>JAEVFF010000302.1:72071-366114 GCA_018901945.1 Pugionium dolabratum
CGATCTTCCTAAAGAATTTAAGCTTTACGTTTACGTTAAATCCTCTGTTGCGTTTTGTTCTTATCAAAGGTATCAGAGCTTGGACGATCCTCAGACCACATGACGGAAACGCGTGCCCAGAAACAGCTAAAAGAGGTGACGATCAGGGAGCTAGAAGAATCCATCGCCTCTTTCAAAGCTCAGATGGTCGATCGCACACAGAACTTGGAAGGTGCTGTTGCTAAACAGAATGAAAGGTTAGAAAAATCGCTATCGGAAATGTTTGAAGCTATCAGAATGATGTCCAACAACATGACAGGAAGAACAGATCGAGCATCCACCAGTACGACGGTAGAAGCAGCACCGTTGGTACATGGAGGTCTCGGAGAAATGACGAACCAGAACAGAACAGGGGCGTCACCAAACAACTACGCCGGAGTAACCAGGTTGGCTAAGCTGGAGTATCCGCGATTTAATGGAGATAAACTTAAGGATTGGCTGTTTAAGGTGGAGCAGTTCTTCGAAATAGATCACACTCCGGAGGATCTGAAGGTGGGTTTGGCATCCATACATTTGGACGAAGTCGCGGCAAACTGGCACCAAGCTTTAACTCAATCGGATTTGGGAAGAATGGGAACCAGGGATTGGATCACTTACCGGCATCTGTTGAAAGAGAGATTCGACGAGCTGTGGGATGATCCAATAGCAGAGCTCAAGCAATTACAAGAGACGGAGGGAATTCTTGAATACCACAACAAATTCGAGGCGATCCGAACAAGGGTACAATTATCAGAAGCATATTTGGTAAGCGCCTATTTGGCAGGGTTAAGGATGGACACGCAGATGCACCTCAGGATGTTCCAACCAACGACAGTAAGACAATGCCTGATGTTAGGAAGATTGTATGAGACGGCTCATCCGAGGAAGCAGTCCGTACACGCTGCAAAACAACAGGATATTAGCAGAAATTATACTAGTGGAATAAGAGGGCCTAATACTTATAGAAGAGAAGAAGATAACAGGCCAGGGATATTAACTAAACCAAGAGAGTTACAACCTCGGAAAACTCTAAGTACCGCAGAAATGAACGAGAGACGTGCCAAGGGATTGTGCTATTTTTGCGATGAGAAATACACCCCCGGTCACTATCTTACTCACAAGAAGACACAAATATTCATGATGGAAGCAGAGGATGACTCTGAAGAAGAAGCAGAAGATATGTTAACTACCAATGCAGACTTAGCTCAAATTTCTTTGAATGCATTGTCGGGGATCGCGGATTATCACACCATGAGGGTAAGAGGAACCAGTGGCAAGCGGGTCTTATTCATTCTAATCGACACGGGTTCGACTCATAACTTCCTTACTCGTGACATTGTGGATAAGTTGGGTCTACAAATGAAAGCAGCAGGGTCAGTAGAAGTGGCCGTAGCGGATGGCAGTAAGCTAGCAGTAGGAGGCAGGGTGGAAAATTTGGAATGGCGGTTTCAGAATACAATGTTCAAGGCAGACTTCATGGTTATTCCATTGAGGGGATGTGATATGGTTTTAGGCGTGCAATGGCTCCAGACTTTAGGTGCCATTACATGGGATTTTTCGAAATTAGAAATGAAGTTTAAGGTGGGACAGTAGAAGGTGATCTTACAAGGCATCAAAGAAGATTCTGTGAGGTCCGTTAAGGCATCCAAACTGAATCGCTACAGCGAGAACCAGGCTCAATTATCGATGTTGTGTGCAACAACTTCTTGTCAAGAATCATGTGCTGACTTGGAGGCCAGTGAGGCTGAAAGAGACGTGTCAACAGGTATTAAAGCACTCTTGGATGCTTATAAGGATGTGTTTCAGGAACCGGATCAGTTACCACCCTTCAGAGCACGGCATAATCACAAGATTCCTCTACGCGTAGGTGCTGATCCAGTCAACCAACGACCTTACAGATATGCTACTTACCAGAAAAATGAGATTGAAAGGATCATTCAGGAACTGTTGGATAAGGGAACAATTCAACCAAGCTCCAGCTCATATGCATCTCCTGTGGTTTTGGTTAAGAAAAAAGATGGTAGTTGGAGGTTATGTGTAGATTACAGGGGCTTGAACACTTTGACTATTAAGGATCGATTCCCAATTCCACTAATCGAAGACTTATTGGATGAGCTGGGTGGATCGAGGGTATATTCCAAGATAGACTTGAGGGCTGGTTACCATCAAGTACGGATGAATCCAGAGGATATTCACAAGACAGCCTTCAAAACGCATTGTGGACATTACGAATATTTAGTGATGCCTTTTGGATTAACGAATGCTCCGGCTACTTTTCAGGGGTTAATGAATGATGTCTTCAAGGATTTCTTACGCAAATTTGTGCTTATATTCTTCGATGATATCTTGATTTATAGCAATTCACAGTCGGCACATGAAGAGCATTTGAAGACTGTTTTTGAGGTGATGAGAAATCAGCAACTTTTTGCAAAAAGGAGCAAGTGCATATTTGCAACAAAGAGGGTTGAGTACTTAGGTCACTTTATTCAAGCTGAAGGTGTCTCAACGGATCCTGCCAAGGTTAAAGCAGTCGCAGAATGGGTTGTGCCAAGTAACGTTAAACAACTACGCGGCTTCTTGGGACTTGCAGGTTACTACAGGAGGTTTGTCAAGAATTTCGGTACGATTGCGAGACCATTGACAACACTCACAAAAAAGGACAACTTCTGCTGGAACACAGAAGCTCAAGAAGCGTTTGATGAACTTAAACAAGCTTTGTGTTCAGCCCCCGTATTGGCATTACCGGTGTTCGATGAAGACTTTGTGGTAGAAACGGATGCTTCAGGACAGGGCATTGGAGCAGTATTGATGCAGAAGGGGCATCCTATTGCTTATATCAGCAGACATTTGAAGGGCAAACAGCTCAACTTATCAATCTATGAAAAGGAACTACTTGCAGTTGTGTTTGCAGTGCAGAAATGGCGTCACTACCTGATTTCACGACACTTTACCATTAAAACAGATCAATGAAGCCTGAAATATTTGTTAGAACAGAGGCTCAACACCCCTATTCAACAACAATGGTTGCCGAGGCTACTGGAGTTTGATTACGAGATTGTATACAAACAGGGCAAGGAGAACTTGGTTGCAGATGCGTTATCAAGAAAAGAAGGCTCTGAAATCTTGCACATGGCTCTGACTGTCAATGACTGCGACATTATGAAAAGAATACAAGCAGGCTATGATGTTGATCCGAATGTGCAGGAACTCATTCAGATTCTACAAACAAAACCAGAGACTAAACCGCTATTTTCATGGTCACAAGGAGTATTGAGAAGAAGAAGCAAAATTGTGGTACCCAATGACTCTGAAATTCGACAATTCATACTGAATTGGATGCACAATTCGTCACATGGAGGTCATTCAGGTCGAGAAGTCACTCGACAACGAGTCACTGGCCTGTTTTATTGGAAGGGCATGAGTAAGGATATTCAGAGGTACATTAGAAGTTGTGACGTCTGTCAACAGTGCAAATATGATACGGCAGCTTCTCCCGGTTGGCTTCAGCCATTGCCTATTCCGAATACTATTTGGACAGACATTTCTATGGACTTCATCGAGGGACTCCCTCTCTCAGCTGGTAAATCTGTCATTTTCGTGGTAGTGGATCGATTGTCAAAAGCAGCTCACTTCATGGCACTCTCACATCCTTATTCGGCAGCAACTGTTGCTCAGGTATTTCTTGACAACATCTTCAAACTACACGGCTTACCTTCCTCGATTGTGAGTGACAGAGACACCGTATTCCTCAGTGAGTTTTGGCAAGAATTGTTCGCGTTACAGGGAGTAGCACTCCATCACTCATCGGCTTATCACCCTCAAAGTGATGGGCAGACAGAGGTTGTCAATCGATGCCTCGAAACCTACCTTCGGTGTATGTGCAGTGACAAACCGCATTTGTGGAGTAAATAGTTATCCTTGGTTGAATATTGGTACAACACCAGCTATCATTCAGCCATTCAAACAACCCCTTACGAAGCTGTTTACGGGCAACCTCCTCCTATTCATCTTCCGTACCTACCAGGTGAAGCAAAGGTGGCAATGGTGGCGCAAACATTACAGGAACGAGAAAATATGCTATTGTTGCTGAAGTTCCACCTCACTCGGGCCCAGCATCGCATGTCGCAGGTCGCTAACAGACGGCGTTCAGAGAGGAAATTCGAAATAGGTGATTTGGTCTATGTTAAACTTCAACCATACAGGCAGAGTTCAGTGGTAGTTCGAAGCAACCAGAAACTAGCTCCTCGCTATTATGGTCCATTTCGCGTAGTGGATAAATTCGGACAAGTAGCTTACAAACTGGACCTACCTCCCTCTTCGCAGATTCACCCAGTATTTCACGTCAGCCAGCTAAAGTTTCGCGTGGGCAACAAAATTATCTCGGTAAACTTACCACCATCAACGCCGGATGCTCTGCTCAAGGAACCAGAAAAGCTTCTGGAAAGGCAAATGGTTAATCGACAAGGACGAGCAATTACACGGGTGCTGGTCAAATGGTCTCATCAATCAGAAGAAGAAGCTACTTGGGAGTACCTTACGGATTTGTTGCAGAAGTACCCTGCTTTCAAACCTTGAGGTCAAGGTTCTTAAGGAGGGGAGATTTGATACATGAAAAGTCAACACCAAGCAGATGATGACACGTGGAGGGCAAGGATAAGCGAGAAACCAACTCCTACAGCAATAAGTGGCGACAATGGCAATTGTTTGTTTTATCATCTTTTTCAACTGTAATTCTCTGAACTTTCTCTCTCTTCTGTTATTTGTTTCGAACATTCACACCTCAGGATCAGAAATATTCTACGATCATTTCTGGATCAAGTGTGCAGGAATCGTTGTTTTATGAACAATCGATCTTCCTAAAGAATTTAAGCTTTACGTTTACGTTAAATCCTCTGTTGCGTTTTGTTTCTCTCTCTTCTGTTATTTGTTTCGAGCATTCACACTTCAGGATCAGAAATATTCTACGATCATTTCTGGATCAAGGATCAAGTGTGCAGGAATCGTTGTTTTATGAACAATCGATCTTCCTAAAGAATTTAAGCTTTACGTTTACGTTAAATCTTCTGTTGCGTTTTGTTCTTATCAGTTCATAGAGTCGATAATGGAGGATCAACAAGGAGGAGCAATCGCCGGCGGAATTCGTGATATTAATATTGCAAATGAAAATAATCTTCGAGTCGAGGCTCTCGCTCGTTTCGCTGTCGATGAGCATAACAAGGAGGAGGTGCGTTTCTCCGTTCTCTCGCTACCTTTTATTTTCCTTGGTACTATTTGGTCGATCGGAGGCTCCTTTATAGCGAATCGTTGATTTTCTCGTCAGATCCTAAATTAAAATGCAAATCGCTTCACGGGGTGTAATTTTTTTATTGACGTTTTTTGTGAATTTAGGGGGTTTGAGTCATTTGCTTCTGTATTAGATTGCTTCGAAGATTTTTGGGGGATTGTTTGTCAGATGCAAATTTTTTGAAGTATAAATTTTCAGAATGTCTATAAGAGACTGCTTCTCATTCGATTTGCTTGTTGTTCTCTCAATTTAGTAACCTTAAACACAATCACTGCCTGAGAAAACACAGATAAATTTCTTCTCTCGTGTTGATCAAATAAAAGAATGGTTTTGTACGATTTAGGACAGGATTTTCCCTTCTCATGTAAATCACATCATCTCTATTATGTATGCAGAACGTGACTCTGGAGTACAAGAGGCTCCTTGGTGCGAAAATACAGGTAGTGGCAGGAACAATGCACCATCTCACGGTGGAGGTGTCTGATGGTGAGACCAAGAAGGTCTACGAGGCCAAAGTTTGGGAGAGAGCTTGGGAGAATTTCAAGCAGTTGGCGGATTTCACCCACCTTCATGATGTTCCATCCAATACCTGAGCTTTTGGTGCAGTAACTACATCACATTCTATATGTTGCTTGCGTTCTTCTTATACAATACTTGGTCTCGAGCATTGATCTTTGATAAGTTGGAACACATATTTTGCGTTTGTTTATTGTAATTCGTTTGGACGATGCCTTATGTTTCTGTTTTGCTTTCCAGGCTTGAGCGAGCACCCTGTGTCTCTCAGACTACGTCATAGGAGTGTCGGTTTAACCAAGGTAACTCCTTGAATAAGTGAATGTGAATCCGTTTTTCGTTTGGTGGCCGTGTACGGATCTGGTATTGTTTGTATGTATCTGACTTTCGTTTGTGTATTGCAATTTGCAAACTGTCAATACTATCTATCTGCCTTGAATTTAACAAAACATTAAGATGAAAAATAGTAACAGAAATTCGATTGAAGATGTAAATTTAGGTAGATTGAGTTCATTTTCTTGTCCAGGATGGTTATAAAGAAGATCAGAGGGCTAGACAAGACAGTCAGTTACTTCAACATCACACATACAGACAGAGAAATGTGACAATCTTCTTCAATGGCTTCCTCTTACCTTTAGGCTGAAACAATCCCTAAAGTAGGAATTAATCTGCTCACAAAACCAGAACCAGATATTTTTGTATGTTCATCACCCACCTATGCTTTTTGCATCATAATCATAAGCATGGAGTGATTGAGACTGGTTAAGATTGTTAGATCACGGCCACGGGTGAGCTCTTATTCGTAAACTGGCTCATTTTTATGACAGTAGCTCCAAGCTACAATAGAAGAAGCAAGGCATAAGTGAAGAGACTTGATCGCCCACTACTAAGTTAGAAGCATATTTAGAGAGTATTATAAATCTTTTGAGCGAGACTAGACCCAATGAATAACCTCCATGACTGAGCATCGTAGAGCTACTCGGGTATATCTGTTAAAATCAAATTATGATGTTTTTCAATATGTTTCCTGGATTTCTAAAGAGAGTAGAGTTTGATGCTAAAATACAAGCTTTTAAGAGTAAAAACTGTTTAGTTATCGGTTATGTTGGCCAATTATTTATTGGTTTACTTCAAATTAGTAGTTGGCTTGTATAAATGCTGAATATGTATTTTTAAGCTCATTAAAAAAACCATTTATTTAGTTGGATTCTCTAAAACACTTCCGGACTTTTTTACCAGACAAATTATTTTCAGTAAGGTGCATTTATTTGTATAATTTTAAGTAATTATGACTTTTTATTTGTAAAAACAAATAGGTTGTGGTGAAAAAAAACAAATAGGTTGTTAAGGTTATTTTTATTAATTTTATCTACAATAGCTCTGTCCGAGTTTTACATTCTGATGTTCTTTCAGTTTTTTTACAGCTGAAATTAAGCAACCACAACTGGAAATGAGTTATTTTGTCGGCAAAAAAAAAATAGGGAAAAAAATTATTATTTAAGATTTTAATAGGAAGATTTTGATTGTTGAATAAAAACTAAATTCGCTTTTTTCTTAACCAAACCCTAAATAATATTGGCATTTTGTTTATTTTTATTTCATGTCATCGCACTCCTCTCGTTTCTCATCCTCAGCTTCTCCGTCTTCCTTTTTTCTGGATCTCGCTTCACCGATCAAAGCAGGTTCTCTTTCTCTCTCTCTCTCTCTCTCTTTCCCTTCTCATCACTGATCTATGCTTAGATTTAGATTTCTTCATCAACTTACATTTCCTTTATTTTCCATCGCGCCTTTTGGTTTTATTGACTCGCTCGAATTTCGTCTCTCTGTTTGCTCAAGCATGGCTTTTATTTTCTTGTTTATTGATTTCATTCATCTGCTCTGATTTTTTGTTTTTTCTGCCGTCGATTTGCGATTAGAGCATATTAGATCCATAACTTATCTCCGGAGATGTTGTTGATAGATTGTTGTAGCGTGTTTGATTTCTGATTCGTTACGTACAATAAATCCATATGTTTATGTCGCCAACGATGTAGTTATAATAGTTGTCTCTGTGAAACTTCTGTTTCTTCATTTCTCATTGAAGAATCTCTGGCTTTAACATTACGCTCGGATGAGCATTGTTCATGTTCAATAAGAATCTAAGAGAAGATTAAATTTCTCTTAGCTTAAATCTATGGATTTACTGATTGTATCGTTATTGAAAACTGTAGAAAACTTTGTGTTAGAGAAAATGTCTAACGCGTCTAAGACTAAATCCGGAGACAAGAAGGTTCTGAATGATTCAAAGAAGACACCTAGTAAAGCCTCGGGATCCATGAGTGCAAGTGCTGGTTTTCTGGCTGCTTACAATCCTCTCTTGGGGACATTTCAAACCATTGAGTCACTTTCCACAACTGGTGCCTCATCTCTTCACTGTAATGGACGTTTCAGAAACATTGATGAGTCAGATTCAACTGGAGGTGACTGTGATTCTGTCTCTAATAATGGTAGTTGGTCAGGTGATTCAGAAGATCACAAAGAAAAACTGCCTAACACTGCTACAAAACAGGAAGCAATTCCTGGAGCTGACAATGACAAGCGAGAAAAAATGCGACTCAAGAATGAAAGAAAGCATCAACGTCAAAAGGAAAAGCGAGCCCAGGAGTTGCATGAGCGTTGCTGTCAGTATCTGATGTCGAGAAAACTTGAAGTCCTTGCCCAGCAGCTCATTTTGATGGGGATTTCTCATGAGCGGGCAACTTATGCTCTTATGTTAAACGAAGGGAAGATAGAGGAATCCATTAACTGGCTGTTTGACGATGGGGGAGCAAAAGTATCAGATAAGCAACTAGATCCTACCTCTGGGAAATTGAAACTTGACATATCGCAAGAGTTGGGTAGCATCTTGGAGTTGGAAACAAAATATAAGTGCACCAAGAAGGATGTAGAAAGAGCTGTGGTGACAGCAGAGGGGGACATTGAGAAAGCAGAAGAATCGTTAAGAAGACAGAAGCAAGACCAATCTACTGCTTCTAGAAAAGCAGAGGAAATTAGTGATGTTAATAATGGCAAAGCCCCTTGCGTGCACACAAGTCAGAGTACAGTAGTGCAGTTGCAACCTAACTCAGGTATGTATACTGCAGGCGGGGAGGAAGCCCTTGACAGAAAGAATGCTAGTTATCCTCGAGGATCCAGCTACAATAGTGGAGAATCCGGAAACCAAAGTGTAAATTCGTTGGATAAGATTCACATGAAGTTACAGTGGTTGAAAATGCAGCAACAAAATGCTGTCGTGGAAGAGAAGAAACGCATGCTATACCAACAGACACCACTGCCACGGCCAACAGGAGAAAAACATTATTTGCCGGCTCTAAGTGATCAATTCAAGAGAGTTCAGCAGCAAGAGATGAGGGAACCAGCGACGGTGATGCAGCAGCAACAACGGTCTCAATCTGCTCACACAAATGTGTTACCTGTCTCGACCATGAATCCATCCTTTACAGGAGCAGCAGCAGCAACCGGCAGTTGGTACCCAGCAAGTAGATCTGAGGCAATTCAATCGAACGGATACTCATCCACAAGAACTCTGACACCTAAGGATCTGAACTCAAACCTGATGTACCAGCAAGCTCAGTATCAACAATATCAAGGCCAAGTGAACAATAGTCACAGAATGGGTGGGGGTTTTGGAGCAGTTGCTGTGGCTCCAGCAGCTTCTCTTGGCCTCTTCTCGGGGTATGGATCAGTGTCTGCATCAAGATCTACTTCTGGGTTGGACTGGAACACAGATGGATCGATGGGGAAATTGGATTACGAAAACATAGACTGGAGTCTAGACAAAGGCCTAGCTTGTCCGAGGCCAAGCCAGCAGTACGTGGCGGCATCCCCCTATGAATCATCATACATGAATGGAAGGACAAGAATGATGGCGAATGGGAATAGTATGGGAATGGCAATGGGAGTGCATGATGCTGCTTCAGTTGGGAATAGCAGAGAATGGACATCGCCATTTGAGGGCAAAGATCTGTTTAGTTTGTCTAGACAATTTGTGCCTCCTTCGCTTTAAATGCTTCTTCTAGAATAAAGAAAAATGAAAGGAGAGAGAGAGAGAGATGATGGATGGTATGAGTGAGGTTGTTGGTTCTACTTGTTTATCAAATGTTTGTTTCCTCAATATGGATCTCTTTCAAATTTCTTAACTATTTATCCCAACGTATTTAGCATCATAGCATTGAGCCGCCGAGTTTCGATCAGTTGAAAAAGCGCGGTAAATAGTTGTGTGTTATGTTGCTACGAAACCAAACATATAAATTTTTAACGGCAGTTCGTCTTTGAAACGAGCTTACAAAGAGCTTACAAAGAGCTTACAAAGAGCTTACAAAGAGCTTACAAAGAGCTTACAAAGAGCTTACAAAGAGCTTACAAAGAGCTTACAAAGAGCTTACTAAGAGCTTACAAAGAGCTTACAAAGAGCTTACAAAGAGCTTACAAAGAGCTTACAAAGAGCTTAATGACCAAGTGAAGCTAAACGTGTTTCAACTCCAAAATGAAAGACACGCCTTATCAAACCATATGAGAAAGACACCAAGAGAGGTAACAAGACAATACTTTATGTGGTAAGCAGCAAGGGGGTTTTGGTAGAGTCTAAATCTTGTTAAAAGCGACAATGTCGACACTTTGGATGTACTCATTGTTAGGCTCTGAGGTGAGATGGTCTTCAATGAGGTTGTCCACAGACACAAGGTCATCAACAATTGTCATCATGATTGTCAGTTTCTTGATACCGTAACCAACCGGTACCAATTTCGCTGCAACAATTTTCTCACATCAGTGCAGCCAGCTTCAGTTATTTTTTGTGTTAGATTTATTTCAAAGTTCTTTTGACTTACAAGCTCCCCATGTAAGACCCGGCATCTGAACACTACGAACAGCTTCTTCTAACTTCTTCATATCGGTTTCATCATCCCATGGCTTTACTTCCAGTAGCACAGAAGATTTTCCACCTAGAGAATAAAAATTATAACAGACTATACCAGGATCTCAAGATATAGTTCATTCGTTCCTAGCTCAATCCGCAAAGCGTTCCAAATACAACCTAAATCTCACTTCGGTCATAAAATCAGAAGATGTGTTGTGCATTTAATCTTTCCAAAACAACACAGTAACATTTCCTTGTAGTCACAGTGATTCAATCCAAACTAGAGAAAGCCTTACTCTCTTTAGTTTTCTTTGTGTCTTTCTTAGCAGTATCTCTCTCCTCTGCAGCTTTTTTTTCATCCTCAGTCTCATCTGCGAAAAGATCAAGATCATCATCATCATCACCACCACCAGCAGTAGGAGGTGCCTGCAGATAAGTTCAGGGATAAAAAAAAAGCTAAAGTAAAACATAGAACATATCCAGAGAAATCATTCTACATTATCACAGATTCGTTCAATTCTAGATTTAACTGTCTAAGAGAAGTCCACAAAGCTTTAGTACCTCTGTCTCCGGAACTTCAGATGGAGCAACACAACTACCAATTCTCACTCCGACGGCTTTTCCGGGAAAACTGGAACAATACAAAAAAAATACACATTCGAAGAACTCATCATTCTCGGAAGAGCAATTCAAACGTATAGCAAAGATTTTGTAAGATCAACAAGAACAAAGAAAATGAACCTTTTAGCGAGGTGGGAAGCAACGCGATCGTACCACTTGCTAGCATTGGGAAAGCCATCGCCAGGCTTCTCTAATATAGCAGCGTAAACCTTCACATCGTCCACCGAAAGTTGATCGCTGAAAAAGTTTACAAACAAAATCAGAGGTCAATAAGGAAAAGGAAAATCCAGGTATTGGTAATTTTAGCAAAATACGAAAGAATGGATAAGCATATTAACCCGGAGATGTAGGTTTTTCCAGCGAGGTGTTCCTCGACGGTTTTGAGACCTTGCTCAGTGTACAAATCGGAAAATGTAACCGCCATTGATGCTCAATTCAAGCTTATGTGGAAAAAGAGAACATGACGCTTACTGTCGACTTTATACTCTAAAACCCGAATGCTTTAGGATGCTTCTAGTGGTCTCGCCTCACCTTCCTTTCTAGAGACATCCGTCCCACCGTGCGACTCGCACGTGTGGAAGCTCTACAAATTTATGAGTCTATTCTTGTTCTTTACTAATTGGTGGTGCAGAAATCCAAACACATTTTCATATCTTACAACATGAATAAGATAATATACATTCATCATCATTGTACCTTACCGAGTATGTATCCCATAAAATGTTGGCTTTTCAGATCCCCAAAGAAAGTATCATTCATAAAACCAAATTGAAAAAATGTGACTTGGTTTGGTTTTGGTTAAAAGAAACCAAAACCATCTACCGAGCCCTGACTCTAACCATATTGGTAGAGGTGAATCAGGAATCAAAGAACTTAGCTTGAAGAGCAAAATCTTAATTTTTCACAGCTGCTCTGTTGCAGATAGAGCCTCGTCCACTATTACATCATCACCTAGCTTGCGCCCATTCATTTCAGATATGACAATCTCTGCCTCTTTTGACCTCCATTCTTCTTTAAGCCCATTCACTAGGTCGTCCACTATACAAACATCTAACAACAAACCCTTCTCCTGCATCTCTTTGTACCAAACATATGCTCCCATGTAATCCTTCACCTCACAGTGCCCTTTCACCATTATGTTATATGTATCAGCTTCAGGATCCAATTCTCGGGTTTTCATCTCGTTAAACAAGCTTCTTGCCTCACACAGCTTCCCAACTTTCACTTGTCCAAGTATCAAGCTGTTATAACTCGTCCTGTCCAAACTGATTCCCTTCTCTATCATCTCCTGCTGCATTTTACACGCCTTATCCACATCTCCATGTATGGCGTAGCAATGAAGAACCCCATTGTAAGCTAATAAGTCTGGTTTCACAGACATCTCTCCGAATATCTTCTCTGTGAGCTCTACCCTCTCCTCGGTGCATGCATTGATCAAAAGATGATACGTCTTCAAACTGGGTTTTGTTCCTGATCTCTTCATCTCTTCATACAGCGCGATACATCTTTGCACGTTTCCAGCATTTTCATATCCCTCTATTAGCGAGTTATAAGTGATTACATCTGGTTCAAGACCCTTTCTTGAGATTTCGAGAAGCAAGTCTTCAGCTTCTGCTAATTTCCCCTTCATAGACAACCCGTAAATGAGGGTATTATAAGTCACTAGGTTTAAATCTATTCCTTTTTTGAGCATCTCCTCAGAAAACCGGAAAGCATCTTCGAACTTACCCTTCGAGCAACAACCATCAATTAGCATATTATATATCCTTGCATTGGGTGAAATACCTCTGTCTTCCATATCCATCTTAACAATCTCAGCTTCAAGAAGCTTAGAGCTTTTGCACAAACAATTTATCAAATTTCCATAGCTAACTACATTCGGCATTGTCCCGATGTCTTCCATTTCTTTAAGAATGTCAAAGCACTTATCAAATTCACCCTTTCTCCCATAGCCCCCAATCAGGATGTTATATGTCTCCACGCTAGGAGGAACTCCTTTCAGTTTCATTTTGTTAACCTCTTGTTCAGCGTTCTCCATTTCCCCCAATTCACAAAATCTTTTAACAAAACAATTGTACGCCAAATGATCTGGCTTCAACCCTTGTTTCTCCATCGCTTTGATTTTCGTTCGAGCTCCAACCAGATCACCTTTTCGACAGTATCCATCAACCATCGTGTTATAAATAACCCTGTCCGGGACAAGCCCCTTACCCATTTCACTCCACAAAATCTCTTCCGCCTTCTCTGTCTTTCCTTCTTTGCATAACGCATTCAACAAAATGCTACACGTATAAGCATTCATTTTCACGCCAGAATCAAAGGCTGTCTCATAAACACCCAAAGCAGCCTCAGCTTTTTCGTTACATGAATAACCATCAAACAAAATACTAAAGGTGAACGCATCTGGTACATATCCCTGATCCTTCATTTCCTTTAGAATATTTTCTGCGTCTTCCACCATTCTTGCTTGAAACAGCCCCTTAAGCAAAGTATTGAATGTAATAAGATTCGGGTCAATATTATCAGCTTTCATGCGTTCTCTCACCTTGAAAGTCTTTTCTGGATTCCCAGCTTTGCAATATCCATCGATCAACGTGTTATAGGTTATCAGATTGGGTATCAATTTTCTTTTAGGCATTTCGTCGAACAACTGTTCTGCATCCTTCATCCTTCTTGCTTTACACAACCCATCGATAAGGACATTATAAATAAAAACAGAGGGAGAGATTCGATCGTGCTTCATGCGATTAAACAGCTCTAAACCCTTACCTATATCGCTCAAACAGACGGCAGCTTGAATTGCTTTCCCGTACATGAACTTGCTCGGACGAAAATCAGATTCCAAAATATTCAAAAACACATTTACAGTCACTCTGAATTGTTTCGCCTTCACAAGATGATCGAGCAAAAGCGTCAACGAATCTGAGCTGGGAAAAATACCTTCATTCCTCAAGGCGAAGAACAAATCCGCAGCTTCAGGAATCATCTTAGATTCGGTTAGCACGGAGAGAAGCAAGTAGTAGAAATCATGTTTCAACGATGGAGATGATAGCGAGAAGGCAGAGAAGAGTTCTTTTGGAGATGTGAAAGGCGCATGATTCGACCGAACCAACGAAGAGAGGAAACGACGCGCCGTTTCAATTCGATTCTGCTGGAGAAGAACTCGGAGATTCCGCAGCTTTTCGTGTCGCTCGTCGTCTCCGGAAACGGGATTCAAAGGCAGCCCTTGAGATTCGGATTCAACATGAGTCGTATCAGGGGAGGCAGAGAAGAGACGACATGAACATACCGAGATAGACTCGGACAACCTGACGGTGCCCTGAAGAGAAGATCTCGAAACGAGACGTAATCGAGTCACCATCGTTGGGGCTGCCAAAGACGCTCGGCAAAACTGAAGTTACCTAAACCTTACGAAATATCTCTAAAATAACCGAGTAGGATATTAAATGACTTTTTATGAAAGTTGTTTTTTTTTTTGCTCCGAGCATGTAACTATCAGAGACGATAGCTGGGCCTTGCAAAATCTCATAGCATTACTATAAGACCCACTGGGCCTAAAATCTCATAGTATTACTATGAGGCTCACTGGTCTTGTAAAATCTCAAAGCATTACTATGAGGCCCACTGGGCCAAAGAGAACTTTATTCATTTGTTTTGACGTTTTCCTCCTCCTCGTTTTGATGTCAATGCCTGAATTGGTACCTTAAACTTATAAAGCTTTTAAAACAATACATATCCTCAACCTAATAACTGTTAAGATTAAATATATATAAACTTGTTTGCATGATTACTGATATTACATAGCTAAAACTATATTAATTTATTTAAATCACCATGTACATAACGCTGTTAATCATCTAGCAATAAGTAACAAAAGGTAAAAGCAAATTTAAAACTAAAAGAAAATCAATTAAATAGAAGAAAAAAATCAATAAGACACGACAAGGAGTGACTGGAAATGGGTCATGTCTACATGCGACCGTGCGTGTAATATATAATTTGTTAAATGTAAATTTAGTTATTATTATTGGGAGAAGTAATGGAGAAGATTGCAATCGGAACTTTTAAAGATGATCAAAGTGAAAAAAAAAAGAGAAGTAAAGCAAAAGCTCACGACTTTCTCTGTTCCCATGGAAGCATCAATACTTAATGTTCATCCATCGTTAGATTCTCTTCAAAACCTTTCACTTTAATTTATGAAATTTATTGTAAAAAAATACATTCTTTTTTATTTTCAAATTTATTAAGCTTTAATATGTCCATTCACGATCTGCATCAATCACACTTTGCTTCTCATTTGGATATCGAATTTCTCGATTTTCCATCTTTCTTTTCTTTTCATACACAACCAAACACTTTCACATTATATTGATTCCATATTTTACAACTCACACGCTTTGTGTATGTTAAGAACGGTAATATATATATATATATATATATATTTGAACCACAAAACTTCTACATATTGACTGTGTTTGTGGATAGTGACCATAGTTGATTTTTTAAAAAGTGTTTGTATTCATGAGAATTTGAGTTTGAAGCATTTGATAGATAAATAGAAAAAAAAAGAAAAAGTTGGTAGCTTGAGGGTTTTTTCCTTTGGGATCTCAACTACTTTTATCACATTATCTTCTCCAAATCATTTTATGAAACTACTAAAAATGAAAATTATCTTTATGAAAGCATGATCGGATCGATTTTTTTTTACAAACATAAAAATTTATAACACGACATAATTACAAAATCAAGCTCAGATGTGAAGAATCACATGGGATTAAAACTTATACAAATGAAAATATAAAAGAAAAGTAACAAGAAAAAGTTTCACATGACCAAACCAGCGAATGTGGTTTCATACACAGGAAGTTCGTCTCCGTACACATTATGATGATTTCCAACTAAATCAAGCTCAAACAAATCCGAACTTGAATCACTTGCATTATCATCTTCATCTTCATAATCTTCGAAACCATTCTTGACCAAACTGTTTTCATGATTCTTGTGATAGTCTTTCAGAAACTCTCTCGCAATCTCCTCCACTGATCTCCTCCCTCCATCTCCCACATTCTTCTTCACCGATTTTCTGAAGTTACCATTACTGGAATAATTTTTTTCTTCTTCCGATTTCCCGACAAACGATCTGTTGGTTAAGCTCTCAGAAGGAGGAGAAAATAGAACGCTACGTTTGATACGGTCATGTGTTTTCTCGGAGTTCTGGTTCATAAATGATCTGGAGAAGGAAGAAGCCGAAGAACACGTAGATGGGTGATAATCATTTGGTTTCCTAACGAAAGCAGAATCGTCGTAACTCGTCTTCCTCGGAGAACTCTTAACCGCCGTGGATTGTTTTGAGTTATTGTTGAACAACGAGTTTATGAAATTAACGATTCTTCCAGCTGGTGAAGCTGGAGTTTTTGGTTTCTTGTGGTTTCCGGAGCTCTTCACAGATCTTTTGATTCTCCGATTTTCCCATTTCTCGTCATATCTCGTGGATTTCGGGGCGTCGGAGGAGTAATCATAGTCGTGGTACACTCGGAAGTTTTTGTTTTGGTGGAACAGAGTGTTTTCCTCTGTTTTTCTTGATTTTGTCTTAGCAGGACCGAAACATAATGGTCTGGAAGAAGATACCTTCTTACCGTGAGTTAGTTCTGTGTCGGAAGATGAGAAAATACTAGAGTTAGAATCTGAGGAAGACGACATGGAGCCGAAGAACTGATCTCGGTTGACTTTCCGGACAAGGACAGATCTAGTTACGATGCTCTGTTTTTTGGTAGTGCTAACAGAATCCACATAAGATTGGCTTTTTTGGGTTTTAGCATCGATGGAATTGTAGATTTCATCGAGGAGAGTGGAGGAGAATGACGGGTTCCTAGATTGGAATTTGGATTTATGCATGATTTGATAGAGAAACTTTCCGAGAAACTAGAAAGAAAAAAAGATGGATTATGTCTCTAAGTGATTTGTTTTGTTTTAGAGAAGAAGACGACGAATGAGATAGAAGAAGAGGGAGAGAGTGAACTTAAATAAATATAACTGGCGATCTCTGCGCGTGTTGTTCACGTATTCCGACCATATGGACCACACAAAGAACATTCTCCTAAGTCTTTTAAACACATTGCTTTATGTATGCATTTACCTATAATATTTTGTGCAATTAACTGTTTTTATGTCATTTTCCTCATGATGGGAGGAACTAAGAGATCTTTAATGGAGAATGATAATCTAGTGGAGATATCTAAGATCTTACTATTGGTAAATTTCAAAGTAAATTGAAAGCTATAAGACGATAGTCTCAGATTATCAAGACATAGATCAAGTGTTTGTGGATTTTGGAAAAGGGTGTGATTAGAATCAAGTACGCAATATCTCTCATAAAACATCTCATTGCCCATTGGTTGTCTCGACATGGCCGCTTAAGAAATTGTACTTGTTTACGTCTTTTTCAGTCTCACGTGCTTTGTTCCTCTATTGTTCCTTCTTTGTTCATTGTTTGTTCCTCGTTTCATCAACACTTATGTCTTCTTTGTGTTCTTTTTTATTTGCCAACTAAAACACCATATTATTAAGTTTAGCGTAGTTAACTATATGGAAACCGTAAAACTTACTTTGGAAAAATGTTAAACCTCGTTTTTAACAGTGTTAACAAGATAATTTGCATGGTCATTAATACTTTTAAAATATAAAGTAGAAACAAAAATACATCATCTTATATCTCATTATTAACACATCCAGCTTGGATGAGTCCCCAGTAAAAATATAATAATGTACCATACTTTTAATAATGTATCTCATCATCATATATCTCTTCAACGAATTTTGCAGTGTTTTTCTACCAGTTAAAAATCATGTTGTTACACATCATATACACAGAGAGTGTTATAATTATTCTGCATTTGCATTTCCAGTTTACTATAAGCCACAAAAAATGAATATTATGTTTCGTTAACATATACAATATAAGAAAATATAAAAATTCATAAGTTGTCATGGCAAAAAAACTTTCGTGTTACAAATTTTATGTATTTAAATGGGAATGAAAATGGATACAACTAATTATTTTGAGAGAGGTGTGAAACAAAAGGAAAGAAATCGCACGGGCGAGTCAGAGATTCCGTCTGGCCAGGGAGAGACAATAAGGCCTGACACAATAAAAAAATAAAGAAAGATTATTTCATGCGCTACTGTGTACGCTTGGGTCCCACGTGACCTGGCACGTGAGTGTACTATGGGACCCTCGCACGTGTGGGGGCTTGCACACGCGTACGGCATCTTCACAGAGGAAGGACCACTCTATAGGCTCGGTTGGGCCACGTGTGCTCTCTAAAGGACCAAAACATACACTCTGGATTTTTGTAAGGTTTGTTAGTGCATGATCATTCAACAATCCCGCGAATCATTTTTTCAACAACACAATGACAGAAATTTTTGTTCCTTCATTTTCATTCAATCTTCTCATTTTATCTACTTGGATCCATTTCAGTAGTTTCAATCCTTTCATGATCAGAAGACATTATAGGTTTATAAACAGACAACACACTCAGCTAAGGATATGGTAAAAGGGTGGAGATGATATTATTGTCGAAGCAGATTTTACTTATTTTTCCTTTTTTTCTGCAAACTTGCAGAGAACGGACCTGGTCAAGAACTCGTAAGTAACCAACTTGTGTTCAACTCACACAATCTAAGACAATCTCTGCAAAGCAGAGGAATCAGATGCACAAATTCTGCAGCATTCATTTAGAATCAAGGCGCTGTATGTCTACCAGCTGGTAAATATCTCCCCGTCGCTGCTTATTCAACGGAAGGCTTATCCTGAGACAGGAAAAATTGAAGTTCGATTAGCAGATTATGTGATCAAGTTCGGGATAAATCAAAACCAGGAAAGTTACCGCCCTCGCGTGATTACCTTCGTTGTTCAAGGATAGAGTAATCAATCTCTGCTATGATAATGTCCTCCTCATGCTCAGTCGTCGCTAGTACTTCTCCAAACTGTTAAAAGAATTTGTATGTTTATGAGTTCAGTGCTCAACTAAAGCTTTATTATCAATCAATTAGCATGGAAAAAAGTTTAGTGTTTACAGGGCCAACGAGTGTAGAGTGGCCCCAAGCAGTGTAACCAGCTCCTGAATCTCTGGCAGGCGAACATGTGGCCACATATAACTGAAGAAAACATCACACTAGAGTTTTATCAATCGCTCCACGAATTTGAACAGAAGCAAATACTTAATATTATAAATAACTGAAAGAGAACTGTAAATTCTTTATTAATTCATTACAAACTCTCTTAAAACTTGCATCTCTCTTTGGAGTAATGATACAAGTATTTAATTTGGTTATTGTACCTGATTATCCGTAGCCCTGAAACAGGACAAACAGATCGAGTAAGCGTTGTGTGTTACCATGATTAACTAAGCCGAGAAAGATTCATAAAGTAGTAGACTGTGAATTGTACCTTGCCCTTTGTAGTAATTCCCAATGCAGCGGTCCAGTTGTCATGTTAAACGCTCCTGGGTAGCAGAGCAAATGAGCCCCTGAAATTAATAGAGCAAAAGAGAACACGTAAATGACTAGGAAGCAAATAGTCAATTTAAAGCAAAGAATATAAAGATATACCTCTTGCAGCATATATCATAGCTAACTCCTGGAACCGGATATCATAGCAGATCCCTATCCCAATACGCCCAACATCTGCAATAGCAAACAAAACTATTACTCTCAAACTCTGCGATGCATTAGATATTTCTCTTAAGTTCTAGAAAGTGAGAGGTGATATGAACGGTCCTACTATGACCTCATTACTCAACAAAGACATTTCTCAAGTCAATATAGTTGTCAAGGTCTTAAAGGCGTTTTAACGTTTCTCTTCTCCATGATCATCCCAAATCTGATTGGAAACTTAGATTCTAAGGCAATTAGATGCTAGAACAGTAAGTTTCTATATGGCACATGATTGATTATGCATAGCTCTGGCAAAATTATTTTGCAAAACCAGATTGAAACCTGTGTCAACGATTGTTGGTGTCTCTCCAGCAGTAAGTGTTTTTGATTCCATAAAAGTAATCTTCCCGGGAATGTCTATATCAAATAAATGAATCTGTAGGCACAAGTCCAAAGAAAATTAAGCACAAACAATCAAGAACAAGATGTTCTGAGAAATGATAATGCAAGCAATGCACGCTCAAGACCATCTCGCCCCATATTATTCCCGAAGACAACATTTACAAATCGTCTCAACATTGGGCACAGTAAGGCCTTTAAATCCCAAAAGATGAATCAAAATTTTACAAGAGATTAGCAATTTAGCACCCTTTTACAAAAATTCTATCGCCTAAAGCAGAGGAAAGTTCATTATTTTCTTCTGTGGGAAGTTTGGAAAGGAAGTTTAGTTTAACAAATAACTTAACCTTGCGATGCTTAGCTTTCAGCTCTCCATCTGAACCAAATACGCAGCAAGTGTTGTACAAACGATCCCCAAATCTTTCTGGTATAGAGCCACCAATGATTGTAACCTTGAGACGTTTGGAAACTTCAGAAAGCATTGCAGTTGAAGGAGAAGCATCACCACCTGCATCAATGTCCTCCGCATAAACTGGGAAACTATCGTTTGAATATGGACTGTTCCAAATTTCCTGAAACAAATTCATTGAGTGTTTTAAAACCCTATCGAGACGAGAATCACTAGCTTAGACTTCTTGATAGTTGTACACATTTAAAATATTAGATCTGAACCTGCAAAGAACTGTAAGCTAAGATATTTGTGATTCGGTTTACAGTAAAAGAGAACGCCAAATTGTACAGGCATAAACAACAAATTTTTTTCAAAATTTAACAAAAGCAGTGTAATGTGAATATAGCAGGTTTTACTCAGAAAACTCACGGGTAAGAGAACAAGCTGAGCTCCCTTGGAAACAGCCTTTTCGATGGCACTTTTAGCGTGAGAGATGTTCCTCTTTTTGTCAGCCGTCACAGACAGCTGACACAATCCGATATTGAACTACAATTACCCAGGAACCGAAGATCAATCAACTCAGGAATATGATCGAAAACCCAAGAAAATCAAAAGTAAAAAAGAAAGGAAAGGAAAGCTAACTTTGGTCAAGGGTGGCGCCGGGAGGGGAAGAGCAGAAGGAACTCTAGCTTGTTCGGGTTTGAAAGAGGATGCCATAGAGGAAATGGATCTTAGAGCTGACGTTGACGAAGATGTGTGTTTCAGTGTGTGATTACTGATCGATCTGAGAGATAACTTAGGGAGGAAAACGGATTCGAGGGAGATAAACCGAGAAAGAGGATTAGTGTTTAAAAGATTCCTCGAATTGAACAGCGACGATGAAACCGCTGACTTCATTTCACCTTTAGCCGTGTGACTGATGAATCACCCTTAAAACGTGTTCCGATAGTAACATTACAAGGGTGCGGTACAATGCGGTTTAAACGTATTAAAGCGGTTCAACTACATTTTCATTCAGCTAAACCGTACCGGAGCTGATTCTTTATTCCTCTGTGTGGGCCTTGGTGTTTAAAAGCCCACATGGATATGAACACAATCATTAAAAGTTGGAGATGGTCCTTTGACGAAACCAGAAAGATCATGACGCTTCTCGAAGAATATGGAAGTGTTTCAAATGAAAGAAACAAACCGAGACATTCCTTCTCTACAACTCTCTAGAAATTTCCATATTCGCTCCTATTTAAATCCCACAATTCTCTTTTACGAAATAAGTCGAAAGCTTGGAAAAAAGAAAAATCATCAAGAAGAAGGAGAATCAAGAAAGCTACACTACAGGAAACAACGATGGATTTGGGAAGGTTTCCGATAATCTCAATACTTGAAGACATTCTCGAAGTGCCTGAAGACCACAACGAGAAGAACCGTAACAATCCATCAAGAGTTTACATGCGCGATGCAAAGGCAATGGCGGCTACACCAGCTGACGTCATAGAGCACCCGAACGCGTACGTTTTCGTCGTGGACATGCCTGGTCTCAAAGGAGACGAGATCAAGGTTCAGATCGAGAACGAGAACGTTCTTGTGGTTAGTGGAGAGAGACAGAGAGAGAACAAAGAGAGTGAAGGTGTGAAGTATGTTAGGATGGAGAGAAGAATGGGGAAATTTATGAGGAAATTTCAGTTACCAGAAAATGCAGACTTGGACAAGATCTCTGCTGTTTGTCATGATGGTGTGTTGAAGGTGACTGTTCAGAAACTTCCTCCTCCTGAGCCCAAAAAACCAAAGACTATTCAAGTTCAGGTCGCTTAAGTTTAGTGGGTTGTGGTTCGTTTTGCTTCGCTCTTTGTTCTTATAAATAATATGCTGGTTTCAGTGTTATGGATGTTTTAGAACTTGTGAGTCGTAAAACGAAATAAAAAAGCTGTCACTCTGTTTGGTTTGAATTTTCCGATGAACGAAGTTATTTTTGTGAAATGCCTAGTTTTCTAGTATTTTAGTTAGTGGTAATCACGTAGCTCGAAAGATATGAATAACATTTGAATATACTTGTATATCCTAAATGCCTTCATTGGTGATGCAAGTAAACACAAAGAAAAAGAACCAAATGTCTCCGTGGAACACGTAAAGTTTCCACACCGCAGAATGATGTAATAACGATATCCGACACTTGTTTGGCGTGTTCACAGTTCTTTCTGTATAAATTAAGGCCAAAATCAAGTAAAGAATGTAACAATAATAAAAAAAAGTCAAAAAGAAATACAATAAGAATAAAAGTGCGTAATTATAGATAATACTGGGAACGAAAAAAGAAAATGATCCATAATAAAGTCAACTTGCGTGTTCACACTCATCCCAAAATCAGTCCAGATTTCTGTTTATGAATCCCCCAGAAAAGAAAAGAAATCTTCTCCTTAAATACAAATAAAAGACCTTTGATCAATTCACAATACGTGAAAAGAACGTTTCTTTCGATGAAAGCCCCTTCCGCCGCCATTTGCCGGCGTGGTAGAGATCCACACGACCACCAAGAGGTCCAAAAACTGGTTTTTATCACTTCACTGCTTTTGGTCGAGGAACACGAGACGCACGACCAGGAAGCTCGGGGCGGTGCTTCCCTGCGAGAAATGTCCGACTTCCAGTCTAGTTACCGGAAAAGGGCGAGAACCATGCCCGACTTCTACTCCGATCTCAACGATTACAACCCCGACGGTGAGGAAAGCGGCGATATCAATCGGAAGAAATCACGCGCCTTCGCTTCCGTGGCTGCCACTGTGGTGGAGTGTTCGGAGTTGGAGCCGGAGAGTGGAGAGATCCCCGGATCCGGATCGGTTGGGGGTACGAGTACGGGTCAGCAAAGGCGGTTATGGGTTAAGGATCGGGACCGAGCTTGGTGGGAAGAGTGTAACCGATTGGATTTTCCAGAAGAGGATTTCAAAAGAGCATTTCGAATGTCCAAATCGACGTTTGAATTAATCTGCGAGGAGCTTAATTCAGCGGTGGCGAAGGAAGACACCGCCCTGAGAAACGCAATTCCTGTGCGGCAGCGAGTCGCGGTTTGCATATGGAGATTAGTCACCGGAGAGCCACTCCGTCTCGTCTCCAAGAAATTCGGTTTAGGAATCTCCACTTGCCACAAGCTTGTTCTCGAGGTATGCAAAGCCATCAAAGATGTTTTAATGCCCAAATACCTTCAATGGCCAGATGATGAATCTCTGAGAAACATCAGAGAGAAATTCGAATCGATTTCGGGTATCCCAAACATAGTTGGCTCCATGTATACCACTCACATTCCGATTATAGCTCCTAAGACCAGTGTAGCTGCTTATTTCAACAAGCGGCATACTGAGAGGAACCAGAAGACTTCATACTCAATCACAATTCAAGCCGTTGTGAACCCTAATGGTGTTTTCACTGACTTGTGCATCGGATGGCCCGGGTCAATGCTTGATGATCAAGTTCTAGAGAAGTCATTGTTATACCAAAGAGCTAGCAATGGAGGTCTTTTAAAAGGGATGTGGGTCACTGGTGGACCTGGTCACCCGCTATTAGACTGGGTCTTGGTTCCATACACGCAGCAGAACTTGACATGGACGCAGCACGCTTTCAATGAAAAGATGAGTGAAATGCAGAGAGTGGCTAAGGAAGCGTTTGGGAGGTTGAAAGGACGTTGGGCGTGTCTGCAGAAGCGGACTGAAGTGAAGCTGCAGGATTTGCCTACGGTTTTGGGTGCGTGCTGTGTTCTTCACAACATATGTGAAATCAGAGATGAGAAGATGGATCCGGAGCTGATGGTTGAAGTGGTTGATGATGAGGTTTCGCCTGAAAACGCATTGAGATCGGTTAATGCAATGAAGGCAAGAGATACTATCTCTCATGATCTATTGCATCACGGACTTGCGGGTACTTCTTTCCTGTAAAAGACTGCTCTTTTAATCTTCTCCTAAATTATAGGCTAAACTCATTCTGATTCTTTTGTTTATGCATATTGTATTGTACCTTTAGATCACAGATGTTGTATGAGGCAAATGAAGAAACTTACATTATATATATACATATACTATACAAGTTCCAAGTCTCTCGTTTGATAGGATATTAAACATGTATATTAGCTCTATCTCTCTCTCTGTTGATTCAATTGAAAATTCATGTGGAATGTGTAAGCTCAACAAGGTTGGTTTCACTTTCATCCTTTCCTTTGTGTTATGGTGCTGCAAAATATTTGCATGTATGTATTCTAGAGGATTTTAATACCCCAGAAAAAGAGAGGAAATCAGAGATTTGGAGAATCCCATTAAAAAAGGTAAATTTGAAAACAATGGTTGGCCCAAACTTGATAATGCTGCTTCAAAATCATCACTGCAGAGAGTCCAATGGTTTTGGCTCATCATGTGTCGAGGATATGCTTGACCCGGTCGTTCCAGAATGGCCTGTTGAAGAAGGTGTAATTTTCGGTAAGCTGTGTCCTAAATGTGCAAAAGCTCAAGAAAAAAAGATAGACCAGATCTTGGAAAGGATGTAATCCAGAGCTTCTTCGATTGAGAAACTTGGAAATGGAGAACGAATCAGGTCTCTTACTATTACGTATGAAATCCTAAACTATGGCCTTTGAAGTAAAAACTCAATTGCTTATTCAATATGCAAATTTATTCATTAGGATGTCAGAAGTAACAACTGGGTCTAAAGATGATATCTTTCTTAAATCTTTTCAAGAATTCAATGAGGAACTGAATAGAGAGATTGCTTGCTTGCTTCCTCCAGAGAGAAAGTAAGAAAGTGGTAAGTGAAGAGATGACATGACGAAAGTCTAACCATTGTCAATATTATATTTCTGTAACATAATAGTTCTACCTTTGTGGCTTATATGTTAATGTTCTCGAAGCTAGTGATTTATTCAAGATGGGATTGATACAAAGCCAGCTTCGAAAGAATCAATACAATGGTGACCTTTACAAAATGGGATTGATACAAAGCCACCTTTGAAAGCAAAGTATAAAAGAACAATGACAGACCATTTCTTTTTGGAGTGAGACACTTTTTTTTGGTTCTAGAATTAGTTGCTCATAAAACAGAGTTTCTTGAGTATGGATTGAGAAAGGAATATCATTAAGTCAATAAAATAAAATAAATAATCGACATTTCGTTTTATACAGTTTAGCATATTTTGTTACCTAAGCAGAAAAACATTATCCGACACGTTTTAAAATCTAGTCGTTTTATTACCTAACCTATATTTGTAAGACTTTGATCCGAATAGAAATGTCAAACTAGTTTAGATTTCACCGCAGGGTCTTTCGATCTTAGAACATAAAATAAATTAAAAATATAAAAAGGTTATGTTTGCATATTTACCCTAAGAAAAAAGAAAAGAGTATATTAGCAAAACCATCTAAAGCTTATAAGTTATAACATACGTTGTCGTTACTATATTCTTATTAACTTTACAGCAAAACACAATCCATCAAGAAAGAATCTTTGTATCAACCCATTTGATGATTTATATATCTTCAACTAAGTAATAAACATTCCACTAGCTCCAAACACCAATTTTGAGGTTATCATCATGGGTAGAATCATCATCATGCTTATGTTCATGGTCATGGTTGTAGTTTCATCATCAACGTCCGATTCAACAGATGTACTCACTCCTCTTTGCATCAGTGAATGCTCCACTTGTCCAACTATTTGCTCTCCTCCGCCCTCCAAACCCTCTCCCTCCACGTCGCCACCTCCGTCTCCGTCATTGCCGTCATCCTATCCACCTCCGCCTCCACCGCCACACAAACGCTCTCCACCATCGCTTTCACCGTCACTTTCACCCCCGCCGTTAATTACAGTTATCCATCCGCCACCACCACGATTTTACTATTTTCAATACACACCGCCGCCTCCAACGCTTTCTTCCGATGGAAAAGGTTCGCCACCGTCACAGCCACTTTCGCCGCCGTCGCCAAAGGGTCAGACACAGGGGCAACAACCTCCTTACCCATTCCCTTATTTCTATCTCTACACGGCATCGAACGCCTCTCGTCTCCTTTCTTCTTCCTTTTTGATATCTCTTTTTATATTTTCTCTAACTATTTTTCTCACCGGTTCTCGCTAGTTTGGGTGATTCATCTAATGTTCTTATATATGATTGTTATTCAGATTTTTTTGGTGTAATGTAAAATTGCTTTATCAGTTATCGAATATCAAAGCAGACGCCAAATGTCAAAACGCTTGGCCTAATGGTAGATTTTGATGGATACTTTAACCCAACGGTCGGACCAAATTGTAACAATTTCAGATATAATATCACCAGAAACCGCCACAATTTATTGTCAAAGTTATACTAAAGACCATATGGTATCACTATTTGTTAACGCCAGGTAACTGTGAATTGGAATAACAATGGATTGCGACAAAAATACGTGTAGATTCATTACTATTCTAGTTTTCATAAATGGTGAGACAAAATTATACAGTCATCAATTTACAGTACTAAACTATGGATGATATAACACCCATGATGAGTCTTCCTACTATTACAAATGTTGCAAATATGCAATTGTATCTCTTTTGGATGTTTTTAGTTAGATTGCGATTGATACTCCCGGCTATATCCACAGGTGTATCTGCTGCTCTGAACGAACTACGTCCTTGTGCCTCTCTAAGTCTGAAGAACGTTGTTGCTCATGAACTGATCAAAGGACAACAGACTGTCTCGGACTCCTTAGTAAGATACAACACAAATCGGATGCTTCAACTCAGTGAATCCAATCTCTTCATCTCACAGTGGAAAATAATAACCTTACTATAGATTGGTTTATACGTTTTCGGGTTGCGAACTAATCTTTGATTCGGAATTTTTTTGGTTCAGTGGCTTATGATCGGGTAAGATTGGTTTAGTATATGTATCGAACATCTCTTTGTTAACTCACATTACTCTTGTTGGTTCTATTATAAAACATAGGCATCCAACTTATACTATTATAGAAATATCATAATTTTCGATGTGTGACATTTCACACTATAACGAATCTGATATCATATTACGAAATATGACATTAAACTAAAAACCAATTGTCAAATTTGAGTGAGTTATACATTTTATATACTAGTATAGAAATTTCTCAATTTTCGATATACGACATTTTACATTCTAATAGGTCAAGTGGTTCATCCGTACTGTGCCACATGTTTAGGCTGGTGTTATCCAGGTGGTGCCACAATCTTTATGGATGCCAAGAACGTATTCGACGGTCTTGTTCGCATTTTTAGCTGCCTCGTCTGCTCAAGAACCATCCAACAAATCTGGAAAGATCATCAACACCGACACAAGGAACATATCGGAGAACAGTAGTGTCTTCTCCCAACTCGAAGAAAAACAAGTGGAAAGTCCGGTCGAGAGAGAAGACAACACTCCCATTCCCTCGCATATTCCTCAGAAAACAACACCCGAGTCTTGAGAGATTTTCTTTAATTTCTTAAAAATGATACTAATACAGACAGGGAGAGAACAAACTAAAATTAAAGCAATAAACATCACTAGATTTTAATTTAATGGGATTCTGCTCTGAGACATAATCCAAATTGAATATGTTTTCTGACGTAAACCAAATGATTAAATTTTAGAGCCACTCGTTGACATTCCCAAGAATCCTCACCTACTATAATTTTGTTCTCTTTTGCTTTAGTAACAGACTAATCTTTCTTTCGTTTTTTGTTGACATCAGTTAACACTTTTCTTTGGGTGGGAGAGTATCTAATGCATATGTATACAGTATTCGTCTGCATAGCACATGTTTGTTCAACAAAATACATGTCAATCGTTTGTTTTCTACTAACTTTTATAATAAAAAAAGGTTCTTAATTGTATGCCATTCTGAAATTGTTTTATGGCTATCTAAAAGTAAAATACTAACTGTATACATTCTTTTATATAGTAGCACAAATGGTATGCATAATCTTAACAACAACAACAAAAATCATATGTAGAATTTAGAGTCTCACACCTCAAACTATGATCCATCTGATGATGATCGGATAGATCATAAATCTTAAAGGTAATTATAAAATCAAAACAGAGATCTTTCTTATTCAACATATTCAACCTCGTCATTTAATCAAGCTCCGATTTAGTCTTCATTAGTGAACATAAAACAAAATAAAATATATATATGGAATTTGAGATAACCATAACCCACACTGTAATTAGCCATTTCAGAGAGAAAGAGAGAGAGAAGGGGTGACAGAGAGAGAGTAAGCACACATAGCTTCAAGCATGAAACCATATAATGCAAGAAAGCTACTATGTGTGCTCACTCTCTTCTGTCACCTCCTTTTACCTTCGACGATACTCTCATCATATAAGCATATATACTCCAAAACCATAGCTACTCCACATATGCATAGAGACAGAGAGATATTTAAATGTATATATATATCACTGTTTTATTAGGGAACTGTGAAGAAGACCTTATATAGCTGTAAAACATATACATCTTTCTATCTTCGGATGTGGGAAGAAACTGAGACCTGTCGGGGCTTTTATAGCCAAAGGGAGAGAGAAAACTGAGATTAAAAAAAAACAGCAATAAACCTCAAATCTCTCTCTCTCTCTCTCATGAATTATTGATAAATATTGTTCACTTTTTCTGACCACGTGAATTGCGATCTATCTATTAAGATGCCGACTTATACTACTTGATCGTTTGCTTTTCCTTTATCAAATAAACAGTCTTAACAAAGATGAATGTACGTTTTGTTTTGTTTTATAGTCCGACCAATTACAAATCAACAGAGTCTCATCATGAAAAAGGTCAACCACACCATTAATATTCAATACGGCGCTAAAGCATCTTAAAGCATGCATGCTTTTTCATAAACATTTCTATAATATATATTCGATATGCTCTCTTTAAATATAATTTCATTTTCTTCCATCAGATCCACCTTTAATACCACCACAAACTCGAATATAATTACAAGAATCTTTCCACAAAATATATACCCTAATTGTATAATAATTTGGATTGAAATACAATAGAATAACCACAAAAAACCATATGGATGAGATGTGATGAGGATGCGAATATGTAATGATGACATCTGGTCTCGCGGGTGCATTGCAGCATTTGTGGGTACAATCAGAGTATGTAGAAGAAATTAATGTTTTTGGTCATGTGAAGAGGAAGAATATATGCCACCAAACAATGAATTTTAGCTAATAATGCCGAATATGGAACTACACATATCACATATACCTTTCTTCTTTCTTGACAACTTTCCCTTTTGGGCAAAACACACACAATAGCACAATCAATTTATATTATTATTATTTTTTTTCTTTTTAGTTTTGTATTTGTTATGCATTTCTAATAAAATATTAATATATAGCCTAATTAATAGTGTCACAAAACAGAGGATTTACGTCATAATTTTGTGAAGAAATTAGCGTTCGTACATGCAACTCTGTGTGTTTTAATCCGTTTGAACAAAAACTGATGAGTTAAGAAAAAAAACAAAAACTGTTGTGTTAAGAAAAAAAACAAAAACTGATGAGTTGAGTTTTTGTTTTTGTAATAATGAGTTTTTTTTTATTTATTTATCAGGTTTTTAATGGTTAAGATTTTCGAAACTAAATAGCATCTTTCAACTTTTAAAGTAAGTTGAATTTAAAAAATATAACCTACATTCAGGGATCTTTAAAATTGTAGAAAATACATACATATATATATATATATATATATAGTATCCTGGCTAATTGATTATGTATATTATTTATTGGCAAATATAAAAGCAAAAGAAATATTGGCATATATGTGAAAATCGAACGAAAATGGAATCAAATATTGAGGGACATATTCACTTTGACTTGTCATTGGGATCCATTATAGATCCGATGTTGCTTGAAGTTGAAGTCTCAACAAAGATAAACATAAAAAGAAACAAAAGTAAAAGAGAGTTCAAATAAAATGCATTTAGACAAAAGTTCATCAACTAGTAAAAAGCTTTGGTGTTGCCTGCTGTTAAAGATCCATAAGGCATGTTTGTGGGATGACAAATGACAGTATCAATTAAAAGCTTCTTTAATCAAAACATATATATGTAAATGTGGTCATATACAGATGTATTTAGCATTGTTTGATCAATTAAAAATAAAGGAATAGAAACCACTGAAACATTATCATAATTCAATATTACTATTAAGATTCTCCTCCGATGCTCAAACGATCTGTTCTTCCAACTTTCGGCGAGTGAGTCACGTGGAGAGTCCCTGAGGAGACGCGTGGTCGGAAGGAATTTGCCGACCAAACCCCACATCAGAACCTCATCATTTGTCACATCTTCTTCTATATTTCAATTGCATTCTCTTTAGATTTTATTCTCGGTATGTGGCTAATCCGTTCCCGGTTTAGTACTCAACCGGAAATGTTAATTCACTGCATGAATTTTCACTGAAATTATTTGAATAAATTAACCTTGAAAACAAAAGAATCTCGTAAACTTATGTATTATCTGTCCTTAGATTGGTTATGCAAGTTCTTATCTCTATCTTTGTGTCTGGTCTGAAATAGATTAGTGTTTATATAGAAGCATAATTAATTCTGGATTTTTTTCTTTGGAATTGGTTTGACCGAAGATATCCCAACACTTTTTTGTAACAAATAAAACTTTATTAGTCATTTTACTCTTTTTATGTTAGCAAATAAAAATATTTTATTTATAAATAAGTGATTGGTAGTCGCTTACTTTCTGATACTTTTTAATATCTACTTTCCTGTGGGGAAAATGATAGCTCGTGGAAAATTAAACGATTGTTTAAAGGTGTTTACATGGTCTTTAATGTCTGTTGGTAGTCACGTTCCTACTGAATACGACGAACATCACGCCATTTTAATTTCGGATTCGTTAATATTATTATTACATACAAGTTCGCCATTGACCGATGTGCAAATCAATGGTCAACGGTCAATATTTCCATTATTCTTAATCTTGCCTGAAACATTTTATTTAGTTAAGAAAATAATTATTTCATAAGCCCATTTGATGTGTTATAAATAGGCGTAATAGTCTTAATTTTATTTTCTTCGGTATTGCCTTTCCTTATCTCCTAATTAAAAAAAGAGGAAATAAATAAAATATGAATATAACGACGAGTATCAAATGGTGACCAGCTCAAAAGGCACGACCTTGCGTTACGATTATTCTCCTCTTCTCTGCAATTCTTCTCTGTAAGTTTCGCCGGATTCCATGGAAGATTACGGCCATCAACGACCGTACGGAGACAGAGGGATGCAGATCCAGCCTTACAACGGCGGCCCGCCTCCTAGCACCGGCGATTTTAGGACCTACAGCGCTTCGTACGCGACGGCAGAGAACAATATCGACGATCTGAAAAAGGGGAAATCGATCTCGAGGTCGAAATCGTGGGGAATAACTGACCCGGAGCTCCAGAGGAAGAAACGTGTCGCGAGTTACAAGATGTATAGTGTTGAAGGCAAAGTCAAAGACTCTTTTAGTAAAAGCTTTAGATGGCTTAAGCACAAGTACACACTGGCCGTCTATGGTTGGTGGTGAAACTATCAATTTTCCCCTTTTTTTGTTTATTTTCATGAGCTTTGATTTTCTATATTGATTTTGATTTTGTTTCCTCAAGTATTGTGTTGTCTGTCTCTCATATGTCTCTGTGTGTTTCGTAATCTTGATTGTATTGTAACTGTCATGGCTGCATCGCCTCAAAATTATATATGATCATATTAGTTTATATATGTTCCTGAGATTTCAAGTTTTGTGGCACAGAGTAGAATGCTTGGATGAATCTTATGCACCCAGAAGTATGGGGAATCTTCTTCCTTGCAGAAATTTTATTCTTGTTCGATCATTTCTATAATCTTGTTTGCCATTAAATTTGATATGGTTGGGCTTTTGTGTGTTGATGAATTAATCTCTCCATCCCTGCTGAGTAATTTAGTTATGTCTCTCGAGCTTGAGATCTTCGGAAAGCAACTTCTGTTAGTAATTTAAATCTCGAGTTTGAAAAGCTGATTCAGTTTCTTTTGGGGACCATTTCTCTATGGCTTTTTGATCTAAATCTGAACTCAAAAGACTATATGTATTGCTTATCATCGAGGTTATCCACTTGTAACTGAGATTATATCAATGTATCAATTGATTACTTCTTTAAACATCAGAAACTTGTGGCAGACTCATATTATATCCCATCTCAAAACACATATTTAGAATATTACAATATTAGGGACGTTTATGCCAATATTCAACGAAATAACTTTTATAAAACTCCTCTTCACGAATCACTTCCACGATCCAGTTTCAGGTTTAGAATAGTTTTTGTTCTAAAAATGGATATGTAAATGGACAATTAGCTTTTGAAACAATGGAGGGTGGTTAAGCAGTCTTTGCAAGAAGAAGAAAAAGTCAACGAAAGTCGATCACATAAACTGTCTCAGGCCCAAATTGTAATTTCAAACCATTGCGGATTATAGAATCTCCATGGGCTTTGTCATGTCAATTGATAAAGGCATATGCCGTTAACAAACCCGAATGCGGTTTTGTAAGCAGCAACGTTACACCATACGTTCAACATGACGTCATAATGTTAGTTCTTGGTTTGGTTTGATTCGGTTTGTACTTGAGAGATTTGGTTTGATTTTGATTTATAAATCGAATTCTAGTCCTAACCAAATCGGGTTCTTGTTAAAGTCCTTGTTCGTACATTTGTCTTTTTCTAGCAATTATTAATATGATGAGAAAATAAACTCAAAGACATTCACAGGCAAACATTGTGTCGGTACTGAAAGTGAAAAGGACCGGTTAACCAATTTTAATTTTTAAGCTGAAAAAATGAGAATAAAATGCATAATGAAAAATATCACTAAGGCAATTGATCAAATTAAAATAATACTATTTTAAAGTATTACTATATCACTTACAACATTTAGGTTGGGCCTTTTACCTATATTAGTACCAAATCAGTACATATATCAAATATGAGGGAGACAAGTAAGTTTGTGACACACTCACATTTTACTACTTTTGTATTTTACAAATCTTTAAATTTTCTTATCTTATTCTCTATTTTTCAGTCAAGAGGGTCCCAAATGCCAAAAGAGGTTATGATGTCAAAATCTTTATTAAAATCCACAGAGATATATCTTTGAGAAAGTGCACAACAAAGTTTATGAATCAATTTAGTTTGACTACAATTACTATCTATCACACATCAAAAATTTAAAATACATTACTAATAAAGATATCTCTATTTACATGACAAGTGTGACATGTCGATATGATAGTACAAAGACAAAATCATTGGTCACGACCTTATTAAAGAATGGTCAAGAAGTAAATATATCTCTTCATACTAATTGACAAACTACAAAAAAATTTCAAAGAGTTATTATTACTTTGACCCAAGAAAAACACCATCTAAAATAATATTTTATGCCATGAATGTCATCATCACCACCTTTAAACTATTGAATGATTGAATCAAAATGAGAAATTGAAACAAATTTTTTAAAAAATATGAAAAAAAAGAAAGAAAAGAGGAGAACATATTCAATCATTCCCCACCAAAAAAGGCACTTGGCCAAAAAGAAGAAGAAAACCATCAATATCCAACTTGTGTCACACATCATTCACATTTTGTGCTTTTCTGTTGAAGCAATCGAATGAAACAAAGAATGGACCTCATTCCTATTTTAATGGACATTCAATATGATACGACACTTGTGGGACTTTTCTACATCACATCCATAATCAAAAAAGATTCTTCCTTTCTTCATTTCTAGGAAACCCAAATTTTTGGTTCTTTATAGTGAATACTTCCCAAAGAACCAAACTTAACTACAATATTATCAGCAACAGTTTCAAATTGGGGACCCAATGTGCTGTTTCAACTTGCAACATGATTTGAGTTTTCTTTATACACACTGTGGAATCTGCAAATAAATCAGACTAAACTTGAAATGGAAATAGCTTCTGCTAACAAATAGCTTTACTGTAGTTTGTTTTGTTGTCCTGTGTAATTTCCGAGTTCTTCAACTTTCCAGCTTTCGTGCGATGCCACATGCTTATGTGAAGGGGTATATTCCTGCCAAATTGGTGATTCTTCAATTAAACTTATGATTTCTTCTCTATAAGATTGTAAAAGTGAAACCAGAAATGTCATAGAAAAAGGAAATGTACCTCCATCTTCTCCATAAGCTCTTTAGCTGTTGGGGCAGAAACCACAATATTACGTGCACCTGGCTTGATAAATCCTTCTTCCACGCCAGTGTCAAATAAAGCAAGCAAATTGTTATAGTACCCATCAACATTCAATAGACCAACCTGCAGAACCAATCTCAAACGAATCAACTTAGGAGTTAGTGGTGTACGTCTTCTTTTTCGATTAAGCAAGCTAAGGAAATGTTAGATTACCGTCTTCTTATGGATACCAAGTTGTGACCATGTTATCATTTCCAGCAGTTCCTCCATTGTTCCATAACCTCCTGAATACAAAAACCACAGTTTTCGACTGAAAACCAAAACTTTTAGCTTGACGAACTTAATAGAATTCGGTACTACAAATTTGTTCACCAGGGAGTGCAATGAAGGCCTCAGCTTCTTGTGCCATGGCAGCCTTTCTCTCATGCATGTCTGCAACGATTCTTACATCTCCAACAGCCTCACCAGATATCTTGTTAAACCCCAAGTCATAAGATTGGGAGAAAAAAAGAGAGTAAACCATACAATCCTCAAACGTTAACTAAAAAACTAAAATCCATAAAATCTCTTCTTTTCCTGATCTTAAATCATTTGAAACAGACCCAACAAAGGAACAGCTGTGAAACACATTAAGCATTAGATAAACTTCAAAACTCCGGCCAAGTTTGCTACTTGTTGGAAAAAGTTGAGCTTATAGAGTACTAGACGAAGATACATACCTCAACTGGCATCAAAGCTTTAGGAATGATCCTGCAGTTACAGAGAATCCAATCAGAAGAAGTTTCGAAATGAAGAATCTTGAAAGAATAAAAAGCTATTGGAGACTCGTTAACTGACCCAAGTACGTGGAAACCACCTTCATAGACTCTCCTGGATATAAGACCCATCAAACCAACACTTCCTCCTCCATAAACCAAGTCTATCTTCCTCTTCACCTACAAGTTCCAACAATTCCAAAATCCAACACATTCAGAAAACAGAGGAAGACCCTTTTCAACACTTTATCATCTCGAGGAAATTTCACAGTTTTACAACATTCCTAGGGTCAACAAACAACAGCAGATACCATCCGTAATAGAGACAGCACAAATAAAATTCACCAAGCCCATTGTGTGAAAGTCATCTGAATGAACAAGTAAACTAAAAAACTTCGTATTTGACATTCAAAAACCGGAGAAAAAACTCAGCTTTGTGGCAAAAGAAAAGTTGATATCTTTCCTTTGGTTTTTTCATATTTTTATCAGAAAACTAAAACGATAAGCAATAAAGAAAAGAAGATAAGAGAGAGAGAGCAAACGAGTTCATTGCCGAGTTCGATGGCAGCATCACTGAAAATTTCTCTATGACCAGAGTTGCTTCCGCAAAAAACACAAATTTTTCTGAATTTGCTTCGCTGGTTGTTCTCCATTGATGAATAAAATCTACAAAATCAATGTTTTTCATGAAGTCGTTTATAGAGATAAAATCAGGCCAATAAAAAACGCAGAAACACAATAAAGTGACAAGATGAAACCTTTGTGAGATGATATTATAAAAGTGATGCAAAGAAGATTGAAATATCGATAAAACACTGACCAAAAGACAAGGAGACTGTATTCCGGATTACAAAAAAATGGGTAAGGAACCTTTGTATTTAAAAATGGAATTTTACAGAAATGGTGTTACATTTATAGGCCTTTAATAATTGATCTGATTGTGGTAAAAATATTGGTTTTCGTAAAACTTGGGCGGCTAATTCAAAACCAGTTATTGAATGGTCCATAAAGCACTGAGTCACTGACCAGTGCCCAACATTTTCAATATCTTTTTCTGTGTAAAAATTTATCGTAATATTTGCGCAAAAATAAAAATAAAAACTGTACGCTAACACAGATCACTGTACGATATTTCATGGTCATCCTTAAATTCGATCATAGTTTTTAATCCCTAAAAAAAAAAAAAAAGATTATAGAATCATGGTGTGTAGTACGATGCAATCTGGTAATTTAACACAAATTCGATTATAGAGATTTAACTTGGTCTCGGTTTCGCCACAGAGTGTGTCCTGTTTTGTTATAATATAATCAGGGTTTTGACAATTTCAGGAAATGGGTTAAGGATGAAGAAAACATCAATTTGAAGGCATTTCTTAAACATTAAGACCCACCAAAAAACAGAAAAGTTTGGAGAAACCTGTCCTGAATTATCGCAGACCTGAGTAAGAAAATTGTATGATAATCCAAACTATACGTTAAAGTTGAAAGTAACTATTGCAATGCGATTTGCTGAAAACACATGGGAGGGCTGGGAAACTAGATCATCAACCAGCCTGAACCTTCTTCCCATCTTCGATGAAGAAAATGGATCTTTCAGGTACCTGGAAATAGGCAACGTAACAGTCATAAGTGAGGATTGTGAAGCAGGTTTACATTAGTTATTCAAATGAATGCAGAGGAAAAAAACAAGAGCAAAACAGGTACAAAGGTTAAGTTATGTTACGTCAGGCCATGTGTCTGTGATGAACTCGACGATATCATAGATTATATCTCCTTGAACGTCAATTTGCTCCTTCTCAGTTGGTCCCTGAAACGAAGTAAATAAGAAAAACCTAAGCATAAGATGAAGAGAGGAAAATAAAACAGACTGATTCTGAGCATGGAACCAATTTGATTAACTATCCATCTTCTGCATACCTTAACAACTGATGCTCCAGTAGCAAACTTCTTCCCAAGCTTTTTAGACGCATCACTGAGTTTTATCCCTGACCAATAAATTTAAAGGGTCAAAAGGCTGAGGTTTGTGCCAGCAAATAGAAACCCTAAGATATATCACCCCGAAGTAACAAGTAACTCACCAAAAAGTTCTAATCCTTTCACAATGGTGATACATTTGCGCTTGTTACGCACAACCTTTTCTATAATAACTTCTTGCCTCTCCTATTTTGTCATCCGTAAGCTTTAGAAAGTTAGACAACTTGACAAACAGATCCGCATGAAAGACACAATAAATGAAATTGAACAAGTAAAACGCAGATATATGAGTCAACCGAAATGTGTACGGGAATGTTCAAACGTGTCTGTTTTATCAGTTTCCATGGAAAGTTGGTAATCACTCAAGATATTCCAGCAAGGCAGGAGGAAGGTTATACAGAATTACTTACTTTCTTTTTTAGTTTTCCCCCAGGAAGGCGTTTCACTTCCTCTTTCTTGGATGTTCCTCCTATAAATTGGAAAATCCAGTGATTAGAAATGCAAAAAAAACCTGAATCCTTTCCACATAAGCATCAACACCAATTACTGTTTAACAACTCATTGCAGATCCGCCTGGCAAAAGAGAAACACTACAGATGCTTCCAGCTCTAAAACAATCCATAGTTGGAATTTTACCTTCGGATGCACAGTAACATATACATGTACTCATTAGACTACACGTACGAAGTACATTTCACAACCTATTAAGCTAACTATACTTGCAAATATACGTGGACCCAGATACAGAAACAAATTCATATGATCACACAAAAGCACACACGTGCACGCATGGTTACATACCAGTCTGAGCTGAAGATGGTGCCCCATCAGCGCCACCTGAAGAGATTCCCACCGACTGGAGTTGGTCAGAAACCTTATCTGTCGCCTGGTCATTAGCTTCTGAACATGAAGTTAATGTTGAAACCAAATTTTAGTAAGTCTTCCGATCTAATTTACATTTTCATTAACAGTAGAACAGAAGCGTAAACGGGTTGACAAGAATCGAAAACTCCACACTTTACTATTGTCAATCCAGCACAGTATTTCAAATAAGCGATGACATGATAACATTTTAAGAATTGTTTCTTGAATGGTTACAAAAGATTAACCAAATTGAACATAAACATAGATATATAGATCATATATATATATGAATGAAGTTAAAACAAATAGCTTCATCTCTTATTGTGTGAATTTCTAAGCCCTTCCAAAATCGGAAATGCGAGGAGATCATATAAATGATCAAATATATTAAAAGTGAACAACCAATTGGTGATATCAATGAAGTAGTCACTAATAAAGTGCGGAGATGTGAATGCAAACGCATCTAAATCAAACGACTTCTGGGAACTTGGTAAAATTAGGGTTGAGTCGTGTTTTTACCTTGGATGAGATCAGGGTAGAGATCCGGGGCGTTTTCAATGAGCCAAGGCTTACATCTTATGAAATCGGGACCGAATTCGCAGTATTCCGCAGGAAGAGAACAAACGCCGCAGTACAAAACCTTCGCCGGCTCAAGCTTCTCCGCCATAGATAACACTCCGAAGTCCTTCTCTTTAGAAATGCGAAAAAATTAGATTCTTTTGGAGAAAAGTAGGAGCTCGTGATAAGAAGAGAAACTGATTTCTACGGCGGAATAATTTTCCTCCTTGCTTTTCTTATATCCGTCGATGCCCCATGTCGGAAACTGGCAGAGAAGAAAAGTGAAACGCTACGGAGGTGTATTGTTGGGCTTCAGAATTCATACGAAATCGCAAGCAAAAATTAGTTTAACTGACTTGGGCCTCATTTTTCCATTGGGTTTTAACTGTGTAATATACATTTCTACCATTTTTTTCAATTATTAGAATAATCCACCAAATCTCGTGATTTTTTTTTTGTAAAATCCATTAAAATACACTAATTATTCAGCTAATGTTAGTACACATAAATTTATGTCTTGTTGGTATTTCATATATACATATAAAAACCCAAAAAATCAAACCGAATGTCCATCTTAATTTTGTGATAAGTGATGTCCCATGCTGAGATACTATTTTCTTTTGTCTTTCTTCTTGAATTTGGACACACCGACAGATATTGCCAATTTTAAAAATTTGACGAGACTATCCCTGTCCGAAAGTCGTTGCAAATGACGTCTTCAAATTTTCACCTTAGATAATGAACCATCTTATACATTTACTTGTCTTTTTAGGGTAGAATTTAACGTTGACATTAAACTACATAACATCCATAAATGGACTATTTTAAAATGCACAGCACTGCAAACTGATTCCCACTGGTTCCACTTATATTTGTGTGTGTATTATTACATAACGAGGGAGCGAAGAAAAAAAAAAGAGAGACAATGCACGTTCGCATAAATATTAATGGATTACCGAGATATATTGTTCAACATCTAACATTTAAACACGTCTCTTGTGTTCTTCATTGTCTTGTTCACAAAACCCACGCTTTTTGCATTTTAAAGGTTCTGATTTATGTTACTTTAATGCTCAATAATAGTTGTTCTGATCAACTGACGTAAAAAAGAACTTGTTCTCAACTCAAAGCGAGTTACTGTTATCTCCAGCTTTTTAGCACTCCATTACGTTTATATTCGTATTCATTAATATAAGTATCAAAGAAATAAAAAAATGGAATCCAAGAAATTGTTTAGAAGCCAAGAATTCTGGCGTTCTTTCTAGTAACAATATCTTATCTCTGACTCTTGTCTGAAATTTTTTAACTAAAATCTGAGAAACCTTCTTTTGGATCATTCCAAAAGTTTTACAAATCCAGAAAAGAGAATATAAAAAAACGACCTTGAATTTCAAATGTGAAATTACCAATTGCGCTTCCTTCCTCTAAAAACTCCATTTCCAAACTTTCACGCTCAGATCGGACTTACACTTGGACCTTTTGGAGGTTGCTACAATTGGAGTTTTGCCTTTGGGTATAGTTCCTTCAAATCCTTCACATGTTACTTTGATCTCTACTCCTTCGCTTTTCAGCTTCCCCATCTGCATTTTAACCTTCGTTCGCATCTGGATCTCAAATCCCACACGCGGGCGCGTCAGATCTGATTTCAGATGCCGAGCCTCTTCCGGATCCAGTTCACGCGCCGGCGAATACGTTGCAATCACGCCGCGAAACGATGTTTTGTTCCCGTTGTCGCTGAAGAAGGCCGGGACAGTTCCGTTCGCGAGCATATCACCGGATTTCGCGGATTTGACAATGACGGTGAAGGGATTGTAGGAGAAGGTGAGGTGCTGGTTGGGATTCTCGGACAGTAAAGTGAAGTTGAAGAAGGAGGAGAGGTGGGAGACGGATGAATCAGATGCGGTGGTTAGATTAACACGACCAATTCGAAGAGAAGGAACGGAGAACGACGGCGGACGTGGGTGGTAGATCACGTACATCGCAGTAGCGGCGACGGCAGCCATGAGAGCAAGGATCAGTAAGATCAAAATCGACCAGAAGCAGCAACAGCAGCAAATTCTCCGGCAGCTTGGACGAGATTGGTGGTGATGATGGCGACTGTAAGGCTGTGAACGGTAAATCGGACGGTTAGTGGGAATGTAAACTTGAGATTTCTGATTAACCATTCCGTTGGCTGTTCCGTTACCGGTAGCAGTCGCCGAGGCCGGAGGAGGTGCTACAACACCACCTTGTGAAATTCCATTAGTGGCCGTTGCTGGTTTAGAAGCTGGGAAGACTCGGTCTGTCATCTTCTTTTCCAATTCTTTCTCCTCTGGTCAGATCTGAGCACACGAGAGAAAGAGAGAGAGAGAGAGAGAGTGTGACGAAAGGAGAGCAAGAGAGAGAGACAAGACAGAGCTTTTTCCCTGGAATCTTAATAGCTTCAAAATTTAAACACTTATTTATCGTTAATTTATAATTATTTCTATTTTATAAAAAAAGATTTTAGTTTTTAGTTTTTCCTTAGATCTTTGTGAATATTCATGACTTCCATGCCAAGTTTGTGGGATCGTCATTGTCTAATTAGTAAATAATTATTTCCAAAGTTCAAATGGATTACACGTTAATATATCCACTAATTAAAACGAGGGAAACTGCAAAATAAAAATAGTTACAGATTATATACTTAACTTAAAAATCGAAACATCAATTTGACGGAAATGATAAATTAATAATCCACCGACACATAGTGGTAGCAGTTCAAATTTTTGTGTAATAAAATAAAAAAGTGCGCGCATTTGAATTTAAGACAGTTAGTGGCTGCGTGCAGATATTGGAGTAATATATATATATTAGGTATCCAAAAGTTAATTATTTGATTAGAATAATCCCTTTTCATCAGAGAGAGTAAATCCCAAGTAAATAATTATTTCATAGCCTCATCGACAATGTCTGCTCACAATTTTGTTTATCATTTGTTTTCGAGCTCTCAATTCCCAAGATTAAGCGACTTATCACCAACTATTTAATAATTCCACTGGATCGACCAATCAAATCGGTTGATGGTGTGCAGCTGATACACCCGATAAGGGTGTAAACATAAGTTAACGTCTTTACTGCTTACTTTGAACTCAAAGTTACATTATCACTTGTCAATCAACGTAACAAATACCACGAAAACATATCATACATCAACACCGATACCTATATCCATTATTACATAGTCAGAGTCTTAAAGATCGATGTAACAAAAAAGTGAAACACGTTGGTCCGACCCATGAATTACAAAGCATTGAGGTTTTTTTTTGTTTGCTTATTGAGAATTTTTTTCTGCTTCTTGAAGTATGGGCTCATATATGTGTAAAAAAAGTTTTTGACGCTAAATAAAAAGTCTTACATTTAGTGGTAATTCTAGCTCGAATATCGATTATTCATTTTGTTCACAATTTAAATTCAAACAAATCACTAATTACATAACCACTGTTCGGTATGTTTCTTCTAAATTAACATGTTAGTTGTTGGTACACTGCCGGTTCGACTATCATCATTCCAAGCCCCTAACCTTTAGCTATATCCAACCAAACCGGACCCGACAGGATCTACCCGTTGCCACGTGTAACTTAAATTCTTGACTTTTTTCACAAACCCTAATATTCAGTGTTACTGTACAGTCGCACTCCACATCCTCACAATCATCCAGCAATGGCGACAGTTACTCAGTTACTCTCCCAACCTTCATCTCTCCGTAAACCCCTAAATCAACACCAATTGAACCAAACCTCGCTCTCCAGGATCCCGATTTTGTATCTTAAGTCAACCCTGAAGCCTCTTAAACGCCTCTCCGTGAAAGCTGCCGTATCCCAAAACTCCGTGAAACCCCTGACGAAGGAGTCCGGAAATGAGGCTGCGTCTTTTTTCAAGCACTGTTTCAAGAAATCATCGGATGGGTTCCTCTATTGCGAGGGAACTAAGGTTGAGGATATCATGGAGAAGGTCGAAAGAAGACCCTTTTACTTGTACAGCAAACCGCAGATTACAAGGAACGTTGAGGCATACAAAGAGGCATTGGAAGGAGTGAGATCCGTCATTGGGTACGCTATTAAAGCCAATAACAATCTCAAAATTTTGGAGCATTTGAGGAGTTTGGGCTGTGGTGCTGTGTTGGTCAGTGGAAATGAGCTCAGGCTTGCTCTTCGTGCTGGTTTTGATCCCACAAAGTATGTTTTTCATAACACGTTGCTCTATATCTACTTAACTTGATCTGTACAAATCGAATGCCAATTTATAGAGCTTAGCTTCTGAAACCCGTAGGTTGATGTAGTGGAGAGAAGTATATCTGCAACTTGGAGTTGACTTAATTCCAATAGTATATTTCAGAAGATTGTTTGACTTTTTGAATGGAGATATGAGAATATTGATACGCATTGTTTGTGTTTGTTCTAATACTCTGATAATTGTTGACCGTGTCTTTTGGCGTATATAATGAATAGGTGTATTTTCAATGGAAATGGGAAGCTGTTGGAGGATTTAGTTCTAGCTGCTCAAGAAGGTGTTTTCGTAAATGTTGATAGTGAGTTTGACTTGGATAATATTGTTGAAGCTTCAAGAATTTCTGGCAAGAAGGTCAATGTTCTGCTGCGTATCAATCCTGATGTTGATCCCCAGGTAGGGTTATATCCTAGTATTTATAGCATAATAGTCTGAAACAGTTTGGAGATGAGTGAGCTCATTTTTTGTGCTGTTTGTTACATTTTCAGGTGCATCCATATGTAGCTACCGGGAACAAAAACTCAAAGTTTGGTATCAGGAATGAGAAACTTCAGTGGTTTCTGGATGAAGTGAAGGCACATCCCGATGAGCTGAAGCTTGTCGGAGCTCATTGCCATTTAGGATCTACCATTACAAAGGTAACTCCGCTTTTAGTGCTTTACATGTTTCATGTTTTTGCTATAAGTTGTGTTTCAATGTATTCCGATGATTATGGATTGCTCTTTGTTTATGTTTCTCTTGTTTTCTTTTGCTTCCGTCCCTAAAATCTTGACTCTTGAGCTCTGCATTGTTTTTGTTTATTTCAGGTGGATATATTCAGAGATGCTGCGGTTCTCATGGTGGAATACATTGATGAGATTCGTCGTCAAGGCTTTGAAGTTAGTTACTTGAACATTGGGGGTGGTTTAGGGATAGATTATTACCATACAGGCGCTGTCCTTCCCACACCTATGGATCTCATTAACACAGTAAGAACAACATCTCAAAACTCTCTCCTTCATCTGATCTCAAAAGTACCAGTCTTTAAAATCCTTGATGTGTTCCAGGTAAGAGAGCTTGTTCTTTCACGAGATCTGAATTTAATAATCGAGCCAGGGAGATCGCTGATTGCAAATACATGCTGTTTCGTCAACCATGTAACTGGTGTGAAGACAAATGGAACTAAAAACTTCATAGTGATCGATGGAAGTATGGCTGAGCTTATCCGTCCCAGTCTTTATGATGCCTATCAGGTAAAATATGCTCCTCACTACAGAAGCTGCAGATTTTGGTCCCTTGGAGTTATAGCTAAACATCCTCTTGTTCTTGTTTCTTAACGCAAAAAAGCACATTGAGTTGGTCTCTCCTCCACCTGCCGAAGCAGAGGTTTCCAAATTTGACGTAGTGGGTCCCGTTTGTGAATCTGCTGATTTCTTAGGCAAAGATAGAGAGCTTCCCACTCCTCCAATGGTGAGATAAGGATCTGATTCTGTTTGGCAGCTCAAGTAATGTGGAATCTAATGAGTTTATTGTACTCATTGCAGGGAGCCGGTCTGGTGGTTCATGACGCTGGTGCATACTGTATGAGCATGGCTTCCACTTATAATCTGAAGATGCGCCCTCCGGAATACTGGGTACAAACTCATCTTGTTCTTGTTTTCTACGGAAATCGCAGCAGAAATCCTGAGAGAAATTTTCATGCTGTGGATTTTATCCAGTGAGGGCATTCGATTTGGGAAGGGGAAAATGATGGATTTGTGTTTTGGGTTTTGCAGGTTGAAGAAGACGGGTCGATCTCTAAGATAAGGCATGCTGAGACATTCGAAGACCATTTGCGTTTCTTTGAAAATCTATGAACTCTGAATTCCACTCAGTCGCCATTTTAGTTAAATTGGTTGATTATATCAGAATCAGGACCTTGATGCTGCTGTTGTATTAGATTCTGATCACAGAAAACAAACGGTGAATTTGTGGGTTATTTATGTTTTTTTTTGTTCTTAGTTACGATAAGTCCTACGTTGGCTCCATTTATTTTGCAGTTTCAACCCCTAGTGTTTCCAATATGTTATTATATCCGCTCAACTAACTTTTTACACCCTTATTTATCTACAACGTTTCAATTTTGGTGGCATTTTCCATTCAAATGTGATCCTACTATACCCGACCGTGAATTCGCTCACCAAACAACAAAACTGCAGATGGTTGGTTTGTTTTACGACAACTTCAGCTACCTTTGTTTTTGGTGTACAAGTTAGAGTGTTAAACTGAGCAATGTTTATGAAAAAGAAAATTGTTAAATTATTGCTTTTGTATCTCTTAACAAACAGAAGTGGCATTATGTGAATCTCACATCCGAAAAGGAGCTTAAAGCTGGTGAAAAGTGCACTCAATGTTACAATAGTTTAAAATAAAGTAGTCTGGCAAATGCACGATTACTCTATTTAAACTCAGGATCTGTCTAAGTCATTTATAAATTTAATCATCTTTATCCAAGAAAACCAGCTTTTCACTTGCTGTGTTCTGTTTCCATTTTGACAAAACAAGTTTTCTTTTTGTATTAAACTAAAAAGAACTGGACTTCTTGGATTTGGACTTTATTTCTCAACATTAAGGTCAAACACGTCGTCATAGACAATCTTCTACAATTCTACAGCATTTCAACTAGAAGCAATGAAAATAGACAGCAAGATTTTTTGTTGTTGTTAAAGATCAAAAAGCATTGAGGTACGCATGACGTCATTACTTCCCTGCCTTATCCCGAATGCATAGTTTTGTTTTAACAATTAAAACTATTGAGGTACTAATGAAAATGTTTAGAAAGTATGAGGGCGATTAAATGCAATATTTCATTGCTTGTGTACACAGCGGAGTATAGTCATCTCTCTTTCTTTCGAGCAGAAATTTGTACTCTTATTTTGGAGAGAGAAGACGAATAAGTCGTTTTGATCGGAGGTACTTTTCCGACTAATTTACTGTCTTTAGGGTTTTTCTTTTTCCTCTCTCCGTTTCTTCTTCTTATCCCTTAAATCTCAGCTCAAATTACTGAGCTAGTGGAAGTTTATCTGGGTGGATGCTTCGTTGGAGAATTTTGGAAATTTTCAGTCTTGCTTCGTCATTTGCAGTGAAATTTGCAGACAAAGCGGGAAGATAGATTTATCGTCTTTATCAGTCAAAGTTTTTTTTGACAGAAAACAAGCTTTCTTTTTTCCCCCCTTTTTTCTAATAGAATCCCTAGACAATTCTGAAATCGATTTCGTGGGTTTTCTGTTCCGGTTCGGTTCGTCTGTCTATTTTCTAGTTAAAATATTGATTTCTGTCACTTTCCGCGAGGAAGATTTTGAATTTGGTTCTTTTGGGCTCCAAAGTTTACCTATCAGATATTTTAAATCTCGGTGCTTCTTTTTTTTTTCGCTTGGTTCCGATTTGCTCCGTTTCTAATCCAAGATCTGTTTTCTTTCTCAGACTATCTTTGTTTTTGAGCTAGCGTTTGCCATTTGACGGATTTGGGATCCGATTTATCTCCCGGCGGGTTGTCGTGTCGGTAGCTACAAGGTGAGGAGAGTTCCTAGAAGGTAACGGAACATAAGCTCTCGTTGTTTATCTTTAGCTCTGAAAGTTTGGACTTTGGATAGATGCCCTTTTGGGAAACTTATCATTGATTCTTTTGGTATCTATGAGGTTCTTGGTTTCCTGAGGTGAACTTTAACTGTAGATGTGTAGTTCTGGAACATTTGTGTGTTGAGTATGAATGTGAAACATAGGTCAATTTAAAATTGAAATTGTTGAGTAATTGCATCTGGCACTGAGTTTTGTTAAGGCGGGGTGAAAGAGTTTATACACTATATATAGAAAAAAGAGTTTATACACTGACTTATTCAGTTACAAGTTGATCTTTATAGGCTTTTAATGGAAGACCCTTACTCTGCTTCTTCTCGGGACTTGGATGCACAGAACCCTTATGATCGATTGCTTGCTCTAGATACAAGTTCCGTAGATTCAAATTGTAACGTGGATTCAGTTTCTGCCATTTATCTAGCAATGAAGAGCTCGAAGCTGGAATGTGTTGACGAGCGTGGCCAAGATTCCCTTATAACCTCGGTGGGCATGGATGATGAAGAGGATGAAGAAATCGATGAGTTTAATCCTTATCTTTTTATCAAAAACTTGCCAAACTTGTCTTCTGTTGTTCCAACTTTCAGGCCGGTATTGCTTCCTAAACAAACCCGAAGCTGCCCTCCTATTTCTCTAGTCCTAGACCTCGACGGTAAGGCTAATTTTTAGTTGATTTGTTTGCTTAACTATAGAATCTATGTAACATATATGCTTATCCTTCCCAGAAACTCTTGTCCACTCAACTTTAGAACCGTGTGATGAGGTGGATTTCACATTCCCTGTAAATTTTAATGAAGAAGAGCATATGGTATATGTGCGGTGCCGTCCTCACCTGAAAGAGTTTATGGAGAGAGTGTCCCGTCTTTTTGAGATAATTATATTTACAGCAAGCCAAAGTATTTATGCTGAGCAACTTCTGAACGTGCTTGACCCTAAGAGGAAGCTCTTTCGCCATCGAGTCTACCGTGATTCATGTGTTTTCTTTGACGGTAACTACTTAAAGGATTTGTCGGTCCTTGGGCGTGATTTATCTCGTGTTATCATCGTCGATAACTCCCCACAGGTATTATACTCTTATCATCTCTCTACACAACGATTAAACACATATTGTTTCTCCATTTTAATGCTTTAAACCGTAGACAATTGCTAGATGCTTTTATCAGTTACCATTGTAGGATGCACATACAAGTTTTTAGCATGCAAAAACTTCAAAAACTATGAAAGTCGTGTGTGGTTGTTAAAAGAAGTATATTTGAGACTGTACTTGCAAGGCTGCAATCGCCGTTAAGACCTCTCTAGGCTATATTTGGTTGTTGCCTAATCTCATTGGAATGGGTATGTGAAGAATATTTTCTTGTGTTTTATTTTATTTTTGTGCAATGTTTTAGGCATTTGGGTTCCAAGTGGAGAATGGGGTGCCAATAGAGAGCTGGTTTAATGACCCTACAGATAAAGAACTCCTCCTATTGCTTCCATTTCTAGAAAGCTTAATTGGAGCAGAAGATGTAAGGCCTCTGATCGCCAAGAAATTTAACCTAAGGGAAAAGATTGATGCAGCTACAGCTACACCTGAGTATCCTGCTGATGCAGGAGATCCTTTTGAAAGGTAAAGTGTTTTCGGCAAAAGAAAAAAAAGTAGTTTGAAGCTTTAAAGCTGAATCTAGCATAAGAGGAGATGCGTGTGGGTTTACAAATAGGAGAAGACATGCTCTTTAAGAGGATGCTTTAGAAGCTTCATGGAAGTTTTCCATCTCAATAGGGTTTGGAGGGATGAGAAGTTGGAGATATATAATATATCGATGTTGTTTTCTTATTTAGTTTTAAAGAACTTGTTATACAGAGAAGACAGGATAGTCTATGAACAGATTAACTTGAGAATAATTGTAATTGCCTCCTCTCTTTTCTTCTTCTTGTTTATTTTACTACTCAGCCACTACACATAATTTACCATTTCAACAATCTGGATTTTCTTTTATTTCTTTGAAAATCATATACTAAAAACGAAATGAGTTGTAAGGATGCCAATTATCTTGATTTTGGTGTGACGTGGTAATATTATTTTTTCCCAAAAAGCTCAAGCGTGATTATTGGATAACTATTATAAAATAGTCAAAGCTATCTGAGTTAGCTTGGGGAAGAAGAGTGCGCATGTTAATGGAATATACTCTCGAAGATGTCGGCGCAGGTTAAACCGCGGATTGGAAGTCTTTATTTGTTTGTTTATTATTGGGCGCATTAGTTACTATCTTTTCTATTTATATTGAAGTTTTCGACAATAATACTTTTTTGGGAAAAAACTAGCGAATGGAAACTTCACTTCTACAGAGAGAAATTGGAAACTTTTAGAGAGAGAGAGAGAGAAAGAGAGGTCAGTCCGTCGTTGACGATCGATATCGAAGATGAAGCATCTTCTACGGAAGCTCCACATAGGTGGAAGTAGTGGCGTCGGCGGCGGATTTGGAGATCATCACAGGTTAGACGAGACGACTAGACCGATGATTGATCCGAGCTCTATTCCTAGCTCTACCCCTAGCCCCGCGTCGACTGCGTCGGTCTCTTCTTCCGGTTTTGGTAACGCCTCTGTGACAATGCCGAGAGTGGAAACATTTGAGCCGGTCTGCCGTGATCTGGCGGCTGTGGATGGTATGGATTTCAATTTGATGGAAGAGGAGTACCAAGTCCAGTTAGCTATGGCGATCAGCGTGTCTGATCCTGATCCGAGAGAGAATGCAGATACGGCTCAGCTTGATGCCGCTAAGCGGATTAGCCTTGGGGTTTCGACTCCGGTCACTAACGCAGATTCCGCAGTTGACTTTCTGTCGCTCCGCTATTGGGTACACTATATGTTGAATTTTGCTTAGGTGAATTTGTCTAATTCCTATGGAGTCAGGGGTTAAGGGAGTCCTATCGTTCGATTGGCGGGGTTTAGTGGAATTAAGATCACTGCTACTGCTTGCACTGTTCTCCTGGTTGCGAGTCATCCTGTATCCTGAATGTGAAGTTTTTTTTTTCATTTTCGAGTTGGAGTTGCTGACGTCTGTTCAATGTAGATAGTTTTTGCCTTGATTATGACAGTGGGAGACTTAAGCTCTGATCGACAGGTTTTGTTTTTTCTTTTCTTTTTTCTTGTAGGGACATAAGGTTATTAATTATGACCAGCAAGTCAGGGATGGTTTTTACGATGTGTATGGGATTACATCCAATTCTCTTTCACAGGGGAAGATGCCACTTCTAGTGGATCTTCAGGCGATCTCTATTTCAGACAGTGTTGATTATGAGGTTATTGTGGTGAACCGATTAATTGATCCTGAACTCCAAGAGCTAGAGCGGAGAGCATCCGCTTTGTCTATGGAATGTCCAGACTTTGTACGTGGTCAGGTGTCAAGTGATTTAACTCAGAAAATTGCAAACATAGTTGTAGAGCAAATGGGTGGCACCGTTGCAAATGCTGATGAAGCATTGAGAAGGTGGATGCTTCGAAGCTATGAACTAAGGAATTCTTTGAACACTATTATTATTCCACTTGGACGAGTTAATGTTGGTCTTGCACGTCACAGGGCTTTGCTTTTCAAGGTTATAACAATTCCTCTTCCTTGTTTTAACTTTGGTCTTGGACCTCTTGGTTATCTTATTTTGGGTTTTAGTGGCAACACTCATTTCTTTTTTCATCCCTGAGCTCCTTTTTTGGTCATTGCTACAAGATGTAAGGTGAAGCTAACTACTTCCCTCCTTGTCTTGTTTCTAGGTACTTGCTGATAAGATTAATCTCCCATGTATGCTGGTAAAAGGCAGCTATTACACTGGAACTGATGATGGGGCTGTGAACTTGATTAAACTAGATGACAAAAGGTATCTCTCTACGATTGCTGTAATCAGTTTGCCTTATGTTTCATTCTAGATTCTTGATATTGGGGGCTCAGTTTGTATGTGATGCTAGTGATTGTTTGCAGAGTCCTAATTCATTCTTCACATGCAGTGAATACATTATTGATTTAATGGGTGCTCCGGGTTCTTTGATCCCTGCCGAGGTTCCAAGCAGTTTTCTTCCAGTTTCTTGCACAGATGCAAGAGTATTTCCTGATGATATAGACACATTGCAACATTCATGCCCTGTACTTGAGAAAGACATGGAAACGCCAGGATTCTCAGTTTTGGGAGAAACAGATACGAGTTCTGGTATATTGACAAACTTCTTCACTGGAAACTATGAAGAAAAGAGTGACAGATATGCTGTTGAAAAACATCAAACAGAGCGATTTGAGCATGATTTTGGAAAGCTAATGCAATCACAGCAGATATCTGGTGAAAATTTGTCACCATTTTCTGGGAAACCGACATGTGCGCAGAAAGTTAAAGTTAGGAATGTCTCAAGATATGTAATAAGTGCAGCAAAGAACCCTGAATTTGCGCAGAAATTACACGCTGTGTTGTTAGAAAGTGGTGCATCGCCTCCCCCAGATTTGTTTATGGATATTAACCCACATAACTTGAGCGAGAATAATATGCTTCAAGAAGTCCACCAGGAAAGCGAAATCAACCCCACTGGACTGCAACTGTCAGCTCTTTGTACCTCAGGTGAGGGGTAACCAAATTAATTTGAGCTTCCTGATTACTTTTAGTGCATTAAAGCAACTCTACAATGAAAACGAATTGGTGAATCTTTCTCATTTCCAACAGCTGACTCTTGCCAACAATCAATGGAGGTTGATTTGTCAGTTAAGAGAAACTTTGATGTGGATAATATTGGCAAAGTTCCTTCTTCCAAAAATATGGAGATTGGAACTGCTGATGCGGAGCCTGCTGTTTGTGATATTCATGAGCAAGGAATTAATCCTTTGCTCGGTGAGGCTGCAAAGTGGGAAATTTTGTGGGAAGATCTTCAGATTGGCGAACGCATTGGTATTGGTAAGGTTTGGTCCATCAGATGTTTGATTCACTATAATTGTGCAAACATTATTATACATGGAAGTGGTATCCATGAGGGACTTTTGATGAATTTTGATAATGACGAATTGTTATGTACCCCTTAAGCTTGCGAATAAGATCATTTGTCTTAAACGTTTCAGTAAACATACACCACTGTCCCGTTAATATCCCTAATTACAAGATCTTAATGTTCTGTTTCTGTCGCAGGTTCATATGGAGAAGTTTATCGTGCAGAGTGGAATGGAACTGTGAGTTATGTTGGGAGTCTTAATCCAATTATCCTTGCAATTTTTTTAGTCTGCAGTTTCTAATAACCTCTCTCACATTTCTCTCGAGTGAAGAAAATTCCTTTTAGTCATGGAATTCTTGGACTGATTGTGGTTTTCATTTCTTTTCAGGAAGTGGCTGTTAAGAAGTTTCTGGACCAAGATTTCTCTGGTGATGCATTGACACAGTTCAAATCTGAAGTAAGACCAAATCATTTGACCGTATACATCTTATTGCAATCTACTTAATCATACTGTGAATGCTTGATTTTTTTCCCGAATAGATTGAAATAATGTTGAGGTTGCGGCATCCAAACGTTGTTCTTTTCATGGGAGCAGTTACTCGGCCACCAAATTTTTCCATTCTGACAGAGTTCTTACCCAGGTTAAACCTCCCTTATCTTTGGTTTACATTTTGTGAATGGACCACTTGTTCTGCTAGTTTGATTTCTAGGCCTCAATGACTTAGATTTCTCTTTTCTTTCATCTTAACTCAATGACCAGACTTCCATGACATTCTGCAGGGGGAGCTTGTACAGACTACTACATCGGCCAAATCATCAACTTGATGAGAGAAGAAGAATGCGGATGGCTCTTGATGTGGTATACATGAGTTGCGTTTGTTAAAAATAAGGATTTAAAAGTTTTCTGATATGTTGCTAAAACTCATCTGACATTGTCTTTATGATGATATTGCAGGCAAAGGGAATGAATTACTTGCACACCAGCCATCCAACTGTTGTACATAGGGATTTAAAATCTCCAAACCTTCTTGTTGATAAAAATTGGGTTGTGAAGGTTTGTGATTTTGGATTGTCACGCATGAAACATCACACTTATTTGTCCTCAAAATCAACTGCAGGAACGGTTAGTTTTTATCTTAAATAAAACCATTCCTTATCTCTCAATCATGAAATGCTGCAAAGATAAACGGAACAACTTACTTGATAAGATGCCCTGTTAATAACTGTGCAGCCTGAGTGGATGGCTCCAGAAGTTCTGAGGAATGAACCAGCAAATGAGAAGTGGGTGACATTTAACACTATGAGTCTTTTAAATGTTAGTACAGAAGCATTGATTGGTGTACTTGCACAGATGTGACGTGTACAGCTTTGGTGTTATATTGTGGGAACTAGCTACTTCACGCATCCCCTGGAAAGGTTTGAACCCGATGCAAGTGGTTGGAGCTGTGGGATTCCAGAATCGCCGCCTTGAAATCCCAGAAGATATTGATCCAACTGTTGCACAGATCATCCACGATTGCTGGCAAACGTAAGTCCATTTCATTACTCAAAATTCCTTAGAATCTAGTAAAAGTAATACACAACTCCTAACTAGAGGTGTATGATATGAAACCATGTTCTTAGGATTATTCCAAACCCTATGAAATGCAGCTTTGTAGTGCTAAAACAATCACTGAAGAAAATGTGTAAAATCTAATAAAAGTGGGTCAGTGTTTGGGTGTAACTGAAATCAGAATGCAATTTGGGTGGATTAATATTGTGGTGACTATGCAGGGAACCGCATTTAAGGCCATCGTTTACACAACTGATGCGGAGTCTGAAGCGGCTTCAGGGTCTAAACATAAGCAACAGATCGAACACAAGTGAAAGTTTGATGTAAGATATGTAGAAAGAAGCTATTGCTGCACCTGGTCTGGTTCAAAGAGCTGTTGACTGGGGATTGCCATTTTCGGGTTGGGGAAACAACTTGTGGAGTTCAATCGAAGTGGGAGCTCAACAACAAAAGTAAATCCCTATTAGAACCCTTTGTAACTATTACTCTTTATTATTATTGTTGCTACTTGTAACGACAGAATTAGGTGAATGAACAGAGAAAACAAGAATACAATAAGCAAGTGAAGTGGTGTTCTGTTTCTCTTCTCTGTTTTTGATTTGGGATTTGCCCCGAAATCTGGCAAGTGTAAACATGTGGGGATTGTTGTAAGAGCTTCTAATTCTTGTAAAAAAAGGTAGTAATCTCACAATCCATGTTAGATTTACATTACGTAAATAGTATGAGAGAGTGATGAAGACTATCATATAAACTAATTCGGAGTTGATACATTCTTTCACTTAAATACTAATTTGATTTGTAATTCCTTCTAAAAAAACATCTGTATTCGAGTCAATATAATTTCATGAATAGAAGTATAAATCATCTGGCTTACTCTTTCTCTTTTCCTAAACTCTAAGAACACAGAGGATAACAATGACAATCAAAACTGGTCCCATTTGCTGTATATTTTATGTGTAGATTAAAAGGTTGAAATTTTATTTTTATATTTTTTAAACTCCCGACGGTGCTATGGCTACTGTTCTCCGCCATTTCACTCTAGTCTCATCCTCCCTGCAACCGCCGTCTCGCCACCGCCGATTCTCACACCACAATTTATTCCCCAGAGTACCCGTTCCCTCTTCTCCTTCTCTTCTTAGATTCAGCACCGGAAACTCCGAGCCACAACCTCCCCCGCCGTTACCGGAAGCCGATTGTCCCGTTCCGTCGGAACAACAGCCAATCAACGAGTACCAGTCTCTCTCCTCCTCTTTCCCTTTCTCCTGGGCTTCGGGCGATCTAGTTGAGTACTCTTCCAGGCTCTTCGTCACCGGCGCGTCTTTCGCATTTTTCGTCGGTTTACCCGTTTCCTGGTTTGGATCCGTTGGGCCCGAATTCGAACCTGTCAAGCGGATCCTCGCCGCAAGCTCAAGCGGGATCTTTGTAGTCACGCTTGCTGTCGTAAGGATGTATCTGGGTTGGGCTTATGTCGGAAATCGTCTTCTTAGCGCCACCGTCGAGTGTATGTTTACCTTTCCTTCTTCTAAACTCTTCCGATTCTGGAAACTAACGAAGAACATGATTCTGACTATTCAAATTCATATTTGATTTCTGTAATCGAATTTTGTTCGATTGCTTCCCATCGTGTTCTGAAATCGTAGTGATCGCGAAATTTGTGAAGCTTTTTGTATATAAATACTTGTTCAATTTACCGAACTATGAATCAGAGATTCAAGAAGTGGTTTTCCGACTGGGCTCTACATTGTTTCTCAACAACCTGGCTCTAACGCTTTGCTCCTTTTTCTTTTTCGATTTTGTCTTCTCCTCTCGTTGCAGATGAAGAAACTGGGTGGTATGATGGTCAGGTTAAGATTCATCTCATTACGTTGATTAAACTCTGTCGAAGAAATCATCTGTGTTGATTATTCTGAACTTCAGTTATGGTTTTTCCAAAACAGGTATGGGTGAAAACACCTGAAGTCTTGGCACGAGACCGTCTTCTTGGTTCTTTCTCGGTAAAGTTATGACCAATTTTTTTTTTCTGCTCTTATAATGAAGTATGTAACTTCTAAATTTTATTTTCAACAGTCCACTGTTTGGGCTCAAAATCTTTCTTATTTTCAGAAATTTGGTTAAGTTTATGAGACCTGTTAAATGATTCAGTGTGTGTTAATTCAGGTGAAACCAATCCTTGCGAGACTGAAAAACACTCTAGTTATTCTGGGATTATCGCTCATTCTTGTCATAAACCTTGTGGATTCTCCAATTGCATCGTCTTATAGAACATATAAGGATCCTAGGGACAGATCCTCCATGCCAATCCCAGGAGCATACAATGATGAAACTGCAAGAACATTCGAACCAGAAGCTTTCTGCGGGGAGCCTTCTTCAGATCTTATTTGAAATCTCTTCTCTTCATCCCACCACAGAGCCAGACAGGTTCTTGATAGTAAATGACTAAATATATCTGTACATCGTTGTAACAGAAATGCTAAAATTAAAAATCTATGTGAAGGAATAATAGAAAAAAGCTTTGTCAACGAAAGGTCATCGAACAAGTAACGTTCCAAAACAACTCTCGTTTTGTTTTGCTGTTAAATAACCATTTCGGTTTATAGTAATTAAGGTGGCTCCACAGTTTGTGTGTGTTTAAAACTTTTCAAAGAGAACAATGGGGTTTGGGTTCAAGACCGGATTCAGATACCGATCAGCCACCGATCAGTCACCGATCAGCCACCAATCAGCCACCGCATTCACGTGGTACCTTCTTATCACATCAGCCACCGCATTTACGTGGTACCTTCTTATCACATCAGCATTTGTTCCTTCTGCAACATCAGCAGCCCGGTTCGAGATAAGAAACGAGATTGCCAAATACCCTGGATGAAACCGGAACCTCTCCTTTCAGTGTTGGTCGGCTAATGATCACTTGGGTAAGCATCATCTCAAACCGGGGCATTCCAAAGCCTGGTCGTTCACGCCAATCTTTGTCGAGATACCGTTTCTTTACACATGCTTTCAGTGCACCTTCTTCACTGCTTTCGGCTCTCCCTATGGTCAAACTACTACTGTTTTTGCTCGGGAGAGATATTTCAGGTGGCAATGTGATAATCCGGAGGAGGAAGAGTGTATTTGGGTGGTGAAGAGAGATGGGCTATATCTAAGAAAAATCACAAGAGACAATAAAGGCCTAAGGCTATATGAAGACGACCTCAGACTACCTTGGATCGGCGGTATTAACCACCCGCATCACGAGGATTCATAATCTTAAAAACTTTCCATGTCCAATGCAGTATATACGTAGCAAAGATCAAAAGCTTCCATCTCTATGTTTGAGATTATGACAAAGGAATACAAGATGCAGACTTTAGAAGAGAGAAAAGAAGCTTTTGTTTCTTCCTATTGTGTAAAGTTAGCAGACTTGAGATCAATACAAAATAAGCTCCAACAGCGAAAAGAGCCTGTAATTCATGTGAACCAGATTATTACAATTAGGTACCTGAAAATTCCTTTTTGTTTAGGCTCCATATTTTGGGGCCTTCCAAAGTTTGAAAGCAACTTCATGGATAAACCGATCAGCCGGTATAACAAGATTTCCACAGAGCTACGATGAAAGACGAGAAAAAGAAAAACCTTAAGACAAGCCATTCCTTGTGTTCACAGAAAAACTTGCATTAAATAGAAACCATACCTTTTTGAGAGCTTCAAATGATAATGTATCGACTAAGTCTTTCCGGGTCACCGCATGCTGCCACTGAGCTACCAACATAGGACAGTAGTGCCTGTAGGTTAACAAACCCGTCAAGAACGAAATGAAAACTTCAAAAAAGTTTTGATCAAATTCTGTTGGTTTTGACAAAAAAGTTGAGTCTCATACCGAACATTATCCCGCGTCTTTTCACCTCGCATGGTGTAGCTTTGACGTGGGACGATTCCTGCAAAGGCCGGGGTAATGTCTTCCTGTGGAGCCGTGACAGGAAAAACTGAAACATCTTTGTCTGTGACAGAACCATAGCTAAGAACAGCAGACAGATGCAAGCGCGATACAATCTCTGAACCTGGTTGAGACATTCTCATAATACTACCAACCAAAGAGTCGAGAATTCCAGCGTAGTTCCCATTATGCAAGCCCTTATATTCATCAACACCGATATGAACAAAAATCAAGTCATATGTGCTCACATCCAAGCACTTTTCTCCTTCAAATCCAAGCAGCCCTAGTAATTTAGATGCTGTGGCGTCAGAAGGAAATGAATCACTCTTTTGGCATATTTCACTATGTTGTAATACATCTAAGCCAATCAGTTTTCCAAAAGAGCTCAGTGTAGAAATGTCTGTTACCAAAGCAGCCTTGAGTCCCATAAACCTGCACCATAATATTTGTCAGTGACAATAATTAAAAAACTAGCATCATCATCATCTGGATTTACGGGCTACTGACTATAAAAGAGTATAAAACAATGCAGACAAATAGAAAACCTTTCAGCCAAAGTTGAGATTTCTTTTTCACTTCCCTTAGCTTTTAATCCACTCTGTTACAAAAAAGAAGAAGCAAACTATGGATCCTCAACTGTAATGAATAAAACTACGTAAACACATGTATCAATATGCACCCAAATTGTTGATTATCTGTCCTCAACCATCTAAGTAGAATCACATATAATTTTTTTTCAGAGAGTGAAGTATCTCACAGCTATAGTATAAGCCTCTGATGCATCTACCAAATGAGCGAATTCTCGAACTACCCTTTCGTTCTCGGTTTCTGCGATTGAAAATGACCAGAGTGAATGAATATTCAGTAGCAGAATAGCAAAACACAGGCAATTGAACACTCTTCGATTCATAAAAAAATGGGTCAAAATCCATTTTTCTTTCCTATTCACATAACACTGAACATGGATTCCATGTTCTCCATTTAGATCAATACAGAGAAAATTAATAGGAGTTTCATATTGGACTATAGGAAGTCTCAATCGCATCATCAGGGAGAATATAGTCCGCTACAAAAAAAAAAATCAAATGCATTTTCACTTATATTATGGGAATCTTTCGGTCTCTAATCAAACGGATCCAAATGCCTCACAAATCAAAACGATCTGAGGTCATAGCCGGTTCAATTCTGATCAACACTAGTCTGAAATAAGAATCACCACTAAAAGGGAAGAAATCGAATGAGTGAGAACCCCTAAACTAGCAAATGTGATCGAAATAATTGACGATTCAACGAAAACAAAACAATTTATTTGATAAGGGAGAAAGAAGAGAAAGAGACCTGGAGGTGCATGAGGAAGGCTCAAGAAACCACAATTAGCAATTGAAGCGAGGGAATGGATGTGACTATTTGACGGGTCGATGAATCGAGCCAACCCGTCTCCATACAGTACGAGCGCTCTGCTTGGTTTGTCCGCCATTGTTGTGAAAAAAGGAACTATGTGAGACAAAGAGAGGGGAATAATATGATCTCTCTAAACAATCTTTTGATAATACTTTGGGCTGTGGGAATAAATATTACAGATAAACACGGAAATAAAGAGATACTTATTCCGTAGCTACAACATATATCATTTGTGATCTCAACTATATTCAAGTTTAAACTTTTTGTTATGTATTTATTTATAAATTATGTAACAGAAAACATGTTGTATCACCCGGAAAGAGTCATGTAAATTCCAACGAAGTTAAAGATATGTAAAATGGTGAATAATTTGTGTAGAGGCCCATTAATAATTTGTGTAGAGGCCCATTTGTGAATAATGTTGTATCAACCGGTAATAATTTGTGTAGAGGCCCATTATTCATCTGCCACATGGGCACCGTTGTATAAATGCAAAGAAACATTCGACATAAAATTGACGGTACCGGTTCTTCTTCCCGTAAACCAGACCGGTTTAAAAGAGAACAAGTTCGTTCTGCCATGGTAGGAGGAAGAAGATCTTCGCTCTCCTCTTACTCTCCTCAATTGGTTTCTCCTGATAATTGTGTTATTTGTATCCTTGACGTAATGCATTCAGCATTTGTTTTGCATCATTCTCATCAACGTTACTGCACCCAACTGCACACATATTCAATGGGGTTTAATATCAAAATTATTGGAAATTTACTTTTTCCATAAATAATTATTCAGCCTAATGTAAGGAACAATAACAACTTTCACCAAGAAAAACCATTGAAGACAACTTAAAAAAAAAAACAAACATCAAAATGTAACATCTGTAATCTATCTATCATATATATATCAATTCCTTTCTCATGCCTACCGCTTCTTCTTTCCTCACATTTTTTTCTCTCTCTCTCTCTATATATATATACAGCTCAAATCACAGAGAAGAACACCTCCAACTCCAACAATGTCGACTTCATGTATGTGTGTAAGCAGAGAAGGAAAGTGCTATAAGGCGAGTCGTGTCTTAATGGGCTTCAGTTTAAGGCCCATGTTTTCAGGGGAAAGCAGCTCAGGGGAGATACGGGTTGGGCTCAAAGGACTTCTTGGGCTTACGCTCTGTGTGGGACGATACAAACCATATCCCATCAAAAAGTATTCCATTGGTATTACCATCGCCTGTGGCTGTTCTTCAGTCACCAACGACCCACTTCCCTGTACCTGTGTAAGTCCCAAACAAATACATTTATTAATAACAATAATACTATCAAATTTTGGTATTACTACACTTTAAAAAAGAGACAATTTTATTAATATTTTAAAAAAGACAATTTTATAATGATCGTACCTCGACCAATGCACTGAATCGTCTGTCTAGTTTCGTGGTCATGTGTACGGCCTCTGAGTGGTATGCAGAATTTTCACCAATGAATATTAAAGTTCTGCATTGCAATTTTCTTAACCCTTCGCTAAGATCCTCTCTCCTGTTTCACCCAAACCACAAAACATTCTCTCTTTTTTTTTATTTTCACCTTAAGAGTATCCATAAACTGGAAATGAAATCAACACAGACTTACCCGTTGATTGCTTCAAGAAATCTCCATACATTTGTACTCTGCCGCTCACATAGTAACTGGATTGTTAAAGATTAAACAACATCACATATAAATTTTACGGAGTTTTACTACAAACTTCAAGAAAAGGGAAGGAAGATTTTACTAACTCTTCTGCATTCTTGAACAATGTCGGATTCAAGAATTTGAGCATTACCACGAACTTCCTATGAGAACATATGCCAAAACTTATCATTTATCTTCTAGGCAACACTAGAAAAATTGAAATACAGATTTTTACATGAAAACGTTGAAACCAAAACTTTTAATTGTTAAAACTATAATCAGATGGTACACGAGAACTGAGACTATACCTTGCTGAAGTACCGTTTTAGTAAAAACTCCTTAACCACTCCACACATGCCATAGTAGTAAAGTAAATTAGACATAACCTGCATCAGTTTAAAAATATCTAATATGAGAATTAAATATTTCAAGGCCATATGTAACCCCCAAGTAAAACAAAACAATTTCAGATATTGCTGTGAGAAACAGAAACCTTATTGCACAACCATTCTGACCAAGAAGGCGCTTGGCACAGTGGTGAGACGAGTATTAAGCCCAAAACTCGCTGCTTGTACTTCATCTGAATGAATTAAATTTCAAGCAAAATCAAATAATTGGATATCAAGTTGAATGATAAGCGTATAAGAGAGGTACTTTTACTGTAGATCACAAAAACTTACAGCAAACAAGGTCATAATGTAAGCTCCTGCTGTGACACCCATGCACAGTACTGCACCAATTCTGGATATAAAACACAAAGAATCAGAAAAGAAGAAAAAAGAGAAATAATCAATCTTTCTTCTATTAGTCTCAGGAGGAAGAATTCGGTAACAAAAATCAAGACAACGAAATAACAAGATAATAGCCAGCTTGATGAAATAACTATCACAAATAAAACATGTGTGAGAACAATTCTTTTACCCAAAAAAGTTAAGAACCTCGACAATCTGGTCAGCTAAGTCATCAGCGGAAAGCAAAGGAGCGTCACCACTGATCATTGGAGCTCCCAGCTGCAATGACTCTTGAAGAAAGCGATGTAATAAGGGATATGAATTGAATTGTAAATGGAATTTCATAGCTGTTTAACAGTAAAATACAAGAAACATATAAATTAGGTAAATGATTAGACTCTAGTTACCAACCTCATGGCCAAGAGGACTAATGTGATATAAGCAAAAGTTGTGGAGTAACAAGGAGCTTGCTTCTGGACAAAACAATAATCCTTGAAAGCAGACCATATCTGCACAAGGCAAAACGCCACGTATTACAAACAACCACCAACTCAAAATGTCTTATTCAAACTATGTAAATTATAGCTTATTCGAACAGTGGAAGATTTAAAGAACATGCTTACAATTTAGAGCTATATCAGGATATGTGATAAGAGCTGGTTTATCAGGATCTCCACAAACGGCAACACATACAGGACCATAAGTAGTCTCCACAAGGTGCTCCTATATCAACCCCAAAAAAGTAGAATTTAATTCAGTAACTAAATGCTCTACGAAATAAATGAAAAACTAAGAACATGCATAGATTAGGACCACACCTAAAACGGTCTTTTCCTTTGTGAGAAATCTAAATTGAATAGAGACCAATTAAGTAAGTACCAAAGTTCCCCCTTAAATCATACACACATAACTAGCAAATAAGAAATGGTTAAACAAAACTGATCATTTTAAAATTTAACATCAACGGAAGAACCAAAACTTCATTATGGAATTTTGCAATAAAACATTGCAATGATAAAAAAACAAGAAAAAAGCCAAATCCTTAAATCAATGAGAAAACGAAAGTGGAAAATCCAAGATATAAACTTGTGATCCAGTGTGACAAGAAGTGGATCAAACACACATGTTCCAAATTAACGATGAACTGAGGAAGACGTGTACAAATCTCACGAACCCAAAATTTATAGAGCCAAAATATACGAATCAGTCACAACACATTTCGTAGACATATGACAGACACCGAAGCATCATTCTAGTTTCAGCTTCAGAAAATAACGAAGCAACATAAAAACTTCCCAGCACTACAAACGATTCCAGAAATTGCTAAAACAACTTACCATAATCAAAACTACAACAGAGAAAGAAAACAGATTCCAGGTAAATAATGATGATAAAAATCTTCAGGAAAAACGCAGCTCGAAGAATGCATAAAAAACAAAGCACAATTAATAAAATACCACTTCTGCTATCTTATTAGTTATTATTCCCACAATTTCTCAGTAACCAAACAAACCCTTAAACCCATAAAAACAAGAAAAATCTTCAGATAATCTACCTGTCCTCCAAGAGACATTGCCTCCATATCAATAGAGACAGAATCGTTCGAATCCGCCATCTCTTTCTCTCTCTGTATATTTCGAAAAAAGCTAAATATTATCTATTCATTGCCTTCTCTCTCTATCCCCTCTCAAACTTCGTTTTTCTGTTTATAAATAGAAGACTTGCCACTTATAAAAATAACCAGGGTGACTCATTACGCGACTCGCACTGAGTCACCGACGGCCAACTCGGTTTAATGTAGGACCTGCAAATAGTTACAACGTCCTAACTAGATACCCTGATCAACTTTAACCTTGGTTAAGGAACCGACAGTTTTTAGTTATCTAACCTTTACATTATCACCCCTATATTTTCTTAATCTTTTACATTTATGCTACTCTCTTTAAACTTATATGTCGGCACCCTCATTCTCCACTCTTTATTTTTCTTTTATGTTTTTCTATACAAATTTCTTAACTTTATTCAACGCTAAATTCATAATTTCTGGTCCAGTTCTTGATTTGAAATGTAAATTGAATGCATAATAGTTCCCATTCTTGATGTTTTTATTTAATTTTGAATATACTACAGAGAGATTATTATTAATGTATGCATAGTATAGGGGCCAAAATAAAGAGTTATCTTTAAAAAAAATCCGCCTACTGTTTGACTGTTGACCGATTGGTTCAGACGGGCCACGGTGTGATTTTAACTAATTTTGACGTCTTCCCCCGTCTTTTAAAATATGAACACGGTGTGGTTTTATGTAGCAAAAAACGGGACCCAACGGAAGAGAATTGAAACACACATGTTGTTTTCCTGTCGAGTTGGTAATGTGTCATTGGCACCTTAATAAGAGAGTAAAACCACAAGTCTCCCCTTAACTTTAAAATTTATACTGTTTATTTAGTATTTATTTGGGTTAATATTCTCCATATTTGAGCATAATAAATTGACCATATAGAAACAACAAAGACATTTATATCGGTTTTTAATAATATGAAATCTTTAAAATCTAAAAGTTATGGTTTTGCCAGCTTGTAAACATGTAACATAACAAATTAAGTGCTCAACCAAGTAATTTAATTAGTTATGGAAATAGATATATAAAGCATAACACTGTTTTATATTTAGTAATAATATCTTGAAACCTTTGACTATGATAGAACATAGCCTACCTTACAGATCATTAGTTAGTTTGTCAGCTGTGAATTATCTTGAATATTTTTATAAAACAATCTCGATGGAATATTCTCAATCAATAAGAAATATACTGTGATGTGTTTATTTATATATTCATATTTTTATAATATGATTGAGTGCAATGCAGCGACTTAGTCATAGACTCATAATTACAAGTTTGTTTAATTTAATATGTAGAGAACAAAAACGAGATGGATTTAAAAGGAAATCTCAATAGGTAAATAGAGTTATTGTTTAATATAAGGTGCATATACATCAAACTCATTCTAGAGATATATACATATTCCATAGATATATCATAGATACATATTCCATAGATATATCATAGATACATATTCCATAGATATATCATAGATACATATTCCATGGATATATCATAGATGAATTTATACATATTCCATAGATATATCATAGATACATATTTCATAGATATATCATAGATACATATTCTATAGATATATCATAGATGAATTTCTTCGAGTGGAGAATACCGGATATGTCACCGAATGATTTGGATTATAGGATTTTCCCATGCATCTTTTGTTTTATTTGGAAAATACAAAACGACAATATCTATAAAAATATAGACCAAATTGCTATAGACATACCGCAAAAGGCTCGTAGGAAAAATGAGACCTGATACATGTCAACCGCCCTAAAAAATCTGGAGGGAGGTAAGCATGTGAGTGAACAACACCGGATAATATTCATAAGGATATTTCTCCATTTGCCTGTTCCATTGATGGTTCATGAAAAGAGGGGGAGCCAACATTTGGAATTAGATGGACTCTCACACTAACGGATGGAACGAGAGTTTACTAGGCATGAGAGGTACATACAAAGGACAATCTCCACTTCATACGAAGTTTCTAAGCTTTCGGTGGGCAATATCTAGTATGCACAAAATGCAGTGATACTGTGAGAGATTTTATATGAATTCTACTGAGTTAATCCAAATCCTACGAAACCTGAATGGGTGGCTAATGTTCGCAACAAATATAGAGGAATTCATGGAAATCCGGCGGTTGTTTCCTAACTTCTCCCTTACCTACCAGACAAGGGAACATAACGAACAAACGGACAAATTAGCAAAGGAAGCGCCGAAAAAGAACTATATTTTTCATATATAAACACTTCACTACCACATTGATTCGAAGATACTTCATGTATCTTCTGAACAGGTGATGATTGTATTGTTTATATCAAACTGACAAAAAAAAAGATATATCATAGATGCATATAATGCTCGACAATATTTATGTTATTACATCCTCTTTGTTTCATAGTATTAAATATTTTTATTTTAAATGATGTTTTCAATTTTCATGAAAAACTATTTACATTTATCGGTTTGTGTTGCACATATTGTTTTGTTACGGTTGAATTTTTAGTTTTAGATAGATATTAAATGATATTTTAAAATAATTAAATATATTTCAAATTTGTATGTCAAAATTTTAACAATAAAACAGAGAGAATAGATTACACATAGGTCACCTGTAAAAACGTGTAAATATATACAGCACCAAAAAGCACATTATAAAACATTATCCATATGAAAGTTACATTAGTTTTTTGTTGCTTACATTGTATAGTGACATTTCTTTGCTTATAATCCAATGGGCTTACGATCTATTTTTCCCCGTAGTATACCCATATAACATCAGTTCCATCCAAACTTTTCACCTCGTATCACTTCTCCACAGATCGAAAGTTAAAGACATATATCCCTACGGTTGTAAAGTTCGAAACATAATTCTCCTTATCTTAGTTTTATCGGGTTTGAACCTTATAAACCAACAAAACCGTAGTGAACCGGTAATTTTAACCGATTTCCAACCCGCGATTTCTCCCAACCGACCCACAAACCCACGATTTTATAAGGTCGGAGTTTATGATCTTCTTCTCCAAAATCCCCAAATTTTAACATAATTCCTAATTTTTGAAAGTAACTTGAAATTCGTTTTGCTCTTCAAATCGAAGGTTCTGGGCGAGGATAATGAGTAATGTATCATGTGGAACTTCAAATTCAAGAGCAAGAATACGAGTATTTGGGGTCATAAAGAGATGCTCGTGTGGTGAAAGAATTGTGGCCAAGATGTCGAAATATGAGTAAGAAATTATTGAGTAAGCTTCGATTAGGGTTTTTTGGTGCGATTTGGGTAAGAAATTTGGGGATTTCGCGATTAGAGTTTTTGGCCGAATTTTGGGGGTTTTTATTGGTATGATTTCGGATGGGTTAGGGTTATATTTCAGATGAGTTATGTTAAATTTCGGTTTTATTAATGTAAATTAAATCCTAATTGGACGATTTTAATTTATTTTCGGATTAAAATGGTTTATTACTAAATCGTAAACAGTAAATCGTGTTTAAACCGTAATTTTATTTCAAATTAGAATAATAGAGAGAATTAGATTTCAAACTTTACAATCGTGAGAATATATGTCTTTAACTTTCGATCTGTAGAGAAGTGATACAAGATGAAAAGTTTGGGTGAAATTAATGCTATATGGGTATACAACGGAGAAAAATAGATCGTTAGCACTAATCCAATTCATTACATCATAGCTATTGGCTTATATGGAAGTTGTTGCATAGCTTAAGCCGATAAACTTACGTGTCAATCTGTACAAACTTCCATTACGTCAAGTATACATGCGTACTCTAGTTCGAATTGAATTCAACGATTATGAATATTTTCCGAACATTCATAGGATATATTCATTCTTCCCTTAGTCGATGTTTTGGGTTTTGGGTATTGGTGAAAGGTCATAAAGTCGGTGTATATTTAATGGATCACACTCACGGTAAAAAGGTAGAAAAACAAGGTGAAAAAAATGATAAGTAGTAATTTTCTTAACAAGGAGTATATAGTGTCTCCACCTGGTTTTTTAAGTAAAACTGTTATTAAAGCTGCTGGTTATCACATCTCCACGACGAGAGGAAAAACTCAGAGAGACCATCAATGGCGATGATTACGCGCAACACCGCCACACGCCTTCCTCTCCTCCTTCAATCTCAACGCGCTGTAGCGGTCTCTCACCTTCATACATCCCTTCCCTCTTTCTCTCCTTCGTCATCACCGACTTCCTACACCAGGCCTAGTCCTCCTTCGACCTCCGCTCCTCCGCCTGGTCTCTCCAAGGCGGCGGAGTTCGTGATATCTAAGGTTGATGATCTCATGAACTGGGCTCGTAGGGGATCGATCTGGCCTATGACTTTTGGCCTCGCCTGCTGCGCCGTCGAAATGATGCATACCGGTGCTGCTCGTTACGATCTCGATCGATTCGGTATCATTTTTAGGCCTAGTCCTCGTCAGTCCGATTGTATGATTGTCGCCGGGACGCTTACCAATAAGATGGCTCCGGCTCTTCGCAAGTACGCCTCTCACTCTCCCCTTTCACCTAGAATGAACGGCTGATTCATATCCTCGGATCTCAGATATACATTCTTCCTCTTGATTTTCCGAGGGAAGATTTTTTTTCTTCTTCTTCGTTTGTGTTGTTCTGCTCGATAGGCTCCCAAAATTAGGTTTTCAGGAGAGGGATTAGGGATTTCTGTTTGAGTTTTCTCTTTCCCGGCGCTTTAGGGTTTATGTATACTGATTATTTTACAGCAATCTGTTATTGCTAGGTCTGTGACAAATTGAGAATTGCTGTATGAATGTAAGACTGACCTGGGAAGTCATACCGTTCCTATTCATTTCTAGCGCAGATTTATCGAGTATCTTTTTAAGTGTTTGGTTCGAATTAATGAACTTGGGAGCGTTCTAGGCTTCTATCATTAAGGGATCAAAAGTAGCTATGTTATGGTGGTGTAGTATCTCGTTTTATGTAATCTTTGTGCTTATCTTTTGTGGGGAGATGGGGCTTTCACATTATCTAGCTTGGTATATTAGGGAATATGTTCTAGTGTCCTCTCAGCTTTTGTCTTACTAATTATCGGTTTGAGATTAATTGTTACACTTTGAGATAATTTCACTTTGTTGTCTCTGAGAGCTGATGGATTCCTATTTTTTGTTTGATGTGTGAAGCCTTCATTCAACTGCACAACTTATGTTCTTTAAATGATAATCCTGATGTTATGAAACGCATTCTATGGTTATTGCTAGGTGACCGAGCTTATACTAATGATGTATGTAGTTCCAAACACTTTAGATAGAAAATATTCCAGGTCAATCTAATAATCACAAGGAACCACATGTTCTTGTAAGTATTGAGATGAGCAAATTTTAGATGCATTTGAGAGATGATGGGAGATGATTGACAGCTGCATAAGTTGGTCTAGATTAGTTCTTATGCTGAATAAGCTATTACTGAGAAACTAGTATTTAGAGATATGGTAGGATTGAAAGAAGTTGGATGTGGAGACCAAATCAATTGATTTAGATGTTCAGTTCTTGTTTATCCTGTGTGAAATTACAACTTCTAAATGCCTGTAAACAATGGCAGGGTTTATGACCAAATGCCTGAACCAAGGTGGGTGATTTCAATGGGAAGTTGTGCCAATGGAGGTGGATACTATCACTACTCCTACTCAGTGGTTCGAGGGTGTGACAGAATTGTCCCGGTCGACATTTATGTACCTGGGTGCCCTCCAACTGCTGAGGCATTGCTCTATGGACTCCTCCAGCTACAGAAGAAAATCAACAGGCGCAAGGATTTCTTGCATTGGTGGAACAAATAAGCTCCAAGTCTGAAAGGAACCTTTTTCAGACATTATTACCATAGTGTGGGGATAATAAAACATGGACGTTGCATTGCATGTTTCTTTGTGGTGGAGATGCCATGTAAAGGAGCTTGTCTCTAAGTTTGTTGTCGAAACTTCATAAACTTAAGATGTTGTTGTCTGAGTTATTTTATTTTAGTTTTTTTATACCTACCAGTTATAAGCTAAATGCTGACCTTTTGCCAAATATATTGTGTAATTTAAGCATGGAGTATAATACAAAAGCTTGATTGATCCGGTCAAATGTGGCCGTTATGAACTCTACTTTGAAATGTGTTCATGTTTGCTTGACATGCTATACAGAGTTGATTAAACCTTTTTTTATTTGGGTTTGTGGATAGTAAAAATTGACACGCTAACAATCTTATCACGAAGCTAGAGATAACTCCCATAATAAGCAAACAAACTTATCAAGAGGATTGAAGGAATCCACCATTACACAATCCAGTATGTGACTAGGGTCCAAAATCGTCTCCTTGTGAGGGACCCTCGAACATTGTTTAAGACAGAATACTGCTTTTTATTTGTTAAGGTTATTGCTTTTTCAGAGCATTCATCTTGTCCCTGAGGTAATAAAGTTTCGCTCTTCTTACTCTCTTCTTGTCCACCACCTTAATCTCCCTCAGGTTTGGGGAATACCTGTCAACAAACACCATTCAGATCAGTTTTCTCAATACAAGGAGCCTTTCTATGCTATGAAGTTCTGATAATAGAATTCTTTTTGATCAACAAACCAACGGCATTTATTACAAAAGATGCTGTATTAAGACAGAAAACACAAAGGTATTGTTGTTACTGAAAAGTATGTACCATGCCAACTTATGACCAAAGAAATGAGAAACGCAAAACATGGTGGGTTGAGTTATGATGACTCCTAATGATCATACAAAGTCGATAGAAAAATGGACTAGACTACTTGAATTTAGAGTAAAGGCAAGAAAGGAGATAGGGATACGGCACAAGCTTGAACTACTTACAGCGGGAACATGGATTCAACACCCACTCCAGCCACAAGTCTTCTAATCCTAAATGTAGAGTTAAGACCAGCATTACGCCTTGCTATGACAATGCCTTTTACAATTGAGACACGCCTCTTGTTTTCAGGCACTTCCTGTTCAAACATGTGAAACCAAACAAAATAAATGCAAGTATTTTTACATAGAAAATGAAAAGATAGTTTGATCTCATTCCGTAGGAAAATGAATAAAAAAACGATCTAGGGTAACTTCTGTAGCGTTTACCACTTTTAGCTGCACAATGTACCCTGGCCTTATATCCGGTATCTCTCTAAGACTTCTAACTTCCTCAACTGCCTCCTTGTCTACAATCTGCAGGAGATTGTGACATAGGTAAACATGACATGTTTTATCCATGAAAATGGCCAACTTTGAGCTGTACCTGCATTATATGCTTGGCGGTTTTATCAAGTCGCTTGAACTTGATTCTCTGAGGCACATCAGAAGCTGACTCAGGGGATCCTTGAGGAGTAGATTGAACAGAATCTCCGATGGAGGAAAAGCACCTCGATGAATACATAAAGTTTTGTTTCTGCCAAAAAAATTCCAGGCACTATAAAGTCAGAGAGTGACTCAAACACTTAGAAGCATAATCTAGATATATTTTGTGACCCAAACATCAAGAAATCCTATAAAGCAGAACAAATTGTGAAAGCATAAAACTGTGCCAACCAAAACCGAAATCAGTGAAAATCTATGGCTAGGAGACTACTCATCATCAGTATTAAAGAAACCCGACCCAAGAGCAAAGCTTCCCTATTTTTTTACACTACTTGCAATTCGAATAAGATGACCATTAGAAACCAAATATGCTTTACATTTCTACAACCAAAACGAAAGAAAAGTAGAAAACAATCTTAAAACAGGATAGAAGACGAAAGTGGCTTACAGGTACAGGGGAAGAGAAAGAAATGGCATTTGTCAATGACCTAATGAGATATGTCACTGCTGAATCAAAATTTCTGGTAGAACGGAAAGAATCAAACCCTAGCATCCTTGATTCATTATTAGACCAGCTTGCAGAAGACGAAGTGAGACGAAGAGTGTTGGAGATGGAGAAACGGTGCGTCTGAAGCAAACAAGTACTACCACGAATCGACTGCATTTTTCCGGAGGAGGAATCGATCTAATGCGCTCAAGTATCGAAATTTGTTATTCTGGAAATATACAGAGATTGGCGGAGTTTGAGAACAAAAATGTGAACCAACAAAACCCTCCAGGGTTCTTCTTTATTTTATTGGTAATTTGCATAGAGCCCCCTGATTTCCTGTGCTCATATCAAATAAATCATTTTCTTTTCTTCATTGACAATTACCATATAAACCCCTGAATTTTTATGCTTATATAGTGAAAGAACTTTGGAAAATCACCATGAAAGAAAAATAAATAGAATGTGTAGAGGAATTTTGGTTCTCTCCAAAGACCTAAACAAGAAAAATGAAGCTGGCTATTTTAGTCAAGGCATAACCATTGCATGTTATATCAAAGAGACTACACATTTGAGTGGTGAGATGTTTCAAATCCTAAACAGAACTAACTTTTAGAGCTTAAAAAACTGTACATAAATTAAGATTTTTTTTGTAAATTAAGCGTTACTGGTTAAATTAGTTTATATTAAAATACTAAATAATATTTATGAAAAGAATAATTAATGCTTCATTATACATATTTCAAATAAAAAAATCTTATAAAATAATAAAGAATAATAGATTGCATAACAAATAATTAATTATGTATTAAAAGTAACATTGAATAAAATCATGTTTTTTCAATAAAAGAAAGTATTTTTATTTAATTTGCTCTTCATTAATTCATCATAAATCACATTAATTCTTTTGCATGCTGCCTTTACATTTTTCCACCTTGTTTGAATTTAACTTATTTTCCGAGATTGTGGATTTGATTAGACGATGGTATCAAAGACCGATTCCTTGTTGTTTTGGTTGGTTAAAGGTTTTTCTAAAATAAATATATAGGAACAAAAGAATTAAAAAGTTGCTTTCCAAAAGGTTTTCAATTAAAAACACTAACGATCAAAACGCTGTGATGTCCCGAGTCAGGTTGTTGAATTGTGAATATTAGCTATATCACTAAACGTTACACAATATATTTCGATACTAATCAACAGTTTCACTGTTCTTCACCTTCTTAAAGAAGCTTCAACTTTTTATCAATTGGCTTCCATTAATGAACTTAAACACCGTTATTAACAGTTTCCTTTGCCGTTTGTGAGTAAAAATTAGAAAATTTAAGTCCTAAATCGCGATTGAATCATTTTCTTCCTACATTTCATTCTTCAATTGAGATTTAACACGCAAACGTGCTTTTAGAAGTCCACCGCAATATCCCAAAGTAACGTCGAATTTTGGAAACGAGTTTCATTAGTGTTAAGAAAAGAAAAGATATGGGCACTAATTTGCAACTCCATTAGTTCAGAGTTTCATAATACCAAGAATTCCTACAGGATTATTGAACCCAAGGTTTAACGAACTCGTATCATCGTAGCAAAATATAAGAGGAAGAAGTCTCAGAAACATCTATAAATAAATAGAATAGAATAATATCATATCGCATACTAAACTTCTAGAAATCACAAATAGATATAGCCTCATACAGATATGAAGATAGATAGAAAAGAAGAGGAAAATAGAAAGAGATCTATAGCTTCGGAATACACACGAATATCATGAATGCTATACCGGATAATAAATTTCAGAACAAAACTCTGTACGAATCGCCATCACGCACTTAGATCCGAAGAGCAGAGCCAAAAACCAAAGCCGCGACGGCTGCAACACCAGCTGACACGACGGATGGTGAGATCGCCCCGGATCCAGAAGTTGGGCTTGGCGCCGGAGCCTCGGACTGAGCAGAAGCTACAGTAGCAAATACGGAGACGATAACCGCCACGAGAGCAACAATTGAAACCTTAGACATCGCCATTTCAAAGATTAAGAGCTGTGTGAGATAGAGAGAATTCTTGGGGCTAGAGGTTTTTTTTCTTGCTTCGAAGCTAAGCAGAAAGGGTTTCTCAGATAATCAAAGCGGTGAAGCGTTTATAAAGAGCTCGGGCAAACGCATAGCTGCCCGGTTTAGTTGGGTTTAGGTGACCGGATTTCTAAGCAGCAATTACAGCTGGGTCAACCTACTTGTCCCGAAAATCAAGATAATCGACGGTTGATATTCCTCCGCAATATCACTAAGATCTCGACAGGTCATCTATCTGTTATGACGCCGTTTAACAAGATATTTATTTATCAGAACGCTCACTGATACGCGTGCATCTAACTCGCTAACGGAAAGAGGCACAACGGTCGGTGTGTATGTTGTTGGCGCGTGAAGAATGATGCGGTGTCTCTTTCATTGTTGAGTCACGCGGTTCCTGAAAGAAACGGCTAAAATCCGCAGTTTATAGAGAAGTGGGAACCACTTGCACATGGTCGTGTAACGGCTAATGTGTTAAAGAGGAAAACCTAAAAAGCCAATCATAATTTCGTGAAGCTACGTTGATTTTTATTATTTTAAGGGGAATTCTAAACTTGTTGAATGATGATTCTGTCTTTGTTTGGTAAACAAACAACAAATGTGGTTTTCAAATATTTTACAACTATTTTGGTTTATTAATCACTCATTGGCTACTTTGACATGACTTGTAGATTATTGCATACTTTTTATTTATTTTAAGACTATGAACAGTTCATACAGCATTTAAAACCATATGATTTTATTTTTCTGTTTTGAATAAATGAGAAATATTTGGTTGAATGGAAAAATTCTTCTCTAAATAAAATCTGTATAATAATTTTGAGTAATACCCTAAAATAGCACCATTTTAAGTTTATCTTTCAAATTTAGCACACTAAAAAATAAAATTCTAAAAATAGCACAAATTATTATGTGAAAATAATTATTTATCTTAAATAAACTATATAGAAAATTAAAATATAATATTTGAATTCATTTTTTCTAATTTAGGGTTAAAATTTTTTTCATTAAAAAGAAATTTTTAATTATTTTAATATTAAATTTATGCTATTTTTGGAAATTTAAATAATTAATATTATATTTGGAATCAAAATTTAAAAGAGTGGTATGTTAGTCAATTAACCAATAATTTTTTTCTCAAATACTTTTTAATGAAATGGGCCCAAAAAGAATAACTTAATTGATTAATTTTTGAAGAAAAAAGACAGGTGGTAGATGTTGGCAGGCCTTTGAGGGGTTCGAGAAGTTTCGATTAGTTGGAAAAGTGTGTCTCCACCTGGCTGTCTTTTGTTCCCATTACCATTGCAAAAACTTGGTCGGTAAGCAAACTACTCAATAATTTATATATCCACGTTCGGAAAGGTTTACGTGTTTTTCTAACTTGTTTGAATCAAAGAAAATGAGAATCAGAATTCAAAATTTAGAATTAGTACCTGTTATTAGTTTAGATCAAAACAATCAATCTTCAATTGACGAAAAAATGCTGTTTAGACAAAATTTAAATAAAAAATTTACGATAGTGTATAGAATTGATATTTGTGATTTGTTTCCTCAATAAAAATGTATTATATTTATTTATTTGCTTTGGACATTGTAAACTTTTACGTTTTTTTGTTTGAATGTATATTTGAATACAAAACAAAAACGAATCAGTTGATCAAAGCCATATTGAATTTTGAGCAACGTAATCTGGAGACTTATGCCAAATTGTTACAGTTTATATATGGATTATGGTCTAAATCTAGTGGTCGGGTGGTTCACATGAATGGATCTTGATCTATCTTGTAATACCTCATTTCTCCAAACTAGTACAAAAACCAACAATGTAAAATAACACCAGCGTAAAATCTCCCACAGAATCCATATAACATCTATTTCTCATGATCTCTATCTGATTTCAAGAGGTTCAGTGACGTTACTATCTAACTCAATATCCTAAAATCTTGGGAGCGATGTGAAGCAAAGGCTCCAAAGCATTCGGAGAAAACTTCCTCGCAAAGAGATAACACATGGAAGTGTTGCGACCATTGTAAGTACAGTTTCTTCCATCAAAGATCTTTTCAAAGAACTGCTCTGTAATGTCCGATCTCCCAAACGTAGCCGGGTGGGGCCCACCTCTCGACCAGTCTACCCACGTCAAGCTTCGGTTAGCCAGGACCACTGGTTTCTCAATTGTCAACATCGTCGGGAAGTAATGCTCGTCCACATAGCAAGCAGGCCTGCAAAACTCTTTGAATTTCCGGTAATACAATGTGTCTTTGACTATGGTAGCTGCAAGGTCCCGGTTAATCTCAAACCATTGAGACCCTTTTCGCCATTTGGTAATGGGAACTTCAGGGGCCATGTTCTGGTTGTAGCGACCACGACCAAAAGGTCCATCGTCATCAAAAGCACCCATGAAGCTGTGTTTTGATTGGCTTAAGTAGCTGTAGACGGTTGTGAAGTTGAAGAGTGGAATGCACGACTCTGATACGAGAACAAACCATTCGTTTGAGATATCGAGCAGTGCGTTGGCAAGAAGCCGCTTCTCTGCATCACACATGGACATTCTCCCCCATTCTGCAACCTGCGCAGTGATGCAAAATATCCAAAAACAATCAAATCAAATACATAACCAATTAGTTTTGAAGTGATCAAAAGAACTGCTAGGAGAAAAGACTACTAAAGAAACCACGTCTACCGATATTTTATCTAGTAGGTATTCCTAACTAATCACTCAACAAGTTCTACTTCAAGTCTTCCAGAGAAATGGCTACATAGCATCCAAAAAACCTTCCAAGGAAACTAAGTTTGATTAAAGAGTCCCAATTTCTTATACTATATATGTAATGGGTATACAAGAAACTCAAGAAGAAACTGTGAGAAAGTGGATTAGAAGAACCGGACCTGACTAGGTATCTGCCTCCGGTGGAAAACAGAGTCAGCTGGAAACTTGGCTGTAAATGATGGGTGTGGATGAATGTACACCGAGTAAAGCCCTTTGTGACCCTTGAAAAACCTCTCCCAAAGCAAAGCAAGTGGCAAGGGGCCTTTAGTCAAGAACATAAACGCAACCTTTGGAACCCTTTTAAACGGATATTCTTTTCTCAGAGGCCAAAAAGACGCACGCCAAAGGAGCTCTTCATCGCTCATATTATGCATCAGAACCGTATGAGGTTGTATCCATTTACTCAAACCATTTGGTTCCTCCGAACGGCATGGCACAAAGCTAGAAGTGACTGTGGTTACTACACTTTGTAGTCCAATATACTTGATTGTAGATACACTAATGATGAAGACAGTAACAGCGAAAGCAAGAAAAAGCCCTAGCAGAAGAAGCAGTCTCGACGGAAATGCCTTATACTGCCCTGTTCTAGCCGAGATTCCATTTTCTTTTCCTTCTTCCAACTGTACAGCCCTAGTCTGCATCTTTAACACCAGAAAAGAAATTTCAATCTCTAGCAGCAATCTAAACCAACCGATTTGCTTCTAACTTGATCTAAAGGTATCTTCTGGCTAATTTTTGGCAAATCCTAAGTCAACGATTTCTTCGTAAGATCTTAAAACTAAAACTCCAGATGTCCTCGCTAATCACGAAGTCCACAAAGCAGCTTGATACTTCACACGCAAAACAGAATCAACAACGTTGGCCTAGTTTTCGATACAAATCCACGAAATCGAAAAAATCAGCATACGAAATCGGTAAAGAAAGTAGTATATATAGTTGATATAATCACTACTTATTCACCAGAGCAGGAAATCGAATCTCGGAGCAATAAACTTGGCAACCGTCAAAAAGTTGATTTGAAACGTAATCGGATCCAGAAATAGCTACGTCGAGAAACTATCTCCCCATCTTCACATACGTAAACAGTAAGTGAGTAAAGCAGAAGATAAATCCACGTGTCGAGCTTACAGGGAAAAAGCAAGAAGCAATAGTGCGAAAGAGAAGACGGACTTGAAAGTAAACGCCTAAACGGTTTCTTCGTAGACCGGTCACTCGTTGTTCTCGCGTAGAAAATTTGGTGTATCGGAATCCGATCCTGACGTGAAATACTTTTCTAATTTTGACTAATTTTCTAACGCGTTTTTAAGGATTTTATCAGATTTTGAATTTCTATCGGTTATGAAAATATCGCATTAACTGGTTTTGTGCCATTTATTTAAATTGAAATGTTTATTCAAGTGAAACGAGATCAATGGCAATTAGTTAATATGAATCGGAAAATGATTTGTAGCAATATGAATGAGAATGTTTGATCGATAAAATGGATGGTTTCTTTCCAGATTTAGGCAAAACCCAGATTGATGTGGAAGAAGATGCTATATTAAGAAACAAACTAGATTTTGACCGACGTGTGAAAAAAATATTTACAGATAATAATTAATTATTTATTTTATCAATTTAAATTAAATATATATATAATTTATTTCATATTTAAAATAATTTTAAAATTTTTTAATATTAATTACAAAAATGAAATATATAATAAAATCGGATTATACAAATAATTTTAAATTATATCTATTTTGATAAAATTATACATATGATAAATTTTCAATTAAACTAAACTTTTGTTTTATATTTTGTTTGACTAATTTTTCAAAATTTATATTTTGTTTTATATTATATTTACATTTTATGACAAAAGATACTGGTAATTTTCGTAAATATAATAAATTATATCTTTATCTTAAAATGTTTTAACAGTGTGACACATCATCATGACACATTTGTAAATCACACGTCTACATCATGTTAATTTGTTAAAATGATTATCAATTAATATATTATAGATTATATGAAATTGATTGATATGAGAAAAAAAGAAAGAGAAAAAACACCTTCATTGGTATCTAAACCCGTTGGCAAACACAGTGATTTAGTGGAAAATAGTGATGGTGACTATTTCTCTTGTAATACGACTACCAAACTAAATAATTGCATTACATATTACTTTCAAATTATGAAGTCTTTATTCATCACTCTTTTAGACTTCTTTCTTTGAGTCCGTTTCAATCTCATATCGAACTTTTTCCCAACAAGCAACGACAGTCACAATCAGAACCTTCGGCTCGTCATCGTTCACAACCGTCTTAAGAAGATTTTGATTGTCACTCCTCAATCTCTCATTTGTCGTAACCTCGTACATTTCACGCATTCCACGTTCTCGTGCCCAACAATCGTCACTTTTCCCGATGGTCCATATTCATTACCTTCGGGAGTATCCAGTCACGGTTTCCTCCTTCATATCCTATCCGTACGTTTTCTCCGTCATTCAGAAACAGTTAGCTGGAGATGTTCTAAAGCCTGCTGGCTACAACTAGAAGCTGAAACGGTGTCGCTCTGGCTTCTCCTTGCATAGCCACAACAATGCTCCCTAATCACAATATTTTCTTAAACCAAAGACATTAATCCCTTAAAACAAAGATAACTGAACAATCAAAGCGAGTCATTATATACAAATATTAACGTGTGGAAAAACTATTCGAGTAAAAATAAACTAAGATCAAGTTTCATGTGGGACGGCAGTACAAAGTATAAGAATAATGGACACTAAATGAATGTTGGATATTCCCAGCGGGATTGGTGGTGTTTAAGATAATGCAATGGCAGCTCATAAATAGACATGTCGCAAAACCTGGAGATACAACACTACTCGTTGTATAGCAAGGATTTTGAGCTGTTTTGGCAGTCTTGTCAGGTAAACTTTATCATAACAGTTAAAAACAGCCCTGTCTCGATATGGAGTGGGGATCTCAGTTTGTTTCTCTTTTTGTAATTCTACTACTACTGGTGATTAGAATTAGGATACGAAAGACAAGGAACTCTGATTTTTCAGAGCATAAGAAAAGAAAGCAAGTCTACATGTTGGACATAATTAGGGGCAAAGCTTGTAATCTAGAGATCCTGGTTTGGTTTCTTTTGGGAAGAAAAGAGTTGACTTTTTATCCGGTTTGTGTGGTTCTAAGCTTTTTATCCGGTTTGATAGGTAATGCTTTTTTCAAAAGTCAAACCGACCACGACCAGTAGTCCGATTTACAGTCGAACCCAATCAATCAGCTTCTATCACAACCTAATCACATGGCCGGTTTCTACAGAAGTGGCAATTCGAAAAGGGAAACCATAAGCCATAATAGCTAGTTGTTGCGGATTAATCCATTCCATAAACAAATTAGCGATTCAAATACCAGAAAAAGGAGAAGATTCAGTTGAGTTATATCAAGTCACTAAGGGGCGTTACTGTGCGACTGCACCAGCTCCTCCACGAAATTATGTTTTTAGCTCAAATCCCATATTTTAATTATTACAAATCCATTTTTAACAGATACACTCGCACACCCAACAAGTCTCACCTTTCTCATTACAGAAGTGGCTTAGTTTTTATTATTTAAACAAAACCATCAGAACTTTTACTTAGTTGCAACACTGATCTTTTGCTAATAATGTATATATCCTTAACCTTGTGTATTTTGGTGGATGTCAATGTTCCGCTGCACTCGAATGGTAAGCTCGCCGCCTCAACTGAGACTCCCCTGATGGCTGCTGCAGATATATCTTCGTTGGATCATTTGGATCCACATACCTGCATATACACATGACCACATACGATTTTAAGAAACAACAAGATTTTTTATACTATCTAGTTTAATTCAGACGGACTTACGCATGTCTCATCATTTCATCCACAGGGGTCTGAGCGGCTTGAAGAGGATCAACACGTGGGGCTGCTGCTGCTGCTGCTTGTTGCATTTGTCGATTGTATTGTCTCACTGATGATATGAGGTTCAAGAAGAGAGGAACAAAAGTCCCACACCCACCTTCCTTAAATAGGATCTTGAAAGTGTGTGTTGAATATAGAGCTCTATGCTCGTTCTCTGGGACCACCTGGAAATTTTATTACATGCCAGAGAGGTTTAAGTAATATATATATATATATATATATATATATATATATATATATATATATGGTAGTTTTCTAGCAAGGAGAAAAAGTGTACTTACGGGCTCCACTTGTCCAGAAATATTGTTGCAGTGGAAAATTGGCTGATTGAATTTCTCGGCGTGAATGTATAGCTACAATGCAGAGTAACATTATCTTCCATAAACTTCCTCAGCTAATATGTAAATCAGCAGCTATGGATATACCAATGTATCTACTAAGAATTTCCTTAACTATATTCGATAGAAGTGTATAGTGTCATGACTAAGAGAATATCATATGATAAAATTTAGCATACCAGGGGCATGTCAAACGCAACAAAGTTCTCAACAGGCTTGCTTGCAACAAAGACCAACCGTATGTTAGACAAGTACATAACTCCCTTGGCCTTAACATAGCCTCCATGCCCTCTGGATAAAACGAAAAAGTTCAAAGTCACGGAAATGATTAAGACAGTTAAAACAATGATGTTATTTTAAAAGAAACCAACGAGGAGCAATTGTGAAATCAACTAAAAACACTTTAGCAGATCCAAAACATTCGAGATAGGAGAAAGAAACACAAACCCAGGGATCTTGTCGACTTCAAACTCAATTCCATCTCTGACAAGAACAAACATTTCATTCACAAAGGGAATAGGCATCCCATTGGGTAGCAATTGTGGGTTAAGCGCCATGGCAAATTGATCAAGTGGCCGAGTAAACGAATGATTTAGCTTCTTTCTTGTTTTGTTCTGCGTCTCAAACGTCAATTCTTACTTGCTGTGTAACCTTGACACTAGACAGACAATAGAAGCTATTGTTGAACATACTAACCAGAATGTAAACACATTCAGAAGACATTAATAACGAGAAGGCAATTCAAAGGTTCAATAATGAAAATAGCATAAAAACAAAACCTAGGTTTTTACAATACCAGTTCCAATATAGCCGACAAAAAAAAATCAATCAGCAAAGGAAACATGTAATCCCTTAATTGTAGAAGAATCGAAATCCAAGAACAAATAGAAAATAGCAACTTAACGATCCAAGTTCAATTTCAAGCAAGCCTGAACGAGTAATTTATCGGGAAAACAAGTTCGCGTCGCTTCTGATCTGAATTTCCCAACGCAGCGAAGAATCTGAAAAGAACTTACCTCGATCGACTGAAAGAGATTTGATTGGAGGAAGCTGAATATGGCGAAGAGAGATTTTTGAGGAAGGCGAGGAAAGAGAGATCAAAATGTACAGCTTCTTCTCGCTTGTTCCAGATGATCACGCGGTTTAAACTGTTTTAACAATTACCCCTTCAACTTATTTCTATACTCCGATTTCGCCCCATTAGTTTTCTTTTTTAGGCAATGTATTTTATTATTATTATTAACTTTATCTATGATCACATATTCACATATGACACATAATGCGGTTTTCGTAACTTTCTGGTTTCATCAATAATTTAATGGGGAATGCCAAATTACCCATGTTATAATGAAGTATAAATACTATAGTGATTTTCTTTCTCCATATTCATGTAAACAAGCATATTTACTTTTGAGACAAGTTAATTGTGTGGGTGAAAGTTTACGTAGTTTTTAAGACAATAAATGATTGGTAGGTTAAGTTTTTATTCATATCAAGCACGTATCAGAAACAAACAACAACACTTATACATCTCCTCAAGCCTCATCGTTAGTACTTACATCGGTTGATTATTATTCATAACACGTAATGATATATATTAACTAAATTGGTCCTATGGCCAAAAATGCTCTTCAAAATTGGCCCAAAAGATCGTAACTAGACTTTTCACAGCCAGGAAGAAACTTAAGAATCGGCTAAAATCAATAATTAAACAATTTTATAGATATTAAACCGATAATATATGTATCTTCTACACTTGGTTTCTGATTTTACAATCCATACCATTTGTATCACAAGTACCTAGAGAAGAAGCAGACCTCTGATGTCTGGTTTGACCTTTTACCAGAGGTCAGCAGCTGATCCCTTAACATCGTCCAGCCGCTTAATCATCCAGTCTATGATATCACGACCAACTTCCTCACGTTCAGGTTCAAAGAGAAGGTCGTGTAAGAAACCGTCAAAGAGTTTGATGTCTTTGAACACTGATCTTGCCTGGTTATACAAGTCTTGAGAAGCTAGTGGATCAGTGACTTTGTCCTCTGTACCATGGAGGACAAAGAAAGGCACTGTAATAGATTTGAAGTTCCGGGTCAAGTAAGCCGTTATACAGAGAATCTCATGGCCTGTTCGGACTCTTATTGGGCCTGTGTAGACTAACGGGTCAGAGTACTTGGCATAGAGAGCTTCAGGGTCTCTTGACACTGGAATGCCTCTCTTGTTTGCTCCTTTGAATTGGAGCCTTGGGACGACCAACGAGAAGATTGGAGCTACAGCCTACAAAGATTAATATGACTTTAATTATCACTTACTAACTCACCAATCGAGACTGAGATTCCATGAAAAAAGAAAAGCAGAATACCGCAAAGAAGAAGACTTACCCCGACAATGGGATGAGCCGGTCTGACACGAAGTGCAGGCGATGTTAGGACAATACCGGCTAACATATCTTCAATAGAGGGAGACAAAGCCGCCTATAAGACGAGCTAGACCATAATTCAGGAAACTGTAAACAAAAAGACATTGAAGTGAAGCTTAATAGGTAAGAAGTTAGATACCTTCAAGACCACAGCTCCCCCGGTAGAGTGACCAAAGAGGAAACAAGGGATGCCCGGATTCTCAAACCTAATCTTTTCCAAGAAAGCTTCCTGCATAATTCAAGTAAGGACACCAAATGATCACTAAACCAACAATTGAAAATTGAAAATGTCTCTAGTTAGTAGTTTCATCTCCAAAAGCAGAAACAACTAATTTAGGGAAGATTGTGCAACTTACGGTGTCGGAAACAACGTAATCAAGAGAAGGAACATAGCCATGTAAGCCATCACTCCCACCATGACCTAATACAACGATATGGAACCAAACATAAGGCGACCTGTTCAGACCCACAGTTTCAGAACAAGGATGGAAATGAAAGAGGAACAAGACCAGCTTGTGTTCATACCAATCCAGTCCATAGCGTATACACCAAAGTTACTCGAGTTTAGCTGCTTGGCGAATTGAGAATATCGTCCACTGAAAATTAAATGGTTCACAGAATGAGGGATTCATAGAATTATAGGGAAGAAGAATATTGGAGAAAAATATTGATTTGCACCTGTGTTCATTCAGTCCATGAATAATAATCAAAATCCCCCTGGAGAAAGATAAATTCAAAATTCGAAGTCACGAAATCAAGGTGAATTCTCACGCCTGATGAAGAAGAAATGAGTCGGTGAATTCTAATCATGCAAGCAAAGCATGCTAAAAAGCGAAGGCTTACCTAAGTTCGCCGGAAAGAGGTAACCACGACCGGGAGAATAGAGCGTTACCTCGGCGACCGTAGAATAACGAGGTGCTCCAACGACAAGGAATTTTACCGTATCCGGCGGCACCAGAAACCATATCAACGCCTTCGGCCAAGGAACGACGTCTAGCCGTATCCTCCTCCTCCAGCTTCCACGCCATCTTCCGCCTCCACCGCTTCGTAGGAGACCTAGGTATGACAGGATTAGCCTCCTCCGGAGATGGAATAGGAGAAACACGACGACGAGGACGAAGAAGGAGGAGAAAAGAAAGGACGAGGGAGAGGATGAAGATGAGGCATTTCCTAAGTGTTTTTAAGATCGGAATTATCCGGTTGCTCGCACCTGATGTCAATTGCTCCATTTCGGCCGATGTTGACGCCATCGTCGGCAAAAAATTAAGATCACAAATCGAATGAAGAAGAAGAAGACGGAAGCGTGAACAGAGAAAATGTCAGAAAATTTAGGAGCAACGGTGGGACTCTATTTATAGGGGTGAATACTTCAATGAAACAAAAGACGACAAAGTTTCATCGGAGGATCGTGGGGCTACACGTGGCTGAATTACATTGGTTGTTAAACTAACGAGATACAGATTTGTTGGTGTTAATTATATATTTGAGAGGTCTGGTCAAAGCATTGGACGGTGCAGATACAGTGCTTCTACGAGAGTTCTTTTTGTAACCGTTGATGACATGGACAAAAAGAACCCTCCGTTACTACATTAATGATTAATTAATTACTCGCAGCAGCTCGGCACAAATGAGAAATGATTAATTGCCTTTCTGAGAAAATTCGTATTCCTATTTTTTTAAACTGTACATTTTTAGAATCGGTGGACACCAAAAATGGTACAACCACTATGTTTTATATAAATTCTTTGACAAACAATCATATATAGTATTTGTTATATTATGGCATGTGTAATAAATCAAACTAATATTTATCATATGGATCTGATGTGATCGTGTATAATAAAACGATTGAGACGGGAAAGAAAGATAAATCAACATTAATTGGGATTGTGGATGCATTGGAACATGTGTTGCTTTGTTTTTATTAATAATGACAATATATATTGATAAATACTAATTTTATTTGCCGTTCTTACTATGTAAAAAGACGTGACGACCGATCAAACCTGTACACCTTAGACTTGCAGATCTTCGACACGGAGATTCGTCGGAGAGAGCAAAAATGGATAAGAAGCGTGAAGGAGTCATCGAAGGAATGAATCGGATCGTATCATATTACTATTTCCTCAAAATATTCTATTAACGGAACTTATCTGTTGCCGTTCTTACTATGTTTTACAGAGTACAGGTTTGGTCTTCACGTATTTGAAAAAGAGGTTCAAAATTTGAATAACTCGGATACAAAAGCTTAACCTATAGTCGAATTCCAAAACTATGGCTTAGAGGAATCCAGGAGCATCAATGACACAGAGTATTACAGTTCAATATTGATTCGTTGGAGAAACAAAAGGAGAGAATGTTATCACCCAGAAAACAGAAACTGATCTGAGAGTAGATCAGTAAAGCAAAAATGCAGAGAATCTGATGTCAAACGAATCCATTTTCTTCGAGCCTGGTCTTTTATCGAGGCACACTTAGCCCAAGCTCTGCAAGATCATGAGAGACACCAAATAGGTAAGCACATGTGTCATCAAAACATACTTGTTTCAGTTGCTTACAAAGAAGAGAAGCTGAAGAAAAAGCAGCACCAACATGCCCCATTCAATCTTTAAGCCAATACAAGATTTTTACGCCAAAAAAATTGCTTCAAAGGCCAGAACTACTTCGGTTTATGTGACTGAAAAATCTGTATCTGAAACACTAATAGTACAACAAAAGGACTTGTATACTAGGAAACTCTGAAAACCGTATTAGTCATGGTGAAATTGCAAATGTGCAAGAAATAGCAAAGCAAGATCAAACCAATGTGGAGCATGAAAAGTTTGATACAGAGTTTAATGTCAGTAAACAGTTCTGAAAAGATGGGTATAAAAGTTGCACAGAGCTATTCAGCTAATGCGAGTTCGGTTATACAACTGCCACAGTTTCTGCTGGTATAATGAATTAGGACAATCAAAGCTCTAATGTGGTAAGAAGAGTAGACAACATGTAAATTCGAAGGTATGCAAGATCAAATAGTAAAAAAAAGAGTTGCTTACAGATTATACACTAAACATAAAACATTTGGGAGAATATCAAACTCCTGGATTCGCACTGCAGAGCATACCCTGAGACAACGACCTAGAATTCATCGAATTGATACCGAGGCAGGAAGTAAGCCTAGCAGAAGACACTGCACTGTGAAATGGAAGCAACGATTGAAGCGAACCTAGCTGAGCAATCGGCCTGTAAAGGACAAAACAAAGCATATAAATCAATCGGGAACTCATGAGTACGAAACCATGACTCAAATCAATCAGGATAAAGTAAGTGGGAATGTAAAATGAGAGAGGAAGGTTAGCCTTGAAAGTCCAGGCGACGGAGGTACACCGAGAAATGATGAAGCCGATTTGGGTCGGAGAGAAGGCTTGTTCATTGCAGATCTAAACACAGAGAACGCTGGTTTGGACAAAGATCGACATCGGGAAGCCATTTTGTCGGTAACAAATGGAAATGCAGCAGAAATCTGAGTTTTTAGGTTTAAGCGTAGACAGTAAACACAACAAAAGTAATGAAATGGCATGCTGTGCAATCAAGATTTCCAGAAACCACACGATGTCTGATTTTGTTTTCTATATTAGTTTAATTTGGTACAGACTACGTTAAACCGAATTACACATCCCATGTATCATCCAATCTATAATATATTAATTGAAAATCATTTTGACAAAGTAAGACATGTGATTTATAAGTGTGTTACGCTGATGTGTCATATTATTAGAGCATTTTAAGATAAATATTACCTAAAACATAATTTACTAGAGTATTTACGAAAATTGTCATTATACAATATATTATATGTAAATCTCTAATATTTCGACATACAATACAAAAATAATATAAAAAAAAATATGAATTTTGAAAAATTAGTCAAACAAAATATAAAACAAAAGTTTAGTTTAATTGAATATTTATCATATATATAATTTTATCCAAATAGATACAATTTAAATCTATTTGTATAATCCGATTTTATTATTTATTTCATTTTCTTAATCAATATTAAAAAGTTTTAAAAAAATTATTTTAAATATAAGGTAAATTTTATATATATATAGATCTAATTTAAATTAATAAAATAAATAATTAATTATTATCTGTGAATATTTTTCTCATGCATACACGGGTCAAAATCTAGTTTTATTATTAGTTAACTGAAAACTGAGTTACTGAAATCAAACGAACATTATATACATAGCACAGTTTTTCTAGTTTTTGCAGACGTTTAATTATATGAGTAAACATGCGGAAATGTGCTTAGGAATATCTGACTACTTTGCCTAAACCAAAAAACTTTACCTCCCGTCTAACGCCGTCTTTGAGTATCTCCTACACGTCGCCATTATTCTACACGTATGCCATCATTTTATACAAAGAATCTCCACAAAATTACATGACGTAAGTGTATAAGTAAACGTAACTATAAAAACATCATCAAGAATAACGCATAATATCCAAGCTGTAGCGGAATTATGGAATCTGTCGGATCCAATCATATATCGTCGACGTACGTAAATAACCGAGACCAACGGCATCTACTGGCTCAACCGGTGGCAGATCGGATAATAAGAGCTTTCCGTCACCGGATTCGTCTCCTCCACCGACCAAACGCTGGAACTTTCCACGTCCTCGGTGCCACGTGTAACGTCTATACCGTGACGCTAATGACCACACCGACTTGCACTTGTCCCGACCGTAAGAAACCGTGCAAGCATATCTTATTTGTCTTAATCCGAGTTCTCGGCATTCCTCTTGACGACAAGTGTCTCAGGCAACGGAGACTACGGCCATGCGTCCTCTACCGCCTCTTCTCCGCCCCAACACGACCTGACTGCCTCGCCAGCTTCCACCTCCAGCAGAAGTTTCTACAGCTTTTCTCCGTCGCTACTTCTCATTCCGGCGTCACTAACTCCTCCTCCTCCACGGGTAAACTGGTAATCTTTTCTATCGTTTAGAAAACCTTATTTAGCGGAAATCAAAACATCTAAAATTCACGAAAAAATCTAGTTGAATTTATATTTTGCTAAAATAAATAAAAATCCACATTTCACGATATATATAAACAAAAACAAACAATTTGAGGAAAACTATGCATATTTCGGTATTTCTTAGATTATCCCAGATTATCAATGTTTAGAACAAATTAATTACGTTTTCTTTTGGGTTTTTATAAAAAAATCTAAATCCATTGATTATTATTAATTTGTTAGATTGGACAGGAAAGCGAGATGGACGAAGAACCGACGACATGTCCAATATGTCTAGACGATATCAATACCACTAAAAGCGTAAACGGTGAATATGGTGGAAGCGAAGAGAAAGAAAGAGCGGTGGTGAAGTGCAGAGTTTGCAAGAACAAGGTGCATGAAGAATGCATGCGGTCGTGGAGGAAGAGTCGTGGACGACGTCCGGCGATCTGCGTGGTCTGCCGTGCACGGTGGCGAGGCAATAATTCCAGTAGTCATAATGTTGGTGGTAACTACGAGAACTGCCATTATAATTGTTACTTGAATCTTGCTTCTTATGTTGATGAGGAGGAGGATGGGGTTGGCACGAGCCAACAGTCCTGTTGAGGAAGTTGGGAAAAAATGATTGTTAGTATCATTTAAAACAATGTACTGTACACTTATCAACAACGAATATTGTGGAACTTCTTGATTTTTTACCTCATAACAATATGAGTTATGGTCAATTTCTTTAATTGAAATATATCAGTTTAAAAATAGAATTTGGTCTCATTGAGGGAGGTCCGACAGCTTAACTATCACGAAAATATAATTTTATTTAGTATTTTATTAAGTGCACTATTTTAAAAATAGAATTTGGTCTCATTGATGGCTTGGACTATTAGATATAGCCGATAGACACTTGGACTATTACTACTTCTTCATGGGAGTATGGGCTTAATGTTCTGTTATCTTGCGTTGTGTAGCAAATCTAATGGTAAATGTAAAGACTAGATAAATGTGAGAAATTTTCTAATTAACATTGTAAAATTCAAAAAATATCTGAATAGAACAAATTTTTATGTTTAGTTATGTATTTTTCAAGATTTCAACTAATTTGCTAATATTTTTGAAAAATAATCTTACCTTGACGTGTTAATAACAAAAATGCTATGCTGACGTGTCAACACCACAACGAGTTTCAGATTAAATATATAAAAGGTTTAAGTTACTAGAATAATTACAATACATGCCACTAATATTAATTTGGTTAGAGAATACATGTCATTGATATTAATTTAGTTAAAGAATACATGCTACTGATAATAGAATAAATACATGCCACTAATATTAAAATATATGTCACTGATATTAATTTGTTTAGAAAATATAATTTATTCAACTAACCAAAAAATACTATTACATTTGCAATAATTTTTATTTCTTTCAATTTTTATACGTTATTTATAAATAATTTCAAATAAATATAAATAGATTTAAGTTACTACCGTAATCTCTAATATATTATTTGAGAAACATTTTAAAAAAATAACCTTACTCGAACGTGTTATTAACAGAAATATCATGTTGACGTATAATCATTACAGTAAATTTCAAATAAATATATAAATGAGCTTAACCTATTAGAATAATTACAATTATACAATTGTTATTAATTTGGTTAAAAAATTAATATATTTTATTAAACTAACAAAAAAAAACTATTAAATTCATAAAAATAATTATTTTTCTTTTCTTAATTTTTATATACAAAAATTAATGTTAAAAGTAATTTTAAATAAAAATTAAAATTATATAAATATTTAATTTATATTTACTAATAGAATATAATTTATAAATATTTTTTTCTATGCATGGTGTCGGTATAAATCTAGTTTGCTAATATTTTTGGAAATCGAGAATAGTCTATAAATTTTGTTAAAATATAAATCGTAGCACTAACATGCCATATACGTCGATTTGCTTGCTGGGTAAGGCCAATACAATAAAATACAACAAATATTCGCTTGTTATGCAGGACAAAAAAGACCTTCGCTTGTTAAAGCCCCCACGATTTGCTTCCAACCCAAAACTCTGTTCCCTTTCCAGATCTGTTGTACCAATTGCAGGAGAATTTTAGTCAGTAATCGTCATGGCTATGGCGATTAGGGTTTTTCTCCTCCTTCTCCTCTTCTTATCATCTGCAATTGTTTCTTTCTCCCTTTATGAAGATCAAGTCGGCCTCATGGATTGGTAACTCTTCTCTTCTTCGTCCGGGCTTATCTGTCTCTGTATTTACTCTGGAGTAAATTAGTAGAAAAGTTTCGAAGCTTAGTACTGTTTTGAATCTTTTCATCGCTTGAATGTTTTAGATTTAGTAGCTTTCGCCTGCTAGATTAATCCAGTCCGCAGTGTGTCTATCTGTAATCTGTCATTTAGTATGTTAGATCTAGTTAGCTAAATAATTCGTAAGAATAGGATCCATGGAAGGATTTTTTCGAACATTATTGTATTTGAGATGCGATCGGGTATCGGGTAAAGCTACTTTTTGTTACGTATGGTTGTTTATTTCTAAGGAAATTAGAGTGAGGGAACTAGAATTCGTAGAAAATACAAGTGTTTCATTGAAGAGTATCATTGTTGTATTGCGTAGGCACCAACGCTACATTGGGAAAGTGAAGCACGCAGTATTCCACACCCAGAAGACTGGGAGAAAGCGTGTTATCGTATCAACCGAGGAGAATGTTGTTGCGTCCCTTGATCTCAGACTCGGGGAGATATGTAAGAATAGCTATTTCATATATTTGTTATTCATTTTGAATCTCGCAGTATCTTCCACTATGAATGTCACGGCTCTGTATGTTTTTTTTTTCCTTATTTTTGACTTTGTTTTCTTTTTGTGCAGTTTGGCGGCATGTACTCGGGACAAAGGACGCTGTTGATGGTGTTGATATTGCATTGGGAAAATGTAAGAATTATCTTCATGCATAAGGATCAACTATCTCTGGATGGAACAAACACGATATTTGCTTTTACCTGCAACAATAATGTACGAGCATCTTTAACTCTATTTTCCTGGCTTCAACTATTTCAGATGTTATCACCCTTTCATCCAAAGGAAGTACTCTAAGAGCCTGGAACCTACCTGATGGCCAAATGGTGTGGGAGACATCACTGCATAATGCACAGCCTTCGAAGTCACTGTTATCGGTGCCGGTTAGTAATATAAGCAGATTTTTGTTATTGTCTTATAAGGAGGACAACTGTTGCTATCCTCTTCTTATTATAAGAAAACAACTTTAATCTATATGGTATTGAAGAGTAATATTGTCTGAAATCTTAGTTGCGTCATGATTTCTTTGGTTCTTATTTTTTATAAATTAGAGCTACCTTGCAGATAAATTTGAAGATTGATAAGGACTACCCTATTATTGTTTTCGGTGGTGGGTTCTTTCATGCCGTTTCTGCTGTAGATGGTGAGGTCCTCTGGAAAAAGGATTTCACAGCTGAAGGGTATGACAGCCTTCACTTTATATCTGAATGAAGTTGCTTCACGCGCAGCCATGCATAGTATAATGCTTTTGGAGTTTAGTAATATTTTCAATATGCTTAATGGTGCCTCCTGCAGGTTTGAAGTTCAGCGGGTTCTTCAACCTCCTGCAAGTAGTATAATTTATGTGCTAGGATTCCTTAATTCATCTGAGGCTGTTGTTTATCAGATTGATTCCAAAAGTGGAGAGGTAGTGGCACAGAAAAATATGTTGTTCCCTGGTGGATTCTCTGGCGGAATTTCATCAGTTTCAAGCGATAAAGTTGTTGTTCTTGATTCAACGAGGTCAATTTTGGTTACTATTGGCTTCCTAGATGGAGATATTAGCTTCCAGAACACCCATATTTCTGAACTTGTTGAGAATTCTGGAAAGGCCGAGATTTTATCGCCTCTTCTTAGCAATATGCTTGCTTTAAAAGTCAATAAACACACTATATTTGTGAGGATTGGTAGCCAAGGAAAGATGGAGGTGGTAGACTCGTTATCCGATGAAACAGCTGTGAGTGATTCACTTCCAGTTGCAGATGATCAGGTGGCCTTTGCCTTAGCTCATCATGAAGGGAGCAAAATTCACCTCAGGGTGAAACTTGTTAATGACTTGGATACTGTATTGCTTGGAGAGAGCATTCAAATGGACCAACATAGGGGGCGTGTCCATAAAGTTTTCATAAACAACTACATCAGGACAGACAGGACTAATGGATTTAGGGCGCTTATCGTTATGGAAGATCACTCACTCTTGTTACTGCAACAAGGGGCGATTGTTTGGAGCAGGGAAGAAGGCCTGGCTTCTGTGGCTGATGTCACAACGGCAGAACTCCCTGTTGAAAAGGATGGTGTATCAGTGGCTAAAGTAGAGCACACTCTCTTTGATTGGCTTAAGGTATGAATATTATTAAACTTCAGTGATAGGTTTTCTTAATTTCCCTGGAGTTATTCGTCTCGTTTTGTCACCCTAATCAGTTGAACTTTTCTTTCTTTTGGAAGGGACACGTGCTGAAGCTCAAAGGGACTTTGTTGCTAGCAAGCCCAGAGGATGTGGCAGTAATTCAAGAGATGAGGTTGAAGAGTTCTGGGAAGAACAAAATTACCCGTGACCATAATGGGTTTCGAAAATTAATCATAGCACTTACTCGAGCTGGAAAACTTTTTGCTCTGCACACTGGAGATGGGAGGATTGTCTGGTCTATGCTACTAAAATCTCCGAGCAAATCAGAAGCCTGTGAACATCCAAACGGTATTAGCTTGTACCAGTGGCAGGTGCCTCATCATCACGCAATGGATGAGAATCCTTCTGTTCTTGTAGTTGGCAGGTGCGGATCAGATTCAAGTGCGCCCGGTTTACTTTCATTTGTAGATGTGTACACGGGAAAGGAGATAAGCTCGTCAAATATTGGTCACTCTGTTGTGCATGTTATGCCTCTTCCATTTACTGACTCAACAGAACAACGTTTACATCTAATAGCTGATACCATTGGCCATGTCCACTTGTACCCGAAAACTTCAGAGGCTCTCAGTATCTTTCAAGGCGAGTTTCAAAATGTATATTGGTACACTGTTGAAGCTGAAAATGGCATTATCAGAGGACACGCAATGAAGAGCAGTTGCTCTGGTGAGACTGCAGATGAGTACTGCTTTACTACCAGGGAGCTTTGGACTGTTGTGTTTCCTTCTGAATCAGAGAAAATTATTTTAACACTAACACGAAAACCAAATGAGGTATCAAATCTCGTTTCTAAATCGATTCTGATTATGTTTACATAATTGTGATGTTTCCTTTTGCAAGTAGCAGTTTCTTGGAGTTTTGAATTCAGAACACTAGAATATAAACCCTGGAAATGTTTCATTTATTAATCATGACTTGCGTGCAATCGTATTTCCAGGTTGTTCATACGCAAGCCAAAGTCAACACTGACCAAGACTTATTGTATAAATACGTATCAAGAAACTTGCTGTTTGTGGCCACAGTGTCACCAAAAGGTGCTGGTGAGATTGGCTCAGTTACACCAGAGGAGTCAGCACTTGTAGTATACCTCATTGACACCATCACAGGGCGTATACTGCACCGTTTGTCACATCAAGGCTGTCAAGGGCCAGTTCATGCTGTAATTTCTCATGCAATTTCATCTCATTTCTTTGTGTAACACATCCACTGCAACTTTCTTAACTTCCAAAATATTTTGCAGGTGTTTAGTGAGAATTGGGTTGTTTACCACTATTTCAATCTTCGAGCTCACAAGTACGAGTTTACAGTCTTGGAGATCTATGATCAGTCTCGGGCGGTATGACTTCATACCAAATCATTTTATCAGCTGATTGAGTGTTCGTCTGTGAAGCATTATAAATTTTATTTGCAGGAGAACAAAAATGTCTGGAAACTCATTCTGGGAAAGCACAATCTAACATCACCAATCTCTTCATACTCTAGACCGGAGGTGTTCACAAAGTCACAGTCATACTTCTTTGCTCAGTCCGTGAAAACCATCGCGGTGACATCAACAGCAAAGGGTATAACCTCAAAGCAGCTTCTTATTGGTACCATTGGGGATCAGGTTTGTACATTCCTTGTCATATATAGATACCTCCATGAATTGGAAAAACTGATACTTGAAATTTTTGTGATGAATGATTAGATACTGGCACTTGATAAACGATTTGTGGATCCACGCCGGACACTCAACCCATCACAAGCTGAGAAAGAAGAAGGAATCATTCCTCTCACAGATTCATTACCCATCATTCCTCAGGTTCACTCCATAACTAACTATCTTCCATGTTTTGTTAGGAGTGGGCAATCCTTGCTTTGGTTTCGGTTTTTACAGAAAATAGAACCAAATAAATACCATTTGTATTTTGGTTCGATTTGATCCAGTTTTGGGTTGGCTTTTCATAAAAGAAGTAACTTCAAAAATTAATAAGTAATATTGTATTTATATTATATGACTACACCAATCGGGTTATAAACACTCTGGTTGATTTTTTAGGTGACGCATTTTGGTTTGATTTTGTTTGTGTAGGTCCACATTCCTAGTTTTAGTGATTGTATCGATACTAATTACTTTTCATATTTCACAGTCGTACGTCACACATTCCCTAAGAGTAGAAGGTCTAAGAGGCATAGTAACAGCTCCGGCAAAGCTAGAGTCAACAACACACGTATTTGCCTATGGAGTCGATCTCTTCTACACAAGGCTTGCTCCTTCAAAGACTTATGACTCGCTGACTGATGATTTCAGCTACGCCCTTCTCTTGATCACTATTGTAGCACTAGTTGCAGCCATCTACATCACTTGGGTTCTTTCAGAGAAGAAGGAACTAAGCGAAAAATGGAGGTGATTGAATCGCTCAAAGGTTTTGAGGTTTTTCACACTTGTAGAATGTTTATGAGTTATTTTCTAGACAGTCCTAGAAAGAAAAACACCATTGGCTTTACCAAATTCTTGGTGTTAGGCTTTGGAGGAGACTGAGTATTTATAGACTCTTTCTTTGTGACCTTTGTCACATTCTAGAGTTTTGCGCTGAATGTTTTGAATTTGAAGTTTATAGAAGTCTCTGTTGTCAAAAACGAAGCGTTTAACGCTTTTTTAGTAACAGAGAAGGTTGAATGCTTCTGAATTGTGATGGCAGAGTACACTTTTGATGGGTTTAAGACCCAAATAAGCCCAGTTTAGTTGAATAATTCTGTGATTCTTTAGTTTCACTGAATTCTTGTCGTGTAAGATCAAATTCAAGTGTGCTAGTGTTATTTTTGTGTTGGTGGTGTATGAATGTTGAAAACACAATCGAAAAAATATTCAAAAAGTTCCGTGGTAAACAAAGAGACATATTGCATGCCGTTTTAAGAGAGCCGTGGAAGCGACTTAAACGCGTTCGACAGACTGCATGCCGTCTTAGTTCTCTAAATTAAAAGTGTACTGCGTTTTTATCCATTGCTATTTGATGCCGTTTTAATTACATGTCAAGGAAATGTTTACTGTATTTCTGCAAGAAACGGCGTGTCATTGAAATGAACGTAAATATCTGTCATTTGATTTTTGGGCTTACAATTGTGGCCCATAGGAACTTTTTTCAAATTTTATTATGGCCCATACGAACTTTTTTCAAATTTATTGTGGCCCATAAGAACTTTTTTCAAATTTATTTTGGCCCAACGAACTTTTTTCAAATTTATTGTGGCCCATACGAACTTTTTTCAAATTTATTGGGGCCCATACGAACTTTTTCAAATTTATTGTGGTCCATACGAACTTTTTTCAAATTTATTGGGGCCCATACGAACTTTTTTCAAATTTATTGGGGCCCTTACGAACTTTTTTCAAATTTATTGTGGCCCATACGAACTTTTTTCGAATTTATTGTGGCCCAGAAACGACACCAATGATAGAGTTGGGTTTTAAGAGGCCCATAATTTAAATATGGGCATACAATAGGCCTTTATTAACCCCACAAGATGCGAGCATTTTATAAACACCACTGAGTTGGATTTCTTAAGATAAGAGCATCAACCAATAAGAACGCGTTGAACGTCCACGTGTCGCTAAGCGGAATCTTGTTTAGTGAAAAAGCGCAAAGCAGAAGATATCGAGCAAGAAGAAGACGAAGACGAAGACGAAGAAGAGTTAGTTCTCGTTTTGTTTCGATGGCGATTACGGTAGCGGCTTCGTCCTCTCTAGCAGTTATGTTTCCACGTGTCCCCAGTGTATCCACTCGCTGCTCCGCCGTACCTTACCTACCTCCGCTGCCTCCTCGTTCTTTTGGCCGAACCTCTTTCTCGGTTCCGGTTAAGCTACTTTCAGGTGACTGATTTGTTTTCGCCCAATCTAACTTTCCGGGCTCGATGAAATCTAGAAAATGCCCGAGAATTCGTGCGTATGGTCACAGATTGCCTGTAATTACAATATTCCGGCTCGGAATTGAAATTTCAGTCGGATTGATCGGTTCTATAAATCCGGTTTGGTTGATTTAAGAAGACATTGTTTAGTCAAAGCTTAGAAGACAATGGATGAATCTAAACCAAACCGTTGTGTGTTTCCGGTTTAATCGCAGGCAATGGTTTGCAGAGAGTTGAATTGATGAAGACGAGAGCATCTTCATCAGAAGAGACCTCAACGTCTATTGACACCAACGAACTATTCACAGACTTGAAGGAAAAGGTGAGTCATTTCTTGTGATCGGAAAAAAAAAACCTGAAGTTCTTTATTAAGATATTGACCACATTGTTATCATCACATTTGAAGACCATTCACTACATTGTTATCCACACCTATTCAAATCATTGACTACATTGTTATCCACACCTATTCAAATCATTGACTACATTATTATCATCATCTTTTTAATTATTGTAGAATTCAAGTAGTCATTTTGATGTGTATAAATAGCCTTGTAACATTCAAGTTATTTATCCAGTTTTAAGATTACCATTTCATATTCTTGGCTTTGATTGTTGGTTTTTGGTGCAGTGGGATGGTCTTGAGAACAAATCGACTGTATTTGTGTATGGAGGAGGAGCCATTGTTGCAGTTTGGTTATCTTCCATTGTTGTTGGTGCCATCAACTCTGTTCCTCTGGTAACAAACTTGAAAACCCTTTTGAGATTAGAGAAAAACTGTAATGGGTTTTGGATTTATTTAATGTTTGTTTTCTGAGTGTATAGCTTCCAAAAGTTATGGAACTTGTCGGTCTCGGTTACTCAGGATGGTTTGTCTACAGATATCTTCTTTTCAAGGTACAATAAACTTTGAAAGAAAAGAATTAACCGTTTTCAATTCTTATAATTTATCTTGGATGAATCAAAATCTGATGATCATCTTTTTTCAGTCAAGCAGAAAGGAATTGGCTGAGGATATTGATTCCTTGAAGAAGAAGATTGCAGGAAGCGAATAGATTCATTTCATATATAAAAAACACAAGCTTTCTTTCTGGGTTTTTTTTTTCATGTAATATCATATTATTATACAATCTCTCTGTTCCAACACTGTTTCTGCTTATCTGAAACTACATATTACCTCGTGATCAATCAAAATTGAACCAAAAACAAAGGCAAAGATGATCGAAACATGCATGAAATGGTCAAGTGATTCTTTCCGCCAGATTTCGAATTGCATTCCAGTCTCTGTCAGGGGAGAAGAATCCGTACCGTCGTCGGAGGAATTTTATCGATCCAAAAGGGAATTCTCTTTCCAATTCCCGGCGTCATCATAGAGGCCGTTCTCCAAGAAACTGAACGCAAATCTCGACTTTCTTAGCCTTCGACTTCGACGACGCTCTTGACCATCGGCGACGGATCTGAAGCGCAACGAGAGACGGAATTCTTAGGGCCGATCCGATTAATAATGGAAAAGAGGTGAGAAAGAGAGAATCGTTGAGACCTTTTTATACAATAATCTTCCAAAAACAATGAATGAAACAAATCTTTTATGACCTAACCCCCAAAAAGACAGAAAAAACACAATTTTGTTTGTTTGTTATGCGTCTCCGTTTCCGGTATCAGTTCCGTTTTCTGGCGGCGGCTTTACATATTTTCCAATAACTTTCTGGCGACCATTTCTACTTCTCATTCTACTCAACTTATCTTTACTTCTCTTCTTCTTCTCCTCTTTCTCTACATTCTTCCTTTGCCTCTCTTTCTCTAATGACCCACGCCACACAATCTCACCAGTCCATGGCCATAGCCAGTGACCCACACGACGGTCTGAGTCTGCTTCTTCTGCAAGATCCTCGTCCATTGTTTTCAGAGTTGTGTAATCAAACCACTTCACCCACATTTTTCCTCGCCTGTTCTTCTGTTTGTGTTGCTCCTGCATCAAACCAGTCCCTGGATCTATGTACACAATCCGCCTGGCGCTGTGGTAAGCCCATACATTCACCAGAAGCTCTAGTAACCGCGAATAGCAATGCTTATCCTGTGAAGAAAAAAGAATAATTTAATCTAAACCCAAATGGATTAATCTGTTTGGCAGAGACAGGACTCAGTTTTTCTTACTTTTGTTAAACTCAGATAGCAACGATTTGTTCGATGATGCTCTTCATATATCTGTGCATCCAATGAATCCACAAACATCCTATAAACAAAGTGAGAAACACTCTCTGATTACTCTCTCTCTTTTCTTTTTTTTTCTTCTTCTTCCAAAGAGGCTTTAGATTGAGACAATCATTAGACAATAGCAAGCACAGACCTTGAAAACATGACAAACTCTAAGAAGGATCTTGTTGGCAATGCCCAGCTTTGCATCACAGACCATGTATCCCCATCTTCCGGCATTGGTGGCAATGAGTCCAAATTCTTGACACCATACATTTTCTTCAAAGTTTCGTTGTAAGCAAACCTTGATCCAGGCGCATAATTTGTGCAGAGTCAGGTAAATGAGCTGAGTCTCCAACATTGTTACAAAACTATATCTTAAGAACTCTGTAGTGTTTTACCTGCAATTCCCAGCATTTATGGCATCACAGAACGACCAAAAGGGTTTCTGCAGAGGATTTCTCGGATCTTTGTCCATGCGAACCCAAAAATATAAGGCATCTCCGTGTTTCCGTGTTTGTATAGCAGTAAGTAATGCGCTCTCAGCAATCTTGGATAAAGATTCCTGTTTTAGGATCCCAAGTCACATGACAAGTAACATTAGTATTGGACATAGCATTCTACTATAGCAAGGAAAGATATGTACCTTCCTGGCAGTCGCTCTCCAGGACTGAAACCCTATCCACGAATTCTTGTGCAAACGATCAATCTTGTTTGAAATTGCAAAAAATGCTCCAAAGTCACCAAGAGCATCGCGATAGTACGGGTTGTTGAAAAGCGGAAGGCGTGCTGATGCATCTATATCATCCATCCTAGGTCTTCGTCCTTTAACTGACTGCAATATGATTCATTCACTTCAGTTGAGAAAAAAAATCCCCTTCTTTGGACCATCTTATGGTTGCAAAAACAATATATTGCACATGGGAATTACCAGGCCAACCCCACGATAAAGAGGATATTGATGAAGAAAAGACCAGGTTCCTTCACCAAAATAGGGTTCATATATGCACAATGGTTGACCAGTTCTTAGCAGCTCTCCTTCATCCCTCTCATGTAGATCGTTCTTACTTCGGTCTGCCCTTTTGGCGCTTTTATATACTTCTTCCCATGTTCCATGATACTGCAAGGCTCTGCCTTTCAGCTACATAACAACACAAACCAAATCAAAATGAAACGTTCGGATATGTAGTTGAGAATGTCTTTTCAAGAACTTAAATCTCAAATGCTTACTTCCTCGTCTTCTCTTCTTTTTCTGCTATTAATCATTTGAAGATATCTCTCTTCTTCCCATATTTCATATACAAATGAATCATCATTAACAGCACCAAATCTCATAGCCTCTCCTGGGGTATGATTCCAATGTCCCTCAACCTTTGCTAGAAACTCATAGCTTCTTGCTGTTCTATTATGAAGAAATGTATCCTGAAAAGCTTCAAACGGTTGCCAACTCCACTCTTCTCTCAGTTTTGAAGGAACTTCTTGTACATCCTTAGGAGAAGCAGCTTCTGAAGAAAATTTGATAATATTTTCTAGTAGAGTCGCATAACCTTCTATGGCATCACGAGCCATCATATTTTTAGCAGTTGTTTTCCCCATCAAGGCAATCTTCTGAGCCAACGGAGAAATTTTCCCTTCTTTTATAACTTCAAGCACAATCTGTGATAGAACCTTAAGATTCTTTTTGGGGAAAAGATACCCCGTAACCCTGTCATCGACCTATTTAATAATACAGTTAGTGTGCAGCCAAATGGACATGCTACATGCCACAACAAATTTCCATGAACAACACACCAGCAAAGGAAGAGGAAGCATACATGTTTTCTAATATTGAAGAGATCTGGTGCAACTATCGGTTTTCCCAAGGACATGGCCTTCATCAGAATTTCTGGAAAAGACTGCTCCTCAAGAAATGATCCGTATATAACAAGATCAGAACTTTCAAGTATCTTATCAACATTCCCTGCGACACTTACATGCTTCACAGCATCTTTTGGATATGTCAAGTTCTGGGAAATTGTCTACAAAGTTCAAAACAAAGCAATGAACAAGGTTAGTGATTTTGTGATCTCTATCTTTAAAAGCTACAAAACAATTCCATATTACTAAGCAGACCTTGTTATACCTGAATAGCAACGCTGTAGTTGGAAGCTGACTCTCCACCTAAAACTACGATCTTGAGATGGGCATTATAACTTTCATGGTAATGGCCTGAAAATAATGGCCGTAGTGCTTGCAGAAGCAGTGCATGTTCCAGCCATTGACCCTTGTACAAGAACTGACTTCCCACAATGGAAATGACCATGTCATCCTTTTGTGGAAACTCCAGATTCTTTGCTTTCCATACTTCTTCGGGAGACCCGGGAATCACATAAAAGTTACCAGCATCAAACTCAGAGTAGATAATCTGCATGCAGCGAATGGTGAAACAAAATAAGTCAACTGAAAATAGTTATCCACAGCTATCCAGATAAACCTATTTCAAAGCAGAAACAAAAGTGTGGTTGCATTCTAATCATAAGCATTACCGGAAGGAGATAATTATGGAAGACTACAACTGATGCCCGGGTGAAAACCTTCTTCCAATCTGTGAGGAGTTCGGCCTGCCCTGTTGAGTTGTACTGTCGAGACCGAACAGCGAGAGTTTCTTCATTGATGACCCAAACAAGAGGCAAAGATTTAAAAGGTTCTTGCATGAAGCTGTCAAAGAATAATAATAATAGTTTAAACAATCAAGAAATTTGGAAAAAAAATCACATAGATAACAAATATATGTATCAATATACATGTGTATATATATATATTTATTTTAATATACCTTGACTGAAAACTAGAACTATGTAATATACATTCATACCAAACAACCAAAAATCTTACCAAGTAAACATACTCCTCGCTTCAAGAGAGTTTACAATTACGCCATCATAGCTTCAAGATAAGAACAAAGGAAATTATCAATGATCAGAAATCATTGCATTGACCAAGTCAAGTCAATTAAGTTTCACTATAAATAACAGAAGAAAATAACCCATAATGCACTGTATCAATCTCAGGTCCATATTATCAAATTAAACTGAATCACATCACTACACGAAAATAGTCATAGCTCGAAGATTAATTCCAAGTTCTGAATTAATCAAGACATGTTTCACTAGTTCTCCTACAGTTTTCAAGAATGCAGATAGCATGGGAAATGCGGTACATACGACAGCCAGTCAATAACACAACTCGATGTGTGGCTAGTCTCAAGTATTGTGACTGAAACTCCCATTTTCTGCCAAATACCACCCACAGGGCCGTCTTCGAGTGAGTAAACCTACCAAGACATGTTTGAGGTTTCGTGTTATCATACTTCATATTGCTGGCAAAAAAAAGAGTAACAAGAAACCCACACAGAAGCAACTAAACTACACCTCAATAGCATAGCCAATCTCTTGCAATGCCTTGGAGACAGACACCATTAACAACTGTTCTGGAACAGCTAGCAAATCGGTAAAAACCTAAAGAAGAGAGAACCACAATGCAATCATCAGATCTCAAAAAGAAAAACCAAGCACAAGAGCAATTCATTTCTAATCAAAATACTGACCAAAGCCAGCTTTGGCTTTCGGAAACCAAAACGCTGCATAGTTGTATTGAGCGAAGATGATGTGAAATTCAATCCATTAGTTTCACTCTGGAATTTCATCAGAAGCTTGGTGGGCTCAAATCTAACATCCTCACCGAAATCGAAAAACCCTTTCTCCTTGAAAACCACCAAATCAGGTGGCAAAATCTCTTTGTTTCTCCATGGTTTATCAGATTTATCGATTACCATACCAGGCAAAAACATCTGGAATAGCACAACGAAGAAACAGAACACCCCTACAGTACAAATCCATTGCAGATAATCAAGCCTCTTCAATAGAAAGAATCTCGAGAGCCTCGATCTGTTTCTCTGCAAGAACGGGTGTTGTTGTCTTGCCGCTCTCCCGCCGATCTCTCTCTTCGCCGGAATCCCAGATTCCAGAGAACCCATTTTTTAAACTAAGAATTACATGCAACTCCGGCGAGAATACGGAATCTCAAAAGAAGAAAAATGCAGCCGACAAGAAAGAAAAAAGAAAGCACTCGAAGTGCGTGTGGTTATTCAGTTGACGACGTACACCATCAGCAGCAGCGTACAGATGCGAAGATTCTTATGAGCTGAAAGAGAAAGAGAGAGAAACTCTTCTTCTTCTTTTTTGCCGTCAATGGCAGAATCAAAGAAGACTATAAGAGAAATATTCAAATCCGATCGATTTTCGCTACGAAGCTGCGGATGCGAAGGGAACAATAATCTTTGCTTCACTGTCTTTCTAATTTCACCTTTTCTTTATTTTCGTTTCTTTTTGGCGTGACGGAAAATTATATTATCCTTTTAGGTCTCCATTTTATTATCTAATTTAAGATAAATATTTAACAAATATTATGTTCTATGATACAACTTACACGCATAATATAAAAATAAATAAATACTTGTTGACAAAATGATACATGAATATTTGTATCAAATCTAGTGACCAAAATTGGACGTCAAGAAGTATTTCAAATTGAGATTCTGATAATTTAAATTATATGTTTTTCATTTACTGTAAATCTTTGAGCATTGACATCCTTAATATTTTATACACTAGTTTTGTTCGTTTGGTCTACACATACGGTTGCGACTGCGGTCAATATTATGGTTGTAACTGCGGTCAACACTGTATATGTTATTCGTTTATTCTGCCGTCGAATGTTAAGGTTATAATGGATCGCAAATTTTTAGTTGTACCATTGTTTTAATTAGCTGTCCAAAAAATTGCGACGCAAAACATAACGTCTACTGTTGTGTTTGATCACATATAACTATGATAGATAAACGAATAATAATATGGCGTAACCGCAGTTTCATACAACTAACAAACGAACATAGCCAATATCTCAACTTTTAAAATATATCGAGTGAAAAATCTACCCATAAGTTTTCACCGAAGTAAAAGGATTCTTCGTTTCGTAGATACAAGAAGATGCGGCTGCGTCATGCGGTCAAAAGTTATTCGTTTGATCACCGCAGTTTTCTACGATCAAACATTGTGGTCGACCGTAGTAATCTACGATAAAAAATTTTAATCGCCGTGGAATTATAGTGTTTGCGATCAAACAATTGCGATAAAACTTGCGGCGACGATCTACGATGATAAAACAAACAATAATACTACAGCATTTAGCCGAATCGTTTGATCATATGTCGCTGTCGAATACATTGCGGCAGTCAAACAAAACAATGCAAAAATATAAACAATGGATGAAAGTGCTAATTAGCATCTTCCAAAAACTCTAAAGTTTAATTTAGCCACATGTTGTAAAGTGTGGAAATAACACACAACTATAATTTTAAATAGGGAATATATATATATATATATAAATATATATATAAAAGCAAGTGGACCCAAATATTATATACTAGTTGTCAGTATAACTTTGGATTAAATTGTCAAAACTTGTTTCCTGAGCATAAAATAAATGTCAATACTTTTCATAAAGTATTTGTCATACAAAATTAAGAAATATCAACTGGTATCAAACAAGAAACTGTTAATTTCTTCATATTATCTTAATATTGTGAATATATTTCAAATATAACATTAAAAATTAAAATAATATTTCACAAATTTTATTATAAAGAAATAATTTAAATCACAAATATCAAATATATAAAAGATTCAAATATAAAATTTAATATTTAAATTTTTGATTTTTATTAATCTATTTTAATAATTTTTCATATGAAATAAAAAAATATATATAATAATACATATAACAACTTAGTAAATTTAAAACATTAAATACGCTATTACATATAACAAACAAACCTAACAGCATATAAAATATAAAATATTGTATATAGTACCAAAAACAATGTTATTATTCATATAAATCAGAATATCTATAAAAGTACTATTATATATACATTGTTATTTACACTTAAAATATTATATTATACAGGGCAATTGTCTAAAATATCACTTTTTAAAATTTTTATTCTAAAAATAGCATCATTAGTTTAAATTTATAATAATAACACAAATTTGAAATTAAAATGCATTAAAACTATATTTTAATAGAAAAAATTAAATCTTAAATTAGAAAAAAATGAACCTAAATATAATGTTTTAAGTTTATATATAATTTATTTAAAATAAATAAGTATTTTTATATAATTATTTATGGTATTTTTGAGATTTTAATTTTTGAATGCTAGATTTGGAAGAAAATATTTAAAAAATGCTATTTAATGATATTACTCTATTATACATGACATAGTAATAATAATTCCATTAAGCAAATGTAAATTAAATTAATCAAATTTCACATATCACAGTTAGTATGTAGATAATCTAAAAATTATTATTATAATGGTCCAACGTATATTAGTTAGGAATGGACATTAATTAGGTTTGGTTTGATAGGATCTAGAATTTTGAGTTTGGTTTGTTCGGTTTTACAAAAATTACATAATTAGAACAAAATTAAAGTTGAGTTCGGTTTAAACTTAGAAAACTATGAAAAAAATTAAAATAAAACATTCACAAATTTGATATATTCGATTAATATAGAGATTAATTTTTTAGTTATACAGGCAAATACCAAATCAATTATTATGTGCCAAATAAAAATTTATTATTGTAAGTGCACAAAAGAAAAAACAAGTCACAAAATTAATTGTTTACAATGTTATAAAGTTTTAGAGATGTTTTGATGATGATAAATCAAGGTGGTGATTTGACATTTAAAACAAAGAAGAAGAAAATATTAAAATTAATAAAATCAAAGAGTTTTTAAACCCAATATGATCGATTATCTTATCAAGTTTCAAATGTTGTTAATTGATTTCACCATATAAATTCAAACCAGACGAATCAACTAAATTCAATTCGACTTGACTAATTCGAATCAGAATTATTAGGATATTTATTATACAAACCAACACATACAGAATAATTTAACATTTATTATTATTATACATGAAAAATAGTCATTAAATTATTGAATTTTGGTTTTTGCGTCATTTTAATACTGAATTTTTTAATAAAAAATTTAAGTAACGATCTATAGTTAGATGTACCGATTTAGGTATACCATTACTCAACATTAATACCAAAAATAACACAGTTAACTGTGTTATTTATTTTTTATTTATTAGTGTGTAATTTTATTTGGTTAAAATAAATAATAAAATTAAAAATGTTACTTTTGATATTAATGTATGATTAATCGTATGATTATATCGATGTAATTAATTAAATATGATAATTTAAATGATTAATTACAAAATTCGGTATTTAAATAACCTAAACACAAAAATTCAGTATTTTAATAATCATTTTTTCTTATTATATATATATATATATATTAAAATACTTTGTTAAATTCACAAAAATAAAAATATTATAAAATATTATAAATACATAATCCACGAATAAAAACTTAATTATAATATGCAGCCCATATATATTTTTAAACTACACGAAATATGTTAAGTTTGATAAAAAAAGTTGATTCCGATAATGATCAAAAGAAAATTTCAATTTTGTTATTTACCCTTTTGTTAACCCTATAATCCATATTCCTGAAACTATGAACACAAAAATAGAGGGAAAGAGACGAGTCATTCGAATTTATTGTAATTTCCCTAATGGAGACTCATGAGCATGATCATCAACTAGCCATAGACCAAAGTCACGGAAACGTTTGATCTTCTTGTCGAAACCGGTAATGTAGTTATTATGGATTATGACATGTTTTCCCTTCGTCTCTTTAACCCATGTCTCGTTTTTGAAATACAATCCTCCTGTTGGAAAGGCTGCCTGAGACAGCAAGTAGAGATCCACCTGCAGTTCAACCAAATGAAATTACCTTTGAGATCGAGACAAAATCGTAATTGAACATTCGCCAGACTAAAGAAGAATCTCTAGAGTACCAAAAAGTTCAGTCTTTTGAGATTTTAAGCTTTTACTATCATTAAACCATGAGTGATAAATAAAAAAGTTATGATAAAAAGTATAATCTGAGAATATCAAAAGAGGTTCGTTCAGTTTCTTTTAATCTTAAGTTCTAATTTCAGTGAAACCAACAATTGTGTGATAAAAGCTTGAGACCAATTTACAATTGTGTATTGTTTTAACATGGAACTAGGAGGAAGGAACATACCTGATGAGCTGTTTTGTTAAGTGCCCAGTTAAAACCAGGCTGATCATTCGCTTTCTTTGCTTTGGACCAAGGTTGGGCTTGAAGTTCCTCGATCCATTTTTTCATGAGAAGTTTTGCGCCATTAGTGGGACGCAAGAAAATCATGCAGCTACATATATAAGTCCTTCCCTTCTTACCCGGAGGTGGTAAATCATGAGAGTGATCCAATGGCTTAATCTACATCAGAATCAAGAAGATAATAAATACACTAAATCGATGGTCATCCACGAAGGAGATTGTTCGAAGTTACACACTGCAGTCATATCATCCATGAAGTATGCATCGTGGGTTCCCTCCAAATACTGAAATGGATCTTGCAGCCAAACCATATCAACATCGTTGTACATAACATTGTAACCTAGCTCCAAAATGTGCAAGAGATGCTGCGGCCTCCGCGATGTGAAATTGAAGAAACCCTAGTTGGATACGAAAAAACTTAGTTTACCGATCAATTCCGTTGCAACATACGTTTCTCAGTGGATTATCATCAAATACAGAAACAAGGGGATACAGAATCATTCCAAATTCCATCAAAATCATTTAGAAAAAAATGGATGCTACTACATCAAATGCCATCCTAGAATCAGTCGTGGATTTGTACTAAACACCGAAACCTTAGGGACTACACAAACTTAATCGGCACTGAAATAACACTAACTAGTCAGCGAAGATCGAAAACAAGTGAATCAGTTCAATCTCAGATTAACGAAGACATATACCTAGAATCCGGATACCTAAGCTAGATTTCATGAACAGAGAGCTAATTATATGATTATATCTGAAGCTAGAGACGAAATTTGGATCGCAAAGATGAAAAACCTGGGAACCGAACTTGTGTGCGGTCTGAGAGTCGATCGCCGGAGGGATGAGAACAGCGTGACCAGGCCACTTGTGGTTAACCTTGTAAAGAGTGGCGTAGTCCTCAGCGATCACGAGAACTTTGTTCTGATGATTCTGTCTGGAAACACTAATCAACCAATTGTTGAGAAAAGACAAGTAGGGATAGCTAACGGCGCAGACGATCACAGTGCCGTTCTTAGCTGCGAATTTGACGGCTTGAGCGAGGGAGTAGTCGCGCCATTTGGAATGCGAAGAAGACGAAGAAAAAGAGCTTATGTTTGGAAACGGGGATAAAGGAGATCCTACCCAAGGTAAGAATACACCGAGGAGAAGAAGGAGAGCGAGAAGGAGGAAGAGACCACTGCGGCTGAGGAGAGAGATGGGACGGTTTGAGATTGAAGAGTTTAAAAGAGGAGAGGAGGAGAAAGGGTTTTGGATGTGACGTTGGTGGAGGAATTGTTGCTGCGGCGCCATTGTTGTACCGATTAGCGACAACAAGTTGGAATCGATCGCAAATATAGAAAGAAATTCGGAATTCGGGATATGCAGAGATCTCAAAATTTCATTCGGATATTCGGTTAGTCGGTTATTTTTAGTTTTAGTTTTTTGGATTAGTAAAATTAAAAATTTATTCGGTTATTTTTATATTTTAGTTCGATTTTGTTTCGTTTATACTTCGGTTTCGTTCGTTTCAATTATTAAATTTAAAAACTAAAAATAATTTGGTTAACCGAAAATAACTGAAATAACTAAAAAATAACAAAATATAACCAAAAATAACCAAAAATAATTAAAAATATCTGAAATATTTCCGGATAACCAAAAAAATAACCAAAAATAATTTGATTTTTCAGATATTATTTCGATTTTCGGTTCGATTTCGGTTAGTAACCAATAATCATAGTTTTTCAAAATAATATATGTTCGATTAAATTTTTATAACTAAATACCAACCAAAATCTATTTTTTCGGTTGGATTCATTCAATTCAAATTATTTGTCCAAACTTATTCGTAATGTTGGGTGTGCGGTACTAATTAGGCTTAAAATATAATTAAATTTAACAACTTTTACCTCGTTTGCGAAACAAAATCATTTATGTACTAAATTGTAAACATAAAAACTGAATTGATGGGTAAAAATGAATGAGAAATGGTGAATAGGATATGAAGTAAATTCATCTCATTCATTCTTCTTCAAAATTGTAGAGGAATATTCCTCTTTGATTATTCTTTATTTCGGTGTGAAATGAATCGAATAATTATTCCAATCCATTCAAGGCAAATGATTTACTTTTAACAAAATATTTATGAATGTTTACTGCACAATAATTTATCACTTAAATATAACATCTATTTGAGCCCTTAAACTTTAAAGTATTGTAAAATCATTTAAAATGTGAATTTGTTCTCACTCCAAACATAATGACGTTTTTGCTAAATAATAAAAACCATGATATTTAAGTTAATTCTGCCATTTAGAATAAGAACAAAATCAGGGTTTAAAGGACCTTTCCCTGTTCATACAGTGTGTTCTTTGTCAAAAATATTTTATGATAACTTAAAATTACTCTACAATATTTTTTAAAACTATTTTTTTTTTCAAAAATACCACCTAATTTTTTTCTCTAAAATATCACTAAAATTTTTATTGTTTCAAAAATATTTTAAACACTAAAATGATTTTAGGGTTTACTATTTAAAAATTTAGATGTATGTTTAGTATTATTTAAAATTTAATTTTTAAGTTTAAATTTAAGAGTTTAGGGTTTAGTTTTGAAAATATAAAGATTAATTTTAGTTTTATATTACTTTTATATAAAAAGTTATTGGCATTCTAGAGAAAAAATATATAAAAATACTTTTTATGATATTTTGAAAATTGGTTTTAAAATATAAATTTCTAAACAGATAATTGTTATATCTTGAATAATTATTTCATATGTATTATCAATCTTGGTCAAAAATTTGTATCCATTTTTCATGATATTATGCATGTATTAAATATATCATGACCCATCCATATTGATTTAATGTAATCAACAAAGATTCTATCATTTTTTATTTGCAATTCAATATAGTTATATATTACATAGCATATATATGTTCTTTTTCTCATAAAATAATGATAATTTAAAAAGATAGTATTTATTATTTTTATATAAAAAATAATAGTCATTATCGTTTATCACCCGCAACTTTATGCGGTTGCAGTTGCAAAAGAGTGTTTTTTGTTTATTTGTCACATTTATCTACGGCGCAACGATCAAACGCTATATATTACATTGTAATTTTTTAAATCGCTGATTAAAAAAAAGTACGACTAAAATTCTGTGATAAACCGCAACTGCAACCGTTGGCGATAAATAAACGAATAATATATATTGCAGTCATAATATTGAGTGCAAACGCAACTGACGGCAACAAACAAATGAACAAAATTAATATAATTGTAATCACTTGTACTAATATTATTAGTTGATTTGTTCACGATATATTGTTACAAAATGAATGCTTTTAATTTTTTTAATAAAATTAATAGTTTTTGTTATTCAGATTAATATTTATAAAAAAGATGACAATAAAATGATGAAATTGACGTATAAATTTTAAGTGAATGAAAAATGACACATAAACAAAATTTATTAGTTATATTTTTAACTAATGTAAAATGATTGGCAGAATGGAATCACTCCACTTGAAATGAATATGCCTGGTTGACAGAAACAAAAATGAATATGCCGAACCACAATGAAATTTTGATAATTACGGTCATTTATGTCAAATTTGGTTCGGACCACAATGAAATGGTGAGTTCAACAGTCTCGGCGCATGAAATATTTTGGCTTGTGCAGGAAGTAACCAAAACCACATGAATAGAGGAATGATTTAGTCTAAAAAATATAAAAGTTAAAAATGAAAAAAAAAATTGTAATTAAATTTCGATATTAAGGCGATTGGCTAATGATTGATCTTACTTAAAACCTTTGCTTCAAAAACTTGATAATGCTTCTTCATCTCAATCACAGCCTTCTCTGCAATTGGATCAATCTCATCTTCATACTTCTCATAAAGCATTGGCACCGTGTGGATCAGAAGAAAACCTGTTGTTTTCAACAGTGTATTATTTATATTAGGTCAAGACAGATCTTAAGACAAAGAAAGACCATTGTTATTATATTTGTCTACTTACATGTGTAGAGCAATGACAAGAAGGTGAACATTTTCCCAATGATCGATACGAGCCAAATTCCTGTTATTGCCTTGCATCATAAAATAAACAGATAGTCAATAGATCACTTCAAAGACTCTAGAGGAGTTTCAAACTTACCATTACAAAGTTCTTGATGTCTCTCTCTAACGCAATGCTTCTTAAGGTTGCAAAAGCACAGTTAAGCTCAAAGGTCAATGCAGAAGCAGCTTGGAGTAATGGCTTCTCGGGGATGTAAATCTCCACAATGTTCTCTGGAGATCTAATAAATGATAAGGAAACAAAGAATCATGTTTTACTTACATTTTTTTCAGGACTAAGGTAAAGTAGTAACAAACAATAAAAAGCTATTTTACTTGTTGAGGGCATTGGACCAGAGGAATGAGAGAAGCAAAAGGAGGATCGACCCACGACAAAGAAATGTGAGAAGATGACAACCAAAGAATCCGAACAAAAGCCAAATCACAGTCACTGCAATGAGTAATCCTGCGGTGACCTTCTTGTCTCTCCATAGCAACACATCAGCAGCTTCAACAAATTAACCCAACCACTAGGTGAATATAGATCAAATAATCGATTTCTATACCCATGTAATCAAGAATGTAAGACACTCTAATCATCATCCAAATCCGCAAATCAACACATCAGACTTAAAAAAGAAACCTAAAACGCTATCGTTAGACCGAAATCGCCACAACCAAATCTGTGAGAAATGAGATCAAACGAGTTTAGAGAGTGTACTTCATACGTTTACCTCCGCCGAGAACCATGTGGATTGGTCTCTCTCTGCCAAACATTCGGTAGATCGGAGCATTGATGGGAACGGGAGAATCTGGTTTCTCACTATCAGTATCTGATGAAGAATGCGAAACCAGACCGTTAATCTCCTCTTGTACGATGTTTTCCATCAACGCCTCCTCCAATGGTCCGGTGATTTCTAGCTGCTCCTCCTCCATTTCGAAACCCAAAACTTGCGTGCCGATGTAACAGAATCCAGAAATCAAGAGGCAGAAGCGACTTATATACCCCGCGTTCGTTAATCAGAGCCTAATAGTTCGTTACGTTCGAGCCTAGTGGTTCGGAATTTCTTTCCATAAAACGACGTCATATGGTATGGTTTTGAGAGGAATTTCAGAATACTGTGATATCATATCTAAAAATATTATTGTATGTTACCTATTTTCTAAACTACTATTTTTACGTATTATAAGATTTATGAAAAATTATATAATTAGCTTATAAAATTTACAAAGAAAATTTCAAAACATTTTATGAATTTCTAACAGGTTTATAAGATTTTATAAACTATTACTTTTCTATTTCACAAAAAGTGTCATTTTAAGATTTTATTTTATTTAAAAGAATGCATCTTTATATTTTCAATAAAAATATTTGAACAAAATTTCAGTTTATCCTATTAGTTAATGGTACTGCTTAAAAAGAAAATTATTTAATATATTAAGAAATAATAACATAATTTTTTAATATGCATCGAAAATTATTTCATGTTTTAGAAAAATTCTAGACTTCATTTATCTAAAATATTTTGATAATTTCATATATATAAATTATTTTTTCAAAAAATTTAAAACATGAGTTAGTTTTCAAAATACAAATTTATTTGAAACTAAATTTATACCCACACCATAAATGGGAAAAAATATTCATAAATTATGTAATATTTTTTATTAATAAATATAAATTGTATATTTATGTAATTTTGATTCTTATTGAAAATTATTTTCAATATTAATTTTTGTACAGCAAATAAAAATAATTATTTTTTATGAAATGAATAATATTTTTTGTTAGTTTAATAAAATATATAGATTGTATAATCAAATTAATAATAATGGTATATATTGTAAGTATTATAGTAATTTAAATTTTTTTATTTATTTGGTTCTATTTCAAATACTTTATTTATATTAAAAATGAAAATCCCTTTTATAAACTTGTTAAATTTGACAAAATGATGTAATCATATTGCACACGACGCGACCTAGTAACTTAGAATACATGTGGAATTCTCATGCCATACAATTCATTTATTTTGACATTTTCTGTTTTGTTTATTAAAGAATACTACTACAAAGGACAATAGTAAAACACATAAACACTATGCAATGATCAATCATCTAAAAAGGTCTTGGAGGTTTCTCTAACACAGCAGAGAAGAACACTTCTTTATCATCCTTATCTCTCTTTGCCACAACAACCCACTTATGTCTCCTATACCTCAACGCTTTAAACGCTTCCAAGTAATCATTCAAATCCTCTTTCAGGCAAAAGAAACCATCGATCCATAACAATCCACCAGGTCTTAAAACCCTGTCCCAGTCAAAGAGCACGAAGTCAAGAAGTATTAGATCGATCCATCCATCGAGAAACCTCGTCGTGTGAATCATATCAAGCGTGCTGTCGAAGAACGGTAAGCGTTGGTTCACGGTTAAATACAATGGGACTAAACCACGTAAAGCTATCATCTCGTTGAATGGAGCACCGAGATTGATTGTTGCTGATACAATCGTTACGTTCTGCTCTCTCATTCTCGCTGCAAAACTTCCCGTGCCAATGCTGAAATCCAATCCGATTCTAATCTCCCCTGGTTTAATTCCTAGTACTTCCGGTATAGAGAAATCCGCAGTTTGGTTCGTCTCTAAATCGATTTCACCTCGGTTAACCCATCTCGGCGATTCGTGGTGCGTGAGGTTGAAGCAATCAATGCATTTAAAGAATCCTTTTCGCATTGTTGTGTTGCTAGCAAGGCAAGCAAAGTTCTTGCACTTATACTGTCCCCATCTCACATTCCGATTGTCAGGAAGCTTCCATAGAGACTCATTGATCGGAAACGGTTTGTGATATAACTGCGGTGCACGGGAGAAACACCGTCTTCTAGGTAGTGGATCGCATCCATGAACCATTAGCTTCTGAGCTAATCTCCAATCGTCGTTACAGATTTCACCTACATCATAGTCCATATACTCTTCTAGATCTTTCTTCATAGCGAAACAAGCGTGTCCGATCGAAGTGAAAGTTCCGTTAGCTCCCATGAAATTCTGCTTTCCAAGTCGGTTAGGTTTGATCTTTATGTACTTCTTTATCTCTTCTCTCATAAAATGCTCGCCCGGGTCACCGTTCCGCTGCTTCAAGGGATGATCGACAACAAATCTCCCTTCGAACAAAGGCAATTCCATATGTACTGACTGAATCAACGAAAGAACATCCGCAAGAAAAGCTACATGCCTAAACATTGATCTTGAAGGTGATGAATCAGATGATGGAGCAGCAGAAGCTTCTAAAGCCTTGAGATCATCCATTTCTTGGTGGATTTTAAAAATGGCGGTTTCAATCGTCTTTCTCATTTGGGTTCCGATATTGTAGCTGTCGCCATCAAAGCCTCCGTGATAGTTACAGAACCGATCAGAGAAGCTTAATGGTGTGATGTAATTGAATTTAGCTAATGTAGCTACAGAGATAAGAAAAGCCAAACCAGCCAACACATAGATGGGTCTATTCACGCCATTGAAAGCTCTAATCTTCGATAATACATTAGCCTTTCCCATCCTTCAAGCTCTGTGCAAACACAAAATCAACAAAATCCTCCTAAAAAAAGAACAAAACTGAATCTTGAAGAACATTAGCAGATATGTAATAGCATCTTCCCTTTTGAACTGGATACAATAAGAACACAAGATAACACCATTCTTTTTTGTATTTCTGAAAAATGAAATCTCGAATGAGAAGCAAAATACTCAAAATCTGGTTTCAAAGATAAGGTTATGAACTTTACCTTCATTTTTATGTTATCTTGCAGTTTACCTAGGGATTAGTGGTCTATTATTCAATATAACTTAAACAACAAGCTTAGACGAATGCACATGGAGATTTCTGAAGCTTTTAGAAAATCTCACGATTGCAGAAGACAAAACCCCTAGAAAAGTTGCAGCAAATAAGCAGAAAAAATAATAAATTAAACGGAGGATTTAGAAACAAGTAATGAGAAAGCCGATTCCTATGGATCCCAAACATTTGATTCACATTATCAAAATAATAGATAGTAGTAAGTAATAATCCCTAACATATTATTTGAAATTTGTTTTAATAAAACATGTTATTAATAGAAAAATAATGCTGACGTATTATCACAATGAGTTTCAAGTAAATATATAAATGAACTTAATTTACTAGTAGGGTCAGCCCTGAATTTAATAAAGCCGTAAGCAAAAAAGAAAAAATAAAAGGACGTTTTACATTATTTTATCATAATATTTTTAAAATAAAACTGATTCTTTTATAAAAATATGAAAGAGCGCAAACACGAACTTGTTCCGCTTGCATCCAGACCCAGTTCTGGTTAGTAAAATAATTACATAAATGTTATTATTATTAATTTAGTTAAATAATTAACATATTTTATTAAACTAACAAAAAATACTATTAAATTCATAAAAAACAATTATTTTTTCTTTAATATATATATAAAAATTAATATTAAAAATAATTTTAATATTTAATTTATATTTACTAATAAACAATATATAATTTATGAATATTTTTATGACGTGAATATAAATCTAGTTTTATATTACCGGAAGTTATCGGAAACTATGGACTCCATATTGACGCGAGGAATAGCGGCCGAATAATGACCAATGCGGAAAAGTGGTGAAAATCAGCTGAAGAAGCAGCCATTTTCTCATAAATAGCCGGTTAGAAACCATTTTTTGGCCGGCAACCGTTGAGAGAATCAAACAGAGATATATATCCACCTCGTAAGTTTCTCCTTCATTCGTTTATTAGTGTTTATAGTTTCATTGTATCATGTTTGTATGCTCTTTTGAATTTTGGTTCTTAAGATATCTCTATTTCTTGTTTAGATTTTTACTCGTGACATTAACTCTTTCCATCAATCGTGTCTTTTTCAACATTTTATTAATATGACAAAAAAAAAAAAGGAAAAGTAAACAAAAGAGAAAAAGAAAAAGGAAGGGTGAGAATTAGCGTAACGAATAAGATGCGCACCGTTTTAATGGACCGACCATCTGACTTCATTATCTCGAAACTCGAACGTCTCGGTCTCATGAGTTTTAATCACATCCATTGCAGTGCATAGAAGACGATGAATCATCAACGGTTCAGAATCAATCGGATACGTTCAAAGCTTTAGAATCAGCCATAGGCCCAACACTTGACCCAAAGTATAATAACTCTTCCAAGGTGTAAAAGCATCATTATGGAAATTGTGCTGCTCCCCAAAACCTATCAAGTTTCATGTTTAGCATTTTATCAAAGGAAATATATATATATTTTTTTCTTTTTCTTCAAAATTTTTAATGTTTAAAGTATTAAATATACTGATAGTGTAATGATAGTGATTTGTTATAAAAAAATTACTTTGTTATAAAATTTATAAATTTTGTTATATATGTGAACATTTAAAATTAAATATTTAATTTATTTATTTTTAAAAAATATTTTTATCGATTAAGAGATGAATGTATTAGATACTTGGCAAATGAATTAAATGTTTGCTAAATTTTATGTTGGAATTATATATATAATTTACACATCAATTTTAAGTGAAATAGAAATGACATATTAACATTTTTTTTACTAATTCCTCATTCAATTAAAACTAATATTAATACGGTGAAAATAGAATGATTACCCATCTATAATTTTTTACTGCACAAGTGATTAATATAAGAGAACATAAAATACAAATATATTTAAATGAAAGAAAAGATAACAAATAAGCAAGTTTAATTAATTAATAGTAATATCATAAAATAACATTTTTTAAGTTTATTTTTTAAGTTTACCATATTAAAAATAAAATTCTAAAAATAACACAAATTATTACATGAAAATAATCATTTATCTTAAATAAATTATATATAAAATTAAAATATAATGTTTGGATTCAATTTTTCTAATTTAAGATTTAAATTTTTGTCACTATAAAAATATTTTTAATTATTTTAATACTAAATTTATAATATTTTTGGTAATATAAATGATTAATGCTACATTTGAAACAAACACTTAAAATAATGTTATTTTACATAATTAATTATCCTTTTATTAATTGTATTTTCTATTGATATTAAAAGATTTAATTAGGATAAATAAATAAGTTTTATTTTTAAAATTTTATTTTAATGTGTTAGATTTGAAAATGTGATATTTTTTGATGTTATCTATTACTAAATTAAATATTCTAAATAACGATTTTTAAATTTCAGTTTATGTATTATACTTCTGAAACCAGAATATTTTTATATGCGGCTGGTAAAATAATATAACTAAGAATATAAAAGTCGCTAGTGGGTTAGGAAAATGAGCATAATGAGTTGACCAAAAAAATTAGCATAATGAATATACAATTTAAGTTTACAAGAGGAATAAAAAAACCGACAAACTAACAAAGAACAATTTTTTGCCCTATTTTTACATAAAATCCGAGAATAATCCCTTCGTCCTATTAACTTTCCTAAAAAGAGTATTCTAAAGCTCTAATCCATAAGCTATCTCCGGTCAATTATATTCCGCCGCTAGTCGTTGCGGTGCTGTTTACAACCCAAGAGAGATCAAAACTCGCCGGTGCCGAGTTTCCGGAAAAGCTATCTCCGGCAGCGAATTCCTCCAATCCATCGAAGAAATCATCGCTTACCACCGTATCCGACAGAGATAACAGATCCTCTTCTCCCACCGCTAGATCCTCTACAGGCAAGACAAATTCGTCGGCTGACGTCACCGGAGACGATGGATAAGTAGCAATCGTTGTCTTCGGCTGATCAGATGGTTTCTGACGGGTGCTTCCGGCAAGGGAATTACGGTGAGTAGGAGCTGAGTGGTTATGCTCTGCCGTGTAGGTGACGATAAACATCTTTGGGTCTGATCTATTTCGCTCCACTTGTTTACGGGCTAAACATCCCTTTGAAGTACTACATCTGTAATATCCTCTGTTTTTACGACAAAATCACAAATACAGACAGGTGTTATGTCTTGAAAAACTACACAGATTTAAATGTCTTTGAAGAACAGTAAATGAATATTTAAGTAAAGATTTAATCTGTTTATTATTACCTTGGATATGGTGAACCTTTGATGGGTTTTTGTCCGTACTTTCGCCATGCCCAAACATCGGAGTTTAAAGCCTCTGCTGCTACATGGCACACTTTCTTATGCTGTATCTTTCTGAAACAAGAAACACGCAACAAACATACAGAGAGACTTAGTTTTCTAACCATCTGTATACACATTAAATTCGAAATTTCGAAACAAAATTTCATATGTCCAACAAAAACAAAAAGCGTATTTGATGAGTTCAACAAAAAAAAATGCAAACTTTCATACATTTCTTGATGGGTTCAACAAAAGTTTTTAGCTTTTTTTTTGTTATTGAGAAAATTCGAACCTTCTTTTAGATCTGGAGGTATTTGAGCCTGTGGGTTTGCTTGTGACACTACCGGAAGAAACAGAGAGAGAAAGAGGACGTTTCAGGTTCTGTCTCTGTCTGGGTTCTTCTGGGTAATTCAGACAAGAAAACGAGGAGACTGTAGAGACATTTGATTCTTGTGTGAACGGCGTGTAGAGATCTCGAATCGTTCCGAAAACGACGGAATTACTCTGTCGTTCGACGGTGAATTTAGGGTTCGTGTGAGATGAAACGTCACCGGAGAAGACGGTGGTTGTGGTTGTTGCTGAAGAACTTACAGCTGAGCAGCAGCCTCTGACTACGGCGTGGAGATCCCAATCGTCTGCCATTGATTTAGCTTCTCAGGAGAGACAAAAAGCTTATGAGAGAAGAGAGAAAGCAGAGGAGACAAAAGAGAGCGCTGACTTTTGAAGAGGTGTAGATAGAGAGATATGTTTATAAAGAGAGTGAGAGAAGAGGAAAATTAAAAGGGTTGAAAAAATGGAGGAAAGTTTGTATTAAATTATTATTGATAAAAAAATACAGTGTCAAATTCAGTTTTTTATTATTTTAATGTTAAATTTTCAAACCGTGGAAATTAAAACAAACAAGACAAATTAAAGATACAGCCAAAATAATATTCAAAAGGAAAAGTGTATCACATACATTTTTGTTTTGTTTTATGCTCTTATTTTGACTTCACTAAAATGAAATTATTAGTTAATAAAGATCTATACATATTACTTTAAAAAATAGCTTTCTAATCGACTGAAAAATATAGAGTAATATTTTAAAATAGCAAATTTGTAAATTTATGGATCAAATTTAACATTTTAAAATTAAAATTTTAAAAATAGCATAAATTATTTTTTTATAAATACATATTTATTATAAATAAATTATACATAAACTTAAAAATATTATATTTGAGTTTAGTTATCCAATTTTAGGGTTTAATTTTTTCATTAACAATAACTTTTGTCATTTTAATATTAAATTTTGTCCTTTTAATATTAAATTTATGCTATTTTTTTCAATTTATAGTTTAATTGAGTTTGATGGATATTTTAATATTAAATTTATGTTATTTTAAAAATTTAACTAATATTATTATATTTAAAACAAAAATTTAAAATAATATTATTTTGTCAACTGTCCAAAAATATATTGTCATTATTATAATTAAAAGACAGAATTTTGTCAACATTTAAATAAAAGAGATTTACTAAGAAATTCAAAAACTGTAGTACGGATGGCGGTACTTGGTAAACATATGTTAAATTAGTTGTATAATTATGAAATCAATAAAATATAACATATGTGTTATGAACTGGAATATGACACGATTGTACAAAATTATTTTGAGTTGTTAGAAAACGTCTTTGGATACTTACATAAAGTAGAAATCCTCTGATTCTGATTCCATTTTTGTGCAAAGAAAGAGTTAAATTTACATATATGTTAAAAGAATGTAGAGAGAGAGAGGAAATTTCTTTTTTGAACTTTGTAAGAAAATCTAGAGAGAGCAAAAGTATGTGCATGGAGAGAGAGAATCTCGATGCTTATCTTGTCTTTGTCGGTTAGTGGTGGAGATTAAAACCAGAAATGGTTTCCGGTTTCTTGTATTTAGTTGACTTTGTAAATTGTCAAAGGCTTTGAATAATTTTTTATAATCTCTTTTGTCAACTTCACACTCTTTTAGACATTTCTACGCGTCTCTCACACGCGCTTTCGTCGTAGTGCCTACTTTTCATCGATGCGCACCACAACTAAACAAGATAGATTTAGCGACGAAAATAATATTTTTAAAATTTTTTATTATTAATTTAATTTTTTAATAATAACATAAATTGTATTTTAAATTAAATTAAAATGAAAAATAAATTTTAAATTAGAAAAATACATTCAAATATAACACTTTTAATTTTATTTATAATAAATTTAAAAAATAAATATTTTTATATAAAAAATTATGGTTTTTTTGTAATTTTAATTTTAATATGCTAAAAATTTTTAAAAATTTAAAAACTGATATTTTAATATATTATTCTATAGTTAAATCATTTATTTTTTACATCTATAGAACTTGAAACTTAAAAATAAACTAAACTGAAATTAATATTAAAATTTTAACGGATCAAATCGAATTTAAGTGAACCATCACTATAACTAAATTAGCGTTAAAATTAAAATTAACTATTATAAATAAATAAATTCAGTCGGAATTATTAAAGTTTGAATCCATTTGATTTATTAGATTCGTTTATTGTTTTATAATATTTTATCTTAATCCAATTATAACTATGATAAAAAAAATAGAAATCTATTAACAATAACTGATAACTAAAATGATGTGTATCATAAAATTTTAAATGTATTGACTATTGATATAAGTAGTGTGTTTTTGTTTATAGTTTTGGAAGAATCGGACAAACTTTTTTTCGTAATATTCTAAATCATGCTTTTCGTAATATTTAATTTCATGCTCTAAAACTTATAAAACTATGAGATTTGTCCAAATATTACCTAGTAATACTGAAATAATTGAAATTAAATATTAAAGGTAGAAAAATAATCAATTTAACGACGAATATGTTGAAATTAACAACTATGAAAATATACATAAATGAAATAAAATTTATTTTTTAAAATAAAAAAATATCATAATTATCTAACTTTAATAAATATATTATGCATATGCAAAGCTTGACAATTCAAAGAGTAATATTTCAAATTTAAAGTAGGTTTTCTATATTAAAATATATAAAAGTGTTATATTAGTATTAGAGGATGCTCGAAGTGTTACAGCTGTGTAAAACCCATTTTGGGTCCCACAATCGGAAAACGCTTTTATGCCAACATTATCTCTCCGCCTCGTGATGTTGATTCCCTTTTTGAGCCAATCGTACGGTTTACAATAATCGTATTTTTAGGTCATTTTATCCAACGGTCGCAATCTGAACTTTAGCTTTTTTCTATTGATCCAACGGTTGAGATTCGGCTGACCCAATCAGGGGCATGAGCCACGTGAAACCTTAGACGAGGGATTTTTCTATTAGAAGATAAAATGCGACAAGTGGCCTGCACGAGCAAAAGCGCGTGGACCCATTTATATAGTTTTTAAAATAATAAAATACTACTAAAACAAAACCGAGAAAAGTCAACATTAATTTAAACATTGTATTGTATTTGACTTGACTAACGGAATTATTTAAACAGCATCTTTTTAATTCCTACGCTCATTAATAATAATAATAATAATAGAGTAATACCCTAAAATAATACCTTTTAAAGTTTTTCTTTCCAAATCTAACATCATAAAATTAAATTCTCAAAATAACACAAATATTTATGTGAAAATATTTATTTATTCTATCATAAAATTAAATTCTCAAAATAACACAAATATTTATGTGAAAATATTTATTTATTCTAAATAAATTATACATAAATTTAAAGTATTATATTTGGGTTTATTATTTTTAATTTAGAGTTTAATTTTTTTCTATTAAAATATAGTTTTAATGCATTTTAATCTTAAATTTATGCTATTATTGAAAATTTAAACTAATGATGCTATTTTTGGAACAAAAACTTAGAAATGTGCTATTTTAGATATTTGCCCATAATAATAATATACTTGACAACAACAAAAATAACATTTTTTAATTTTTTATTCTATATATAATATAATTAATTTAAACTTTTTAAAATAACACAAATTTAATATTAAAATATTTTTTAAATTTTTTAATAAAAACTTAAATTTTAAATTGTAAAAATAAACCTAATAATATTTTAATGAGTAATACCCTAAAATAGCACATTTTAAAGTTGTTCTTCCAAATCTAACATTCCAAAATTAAACTCCCAAAAATATCACAAATACTTATGTAAAAATATTTATTTATTTTAAATAAATTATACATAAATTTAAATTATTATATTTGAGTTCAATTTTTCCAATTTAATGTTTAATTTTTTCTATTAAAATATAGTTTTAATGCATTTTAATCTTAAATTTGTACTATTATTGGAAATTTAAACTAATAATGTTATTTTTAAATAAAAACTTAAAAAAATGGTATTTTAAACATTTATCCTATTTTAATTATATTTATAATTTATTTATGCTAAATATGTATTTTTAAAAAATAATTTACGTTTTTTTAAAAAATTTAAATTTAGAGTAATAAATTTATAAAAATTTAAAAATATATTATTTTAAAGTATTACTCATAATATATTTTGTTTTGTTTTATAAAAATATTGAATTTAAAATATACGGATTACAAAAATTGTTATTTTTTATAGATATTAATTTAAATTAAATTTATTTCAATTTATACGCTTTTGTGTTGAGTTTCTTACTATATTATGTATTGTCACAGGAATGTTGACATCTGTTTCATTCCATAGAGCACCAAAGCTCAGGAAGTGTGGTAATAAATTAAAGATAGGAACTAATAAAACAAATGGTTCGTCTTCTCAAGCTCTGTTCACGTTTGTGTTGAAAATCTCGATATTGTTTTGCTTACAACACTGATTTCAATGTACAATTTTATTACTTACTTTAGTGGTCGTTTCACAATAAAACTGTTTATTGTGGGTAACAATTACCTACTAAATTTATATTCACACACCATATTTGGAGAAAAATATTCATAAATAAATAATTATTTATTTAATAAATATAAATTATATATATCATTTATTTTTATTTATAATACTTTTTAAAAAATTTAATATTGATTATACAAATAAAATAGATAATAAAATCAAATTATACAAATGAATTTAAATTATTTTTATTTTAGATACACAATATTATTAAATAGATAACGAATATTATGATAAATATTCAATTAAATCAAAATTTTTGTTTTAAATTTTGTTTGACTAATTTTTAAAAATCTATAATATTTTGTGTTATATCGTGTTTGATTTTTATGTTAAAATATATTTTATGTTAAAATATTATATACATATAATATACTGTTAAATATTTATTTGTTTGTATTTTCGTAAATATTATATTAAATTATATCTTATATAATATTTTTTTAAATACTCTGATGATACATTTGTAAATCATAGATAAAAATAAAATTTGTTTTGTAAAATGATTTTTGATTAATATGTTAGGAATTTTAATTGTTAGACGATGTAATACTATATATCATTTATGCACATGTGGCACAAACCTATAAGAAAGATAAGTTATAGTACAAGAAAGAGGGATGTACTTACCTGGGCTGAGCTGACCCCTACAGCATTTTTTATAAAACTTTGTTTGCATTAACATCAGTTATAATATTTGTTGGATAACTAGGCATTCTATGTGGAAGACCTACTGGCTTCAGTAGAAATAAGTCTTGATTCTCGATGTCAACCTTGCGGAGTGGAATGATGCAATCATGTCTTATTCACTTGTTCATAAGCTAACACAGGTTTGGACTCTATCTGTTTGTCCAATGCATGAAGGTGGTTTTGACTTTTGATGAACATTCTCTTTTCTCAAACATTTATTATCTGCGCTAATAAAACAAAAAACAATATTACAACGTTTGAACGCAAATCGTTACCGCAGACAATTCATCAGTCAAACAAACAGCGCATATAACATTATAACTTTGTTTCAAACGGTGATATCAGTAGAAACAGAAAATTCAGTGACCAAAGTTAAGTAAGAGAGAGAAAACTCTAATTAGATTCTTGTCAAGTAGTCCATTCAGTAAACTAAACTTTTCTAGGGTTTTTCATGATAATTAGATCAAAGTAACTAGAAGAGAGATTTGCTTTTTCTTCTTCTTATAACTTATAATTAGATCAAATTAAGTAATCAGAAAAATTGAAAGTAAAATATTCCTTTTTAATATTGAATTGATTCTGAAATGGATGGAAATACAAGTAAGAGAAAATTTAAATGAAAGAAATAACGAAAAGAGTTTTTTTTTAACTAGTGAAACGAGTACATCAATGTGTAATTAGCTAATCAGAAATCATGCAAATCGAAAAGATTTGGATTGCATATTCTTGAGTACTAGCTAGTTGATGAAAGCTTAGTGATGGTGATGAGGTATGAAAGTGCTTAACCACTTTAGGAGACGGTCCATAGGTGACAGCTTGGGAACAACATTGGTCATTGGTCCGACCACAACTCGAAGCTTAAGGCCAGCTTCGCATTGACCTGTGTTTGAGGTAATGAAATAGTGGACTCCTGGTTTTGTGAGCCTGACAAGATCTTGTCCTGCTTTGTGAACGGAAAGAGGAGAAGTAGGATCGCATGATATGAACTCAAGATCACCGCTGATTTCTAACACGTTATTGGTTTCTTTGTCGTATTGGAACAGGAGATTGTCTCCGACATGAAAGTGTTTGTCTTGGCTCCACTTGTAATACAAGTCACTCTCTTGAGGAATACTCCATCCTTTGGAGTCACCGACTATATGAATCTTTCCGAAAGGAAGATCATTATTGGATGGTTGTGGTGGTGGAGGAATTGGACGTGACGGGTCATGGACGACAAGAACGTCAAGCTTCTGTCCAGATGCGCAATGACCAAGATTTGAGGTGATAAAGTAGTAATAACCAGGTTCCGTGAGGGTCACGACATCGTTGCCTGTGTTGTAGACAGCTTTAGGAGAAGAAGAGTCACAAAATTCATATTCCAAAGCTCCAGAGACTTGAGTGACGTCGTTGAAATATTTGCGATCGTACTCGAAGACGAGAGAATCTCCCACATGGAATTCTTTATGCTCAGTCCAATCGTAATAGGTGTCTTCCTTCACCGTCCATCCGTCGGAGTCTCCCACTTTGTACACCGTAGCCGAGCAGCATCCCAAGAGAACCGTAATCAAGAACACGAAGCCGAAGAGTTTCGTTGTTGTGGCCATTGTCGATCAACAATCGAAGAAGAAAGATTAGCAGAACTGGAATTCAACGAGAGAATATTTAGAACTGTGTCGATGATTGAAAGACAAGCCTACAATACATCTCCTTATATAAGGTTTTACGAAACCTAATTTTACAAAAACAAAACTAAATATCCGATTTCTTGGGATATTTCATGATAAATCGAAGATTTAATCCATTAAAATATATACTCATCGGAAATCTTATATTTTCTCTTTTTAACAACTATTTTCCTTTTTCACGTTAAAAACACCTCTTATCTACGGTAGTTATTGTTGTATTAATTTAGACTATAAATTTTGTTTCACAAAATATAATTTTTTCCAATTAGCTAAAAGCACTTACAAAAGAGAAAATAGTTCAATGTCGTTCCTTTCGTTTGAAGATAAATAATGCAGTTTCTTTTCATTGATTTCTTGATAGCATTTTTCATGGATATGATTCTTTCTTTGGCAAACCGATGGAGGCAAAGGTTCAATGATCTGACAAGATCAATATCGCTGTGGAATTTGTTACTTCTTCTGTAATGGTTGAGTTTGTTTTCTTGTTCTATTTTTTAATAATAGAATTGATCCGCCCCAAAGTTGTTTTATCATAATGTTTTGTTATATTTTTTTATTTCTGTCAACTTAATCAAATATTTTGTAGTTTACAGATTTATAATAAATGATAAATTACTATAACTGGATTTATAAATGATATTCGTTTTATATAATATTCGCAATATAAATACAAATACGAAATTTTAATCTGTTAGATATAATATTATATATGTAAAACTTTAATTTATTTTTGGATAAAAAAATTTATTCAATTATATTAATAAAAATTTTAATTTTAAATATTAGATTTTATAATATTCATAAATATATTAATATTTTTATGTATTTGGTATTTATAATTTATTTATTTATAAATGATATTCGTTTTATATAATATTCGCAATATAAATACAAATACAAAATTTTAATCTGTTAGATATAATATTATATATGTAAAACTTTAATTTATTTTTGGATAAAAAAATTTATTCAATTATATTAATAAAAATTTTAATTTTAACTATTAGATTTTATAATATTCATAAATATATTAATATTTTTATGTATTTGGTATTTATAATTTATTTATTTATAATGATCTCTCAATTAATATTTTAAAATAATATTTATTTTATGAAATATTCGTAATATAAATATAAATGTGAACCTTAATATTTTAAATAGTTGTTAGAATTTAATATGAACTATGGAAAAAGTTTTATATTTATAATATTTTATTATATAAAAAGAGTAAATGGTCTGATGGTTGTATCACTGGTACGTACATCCAAAAAGTATGAAATTCGATTCTATCCACCTACGTAGGAGCGTGTTAAATTTTCGTATGAATATATTAGATTATTGGATCGATATATTATGATCCAGTGACAAATTTTTTATATTATATTTATATTTTGTAAATTTAATTAAATATTTTTAATAAATATTAAATCATTATGTGTTTATAAATATCGTTTGTTTTATATGATATCTATAATATAAATATGAGTGCAAATTAAATATTTATAATTTGTTAACTTTTTATTATAAACAAAAAATACATTATTCACATTTACTAAATAATATTATATAATTTACTAATATTTTCTTCACGCAAACCATGGATATAAATCTAGTTAAAGTTAAAATCATGAATAAGCCTTTACTTAAGTAGTACCATTGATCAGTTTAGAATGATCATTTTAACTAACCGATCAATTTGATATGTCCGCACTAAATCGTCTGTGACTTTTGATTTAGAGTTCCGAAAATTGTGGTAATGTACATCGTATTTGGTATTTGTAATATATTAAAAGTATTACAAAAAACATAATGATTAGACTATTTAATATTTAACCTTGACATGTTCGCACTAAATCATCCGTAAATATTGATTTAGAGTTCAGAGTGACACAAATCCAATGCCCACGTTAAGCAAGTTGAATTTATGTTCGGTCCAATCGTAATAGGTGTCTTCCTTCACCGTCCATCCGTCGGAGTCTCCCACTTTGTACACCGTCGCCGAGCAGCATCCCAAGAGAACCGTAATCAAGAACACGAAGCCGAAATCAAGAACGGAAAAATTGACTTTTATAATATTCATGTCTATTTGAACTTTTCTGTATATTTAATATTTATTTTTTAAATCAATTATTTATAATGGTATTTAAAGTAAAACTCTAAAAATTTGATGTTATTATTTAAAATGTAATAATAAGGTAAACATTAGGATCAAAACACCTAATTTCGGATTTCCCATAAATAAATCTCTCTTACCTTTAAGAAACTGCACGTTGCTGCTTAATGGATAAGTCGTGATAACGCTAGAAGCATTTAACGGCCATAAACGTAAGTTTCTCCGTCCTCCATATCATCTTCTTTTTAGCCGTTGATTTTAATGTGATTAGCATATTTTTTAACGGCGTTAGTGCCAATGGGATGTAAAGATTACCAGAACAACCAGATCCTTACACGTGTTCGGCCGAAATGTTGTTTTTTCTGTTGCTCTTTTGTCTCCTCATTAAAGCCACAAAAGTGGTAAGAAGGTCTTTTTGCTTTTGATGAGAAGTATTGCAGAAACGCTAAAGCTGTGTTGAAGTTTACCCACAAAGCGAATCTGAAACGCAATTCGGATTGCGATTTTGAGCTCCATGGTGTCTGTAAACCCTAGACCTAGTCCTACTCAGGGTTTTCCATTTTTTGATCCCGTGAATATGAGTTTACCGGGTTTTAGTTCGCCAGCGCCGGTTACCGGAGGGACCAATACGATGTCGTTTTCTGAGGATTCGACGGCGAAGATTCGGAAGCCATACACTATTAAGAAGTCGAGAGAGAACTGGACTGAGCAGGAACATGATAAATTTCTAGAAGCTCTCCACTTGTACGTATCGAATTTGGGCTCTGGCTGGCTAACTTTTCAATTCGATTGTGTGTCGCAAGAGATATTAGGGTTTCAAGTTAGAAGCTTCGTTATTTGTTCTTATGGTATGAACTAAATTAGAAATTGATGAACTCTTAATGATCAATTTATCTCTTAGATTCGATCGAGACTGGAAGAAAATCGAGGCATTTGTTGGATCAAAGACAGTCGTCCAGGTAATTGCAAATCTTATCATTTATCAGATGTTCCTCAGAAGAGATAGCTCTTTGATGTTTGAGTAATGGGTTTTAGCAGATACGTAGCCACGCTCAGAAGTATTTTCTCAAAGTTCAGAAGAGCGGTACTAACGAACATCTTCCACCTCCTCGGCCAAAGAGGAAAGCGAGTCATCCTTATCCTCAAAAGGCTCCTAAAAATGGTGATTGTCATCTTCTACTTAGCTTCTTGTGAACATTCTTTTGCTTATTTCATTATTTTTGCTGATGATTTAGTATGCTGTAGTTTCTCTTACGCCCCACGCCATTGGATCCCTCCTTTCTTGGAACGCACCTTCTGGTTCACAGTCATTGCCGGCAAACCCGGCTGCCTGTGCCTCTAGCTCTTCTTCTTGGAATCATGAATCAGCAAATCTGCCAAAACCGGTGATTGAAGGTATATATCTGTTGGTTCCTTTCGATTGAAAGTGACATTGTGTTTTGAGACTTTGAGCTTGTTACATCTGTTGATGGTGTTAACAATATGGATTAATGAATTTGTGATAGTAGAGGAACCGGGAGTCTCAGCCACGGCTCTCCCAAAGAATCGCTGCTACAACACTGGTACTAATGATGAAGAAAGTTGTCAAAAGGCACATAGAGGTAAGACTTAAAGGCAATTTTTTTTGTTTGTTATACATCTTTGAGATATATGCTGAGAATGACTTATTTTGTGGTGGGCGGTTTTAAAGCAGTGATGCCGAATTTTGCTGAAGTCTACAGATTCATTGGCAGTGTGTTTGATCCCAATACAACAGGTCACATCCAGATATTAAAGCAGATGGATCCAATAGATGTGGAAACGGTATGAGACACGTTTAATCAGACTCAATCTCTACTCCAAAACTTTACTCAAAACTTCAATCCTGATAATAACAGAGAAGCTTCTAAAGTATGTTACTTTTTTGGTACATCAGGTTCTTTTACTGATGAGAAACCTGTCTGTAAATCTGACAAGTCCCGAGTTTGCAGAACAAGTAAGCAGAAATACAGAAAGTTTTAATACAATAACCTTTGGTGGATACTGGAGTGATTTCGTTTTAACTTATTTGGTGCTGTGATATGCAGAGGAAGTTGATATCATCATACAGCAGTAAAGCTTTGAAATGAAGATTAAAAACAACAACTGTGTAACTTATGTGAGAGCAAGAAATACTCATTTAAGGTATGTATTCATTGGATTTAGGCGTCCGATTCTCATTGGCCAAGCAGAACGATTCACAAGACCCTTAGGTGGCTTCTGAGTTAAGCGAACTTGTTTGTCAGTGTTGTTTGTGTGTATAAATAATAGAGGGTTTTGTAGATATAAATGTATATATAAGGTCAGAGTTGGCTGCTAGTGAGTTTGGATCAATCTTAAGAAGTCTCAAGTTTAAGACTTAAGAGTGTCTGAAGAGACAATGTAATATTGGTTTCTTAGTCAGCAGAAGATGTTTTCTACATTTGAGTTCAGATACAGTGAGTGAGTGAGTGACTTGAAGAAATGTAACTCACTCCCCTTATGTTTAATTATTATAATAAAAAACTTAGGGGATAATAAAGAGATCTCTCTATAAAATTATTATAATAAAATGGTATTTTTTTTTGTATTTTTCTACTTCTCGAACAAATAAACTACTTTACATCATTTTAAAAGTAAAAAAAGTTCAGTTTTATGTTTGTTTTGTTTTCATAATAATACAATTTAAAGACGGATTAGTGACACAGTTGGGTTTTAAAAAAACTATAGCATATTAAATCAGATAATAAACCATATAAACTGCCAAAAACCTATGAACAGTATGATTGAAATAAACCAGTTAAATTTGGTTCAATATAGTTTATAAACTTTTGAACATATTAAATTATATTTATTTAAAGCCATATTTATATATAATTAATTAAATATCAATTAACATATAAAAAATCATATAAACAATCAAATCACAAATTTATTTTATTTAAAACTCTAAAAAAGATTTTGCTAATACAAATTAATGTTTTATAAAATTAATTTAATATATAAAAAAGTTATTTCTAAACTTCAAAACATAAATATTTCCTTAGTTTTCAGTAAGAAGTAATGTTTTGTTAAGAAAATATTTAAAATAATTAGTTCAAGTTTTTCTTAATATAATTGTGTTTTATATAATTTTATTTTTAATCATATACATACATATATTATATTTATATATAATAATAATTAAAAGCTTATGAATCCAGTCTATTTCTGTTGAACCATACGGAATCATGAATCAAGCCTTTGTCCGGTTTTGATTCAAACACTAACTCAACTACTCGGAGTAAATGATTTGGTCGAGATTTTCAAAACATTTTACTTAGGTAATGGACAATAGGGGTATTTCTAATTTTAGTACTACACACAACAATAATGTTAAGAAAGTGAAGCAACAGTTTACAGCTTAACTTTTGCTTAACCCCAATGCATAAGTATCAATATATGTAGCAATATTAAGGAATCTTTAGAAACTACTAATGGTATGCTAAAATACAAACGCACAAAATTTTCACCACGAATCCATGCCTTCAATTGATTTTCATAAAATCTTATATTTGCTGATTTAAGCTTCCGGAAACGATAATCGTATTTTTTATATCTTTTTTTTTACACCATTGGTATTATTTTTCTTGAAACAAAAGTTCATTTCGTAATTATAAGTTGTACAAACATTCTAATAAAACTATTTGTGACAATAACACAGAGTCCAATGTTCACCAAAAGCTACCGATGCATCCACATATCACAAACAGCGAGAATTCAGAGAGTGTTTACTTTTCTTTTCTTTTTTCTTTTTAAAACAACAATCATAAATGGTAAATGGTAATATTTGATTACTTGCACATCACAGAGCAACTTACTGTTAAACCGACACGCACACCCCTTAGGGTGTTAAGAGAGGACTGTGCCCAGAGCAGAGTTTACTTACCTGTAGCCAAACCCAAGGTCGAGTTCATGACCCATTGAGCCTTGACGATTAGGAACACCGGCTTGACCCATTGCTGGTATCTGCTTCGATGGGTCCATCCTCTGGTGAATCCCCAGCAGTGTCTGCAGTGAAGCTGGTGGATGATGATCGCCTCTATTGACTTGAGAACCTGAAAAGCCACAAAAACGAAAAAAAAACACATTTTGTGAGCATCAGACTCAAAACGGGACTTGGATTTTGTAATCTTATGTTAACCTGGTGGTGGAACACCGTAGTTGGGCTGGCGATTGGCAAAAGGGAAGCCTTGTGATGGATTTAACTCCGCAAGACCAGGCATTTGGTTGTTTACATGAGGAGAGTGATGGTATTGCGGACCACCACCAGGGAATCCTTGCATTAGAGGATGGTGCTGGGGGTTTTCTTGCACATGCATCATGTGCGGAGGAAGACGATCAAACTCAGGAACTCCACCAATTTTTGTATGATGGAAAGGTGGACGATGAATCATATTTGCTGGAAACCGGTGATTTGGTGGAGGATCATGATGCTGAGCTATGATGCTTCCTGGTCCCATGAAATCGACCTGAGGTGTCGAATTAGCATTAGCATGTCCAGAATCAAATTGATGGAACACTGGGCCTGAACCATTAAAACGAGAAGAAGGGCCGGTCCCGTATTGTTGGGGATGATGGTAAAGAAAAGGACCATCTTGACCTCCCATTGTTGATCTTTCGTTCCTTGGACCAGAGTTTAAAGCCCCTAGCTTGTCCGCGACACTGAAAGTTACTTCAGGCTCTTGAATATGAGACAGCGGAAAAGACATGTAATTTTTTGTGTTTGCAGGATAGCCAACTGCAAGCATGTTACCATCTTCTGGAAGGCCTTGTAACCCTCCACCGAGACTATCAGGTGTGGTTTGGTTTCTTGGGCTCAGTTCACCAATAGACCTGTCTGACCGAAGCGGGACTACAGGAGCATGAAGCGGGATTACAGGAGCATCAGAAACCATAGCTCTGCCAGAGACCGGTTCTCCAATTGAGTGCAGTTCATTCATGAAGGCACTCCCAAACAGATTCTCAAGAGTCAAAGACTTCCGTGGGTCTGCTTCTTCAGCAGTAGTTGGTTTCACAGATGGTGGTGGTCTACTTTCTCTAACTGGAAGTAGGTGGTGTGTATCTTTATCTTTTGGGTCTGCACCTCTCTGTAATAAAGAAAGAAGGTGCAGCGAAGCCTGGTCATCAATAGATGTTTTCTGTTGTTTGGTCTTCGTCATTGAAGAAATACTCGAGTCTTGGTCAACGGACGGTAGAGGTGGATGATAGCTTTCACTCACTTCTGACAGAATAGACTGCTCAAGGTCTTCACAAGTGAGAACAGGTGGAACAGCAGTTACTGATTTACTTGTAGAAGTGTTGCCTAACTGCTCAGTGCTTTTAGTGGCATGGCTTTGAAAAGGAAAATCCATTGAAAGATCACCCTTAGCTTTTATGTCAAAGGTTTGCAATTTCTCTGCACCTTGAAGTAGTGACAATAAGTCACTTGGTGGCTTGCTCGACGGGAGATCTACGTCTGGCTTGTTATCTGCACCAATTATAAAGGGAAGTTAGCTTCAATGTCCCTACATGGAAAAACGTTAAAAACAGTAAATAGGTTACCTTCTTCAAGAAATAGATGTGCGAACTTGGAGTACTCAACATTCTGAGAGTTACATGTTTTTTCAACTTTTTCGACATTTTTCTGCATGGATGTGGACAACTGTCAGGACAAATGAGATTCCTCGTATTCCACAGGGAAAATATGTATATGCATGTACATGAACATGTATAAAGATGCCCACCATATCATGTCACAAACAAACAGCCATTTCGTCAGGACAAAATAATTCGACTTTGATTATATAACACATGGACTATTGTATGCTTCCTAAGGGAAACGGCAAACTATATTATTTATCATTTTTCACGATCAATACAAAATATGGGCAAAAAGCTTCAGTTACGATTGGTTAGAGAAAACTACGCCAGAAAGAAACATGCAACACTTGACCAAAACGGAAGTGCACTCGATAACAGATACATGGATATAGCATAAATGGAAGAGCTATCATGTGAGTAGAATATTAAGTTTCAGGGAAAATGAGCTTATGGCATACATAGGAAAAAAAACTCACCACAGTAATATGAGAGGCGTCACCACTATTCAAACTTATAGCAGTGTTGAATAGCTTATCCAGAATTGATGGCCCATCTGATATCTCCAAGCTTTTCTTCTTGTCTAACGTTACTGTAGCTTGCTTACTTTTTCTAGGATATCCCTGAATTTCAGGAGTTGAGATGGAGGAAAGCTTTTCAACACTTTCAACCCTATTAAACGTATCTGTAGATATCCCTATAAGGGAAGACTTATTATCTGCCCGTTCACTTGCATCACTGGAGGAGACAAAAACATCTTCATTTTCTACTAGCATATCACTTGAGCCTATCTTAGTTCCCAACGGTTTTTCTTCATTATTAGCAGGTGTTCTATTCACCATATTAATGCCTTTGGAATTTAAAGGACTACGCTCATGTTGAGAAGTTTCAATCTGCAAATGGTGTGATAACCAGTGAGTAACCAGTGCAACTGAAGATAGTGAATGGACTGGTAAATGCTTTGAAAATTAAAGTACTAAGCATAGCATACTCAAACAAAGCATGTACGAAGAAAAGATAAATCAAAACAAACTGAGCCAGCACACTCGAACCTTCAACCCTCACTAATTCGCAGTACGGAAATGATTTCCAACGAAAGTGATTGATCAAATGACTACTGACCAGTGACCACAGCCTTGGATTACATACACCCAACATAGGAGTTAATGAAGGAATTGGCTTTCTTCTAGGAGTAACATTAATGATATCAAAGATGGACGATTTCAGCTCAGGTCATATTATGGGGTTTATGAGATTTTGTGAGTAAGGTACTAAGGTCTCTATTTCTATTTTTCTAGTTGGCTTGTTTATTAGAGAAGAGAGGGTGGCACAGAACTACTTGTACTCTCGCTCTTGTTCAAAACTCAAGCAATTAGAATTATACACAATAGTACTATATTCCCTTAGTCTGTACGACTTAACCTCTATACGAGAGAATCCACACACCATATTCAAAGCTTGTCAGTTGTCAGAACTAGGCATGAGCTTTTTCTTTGACTTTACTGTCATGAGTTGCTGAGAAACATTCTATAAGGAGTTGCATAGTTCTAGTCACATATTCGATATTCCTCCCTCCAACTGTAGCCATTTCTAAGTTTTGTACCATAAATCTGTGAGAAGATTCATTATCTAGTTTGATTCATCGTCAGGGATTTCGGTAGCCTTAGGATGTTTAGAATCAAAATGCAAATGAAACTGCTCTGGAACACAGATATTTGGTATGTATGAGCATCTGAGAAAGATAGCGGCTTACTTGAGGTTTGTCCCCTTGCTTTCTTTCCAAAATTGTGCTTGCAAAACCAGGAGGTACAAGCGGTCTGGGTGCATTACTTTGAGAATAAAAAGAGCTGTTACTAGAACCAGGAATTGTTGGAGTGTTATTGACTTCATCGCTTCTACTTGGACCACCTTTTGCATCTTTGGACTCTCCAGGCAGTTCAGTAAAATCAAAGTCGTTTTTACGCAAGCCTGGGTTCAATTTTTGCCTCTCCTGGAATGCTTTTTGATGTTCCTTCCTCAATAACTCAAAAGAAGCTGACAGAGAGTTTGAGAATGTCAATTAAAGATTGACGCAAAATGAAATGCATAGATAGACTGTAAGCAGTTCAAAAACTGGCTGAGAGCTAAGCTTAGAACAGACAAAAGTCAATAGATCCCATGCACCTCTTCTTTTTCTTTCTTCTTCTGCTCTATCTTCAGTTGTAGAGTCAGAAGAACCAAATGTTTCATCATTGAATGAGTCTCTAGTGTCACGTCGAGTGTAAGGTGACGCCTACAAATGTACATGAGAGGTTTATTAATCTGAGCCGTTAACTAATTGAAATTTACTCAAGCACACCTCAGAAACCAGCTGATGATACCCAGCAGCATGGTGGAGCAGCATTCAACAACCAATAATACTAGACATCTAAGTGACACTTAACCTTGTATGGGCGAGGTGGATGGTAAGGTTCATTGCTTCTAGGAGGATGGTAAGGTTCATTGCTTCTATTAAGCTGATACGAGTCATTAGATTGAGGTCTGGGGCCAGATGTTCCCACACCTAATCCAGAAGGCTTAGGGAAAGAACCTTTTCCCAAAAGTCCATCATGCTCAGGTGCTTGCCAAGGCCTCCGATATGGCATACCAGAATGCCTTCCAGACTCACCTAACAAATTACACAGTTCAGCATCAGCTATAGTACCCCACAAAAGTCCAAAAGTTTTCTCTATGGCCTTTTTTCCAAGTTACTAGAGGAGTGTTCATGCCATTTGCTTTATTAAAAGAGTGGAAATCTACATTTACACATATTGAACATCCAGCTGGATAGAGTTACAAATCATAATAATAAACACTATTTCACAGAAATAATCTGTAAGACTATTCAGGGTGCTAGTCCAGCTCGTAGTAACGTCAACATAGAACATGTAAAGAATGGGGCATGAGTAAGTCCAGGGTACCTGAGTCTCGGTCTGACTGTGAATCGCTATCTTTATCACTCCAACCACCTGAGCGTCCTTCCCATCTTCCATGGATGCCTCGAGAGTTACTACCCAATTCACCCCTGGTGGGAGGAGATGAACTATAGTCATTCCGCCTCAACCCATGAGATGAAAAATCACCCAAATTTTTCACTTGCTCGGGTGAAGGATCTCCGGAGTCACTGCTCAAATAAAAGAGTGTACAGATCAAGACATGATACTCCAAACAAGATAATGTAGAAGATAAAACACACATGATCAAAAACACAGTGATACAACTCCTAGAAAAAGACTAAAAATCAATAGAGAATTAGAGTCTCACAGCAACAGTGATTTATTAAATTCACTGGGAAGATTTGGCAGCTTCTTGCAAACGTCTTTATCGCTCAGTGATAAGAGAAACTGCCTCGTGTATGAAACTCTTGGTTTCCTAATTCAACGCGAATAGCAATTACAACTGTTGCTGAAACATATGATGAGAACAAAAGTAAAGATATGATTGAAGAAACAGATAAACATACTTTTTGGATTCATCATTGGTTTCGACAAGTTGACCCATGGCAAATTGTTGCTCATTTGCTATATTCATGATACAAGCAGGCGATACACAATGTCTTAGCTGATCGAGGCCAAGAAAACACCGATATCTGTTCTCAAACGCCTAATCTAGTTACTCTATAGTAGTTGTCTATGGCCAATAGTAATCCCCCCAAAACGCAAACCTTCTTACAATTTGGTAAAACGGTGAATCTGGTATTCGATATTACAGCGCCTAAAATATTCTCGGCATCTCTCTAGTAAACATCAATAATATTCAAATCAAACGCAACGCACGATCCCAACCAGCAACTTCATCAGGGCTATATGTACAGTAAGCTTCCGAGACGAGAAAATCTAAGCTTTTTCCCAAGATTTTTGCCTAGAATTTGTAAAAGCTCCAGAGAAATTACAGCTAAAAACCAAAAGAATAACTAGCTCATCCTAAAGTTAGAAGGCTAATCTCGCATCGGATTCTGAGGAACCCGCAATTCTCAACCAACAAATCAGAAGTTCGAAACGAAAAACCTCGAATCGAGATTAGATGAAACAGATTATAGTTTTCTGCACTTATCCAAGGTCTTCCACAGCTAGGGTTTTTAGCGCAACGGCGGAATTACAAGGATTCCAAAATCTATCTGAAAGGATAATTCAGAGAAAAGGGCTGGTTCTAGAAAGAAAGAGAACGGAGAAAACGATTAGGGTTTCGATCTACAGAAAGAAACATTTCGGCCCTCCTGTGTTTTGATCGATTAACGAGAAAGAGAGATCGAAGAGAAAGGAAGCTATAAGAAGAGATTTTTCTCCAAGAGGAAGGAACGTAAACTGGCAACCCACGCGACTGCTTTTCACGTACACACACGCGCTAAATGTTTTTAAATTTGTACAATTCCAACTGTTCATTTTCAAGAATTACAGAAAACCCCATAATAGATATGTATGTATCTATTAAACCCAAAAGACTAGTTCCAAATTTCAAATTACAAATTTCCAGTACAAGAGATAGATATCCCTGACATTAGTACCAAATTAACTCATAATTTTACCATCATAAGGGAATAAAACATGCAGCAAAAGCATTAAAAAGAGGGGTTTTCTGAAGTTAATACATACAATAACAATAGGACAAAGGAAGATCTCTTCTTCAATGGCAGCTACGTTCATTTCTTTCCCTTTCCTTTTCCTTTAGCATCGAAATGATGAGACTTTAGTTTCTTCTTGCGCAATGGCGCACCTATGTTGCCACCACCTCCTTCCCTGAAAGGCATTCCCATCAGAGCCAATAGTTTCTGTCCTTCTTGATCGGTTTTTGCTGTCGTGCTGATGCATACATCCATTCCTCTCGTTTTTCCAATGGCATCAAATCTAACGTAATAAACAACATAGAAACTCGAGATTAATCTCAATACACGTGGTTTGAAAAAGCTTCATGCATTTGTCAGTAGTTTTGCTTTGAGGCTACATACAATAGAACTACCTGATTTCAGGAAATACACCTTGGTCTTTCACACCGATACTGTAGTTTCCATTCCCATCAAAGCTATTGGGACTCACACCTTGGAAATCTCGAGTTCTCGGAAGGGCTAAGTTGATAAGACGATCCAAGAAAGAGTACATTACCTGTCACAACAGTCAAATCACACGCATTTATGTCAATGAAAATGTTTGATTAGTCAAAATTCGAGAAGGAGCAAAAGCAGAAAGCTCACATCTCCTCTGAGGGTAACAGCAATCCCAAGCGGTTGATCTTCCCTGATCTTGAAAGTGGCAATAGAAGCTCTAGCTCGTGTCTTCACAGGTTTCTGCCCTGTAATAAGTGCCATATCTCTCATTGCAGCCTCCAAACCTTTGTCGTTCTGGGCTGCATCTCCAATACCGCAATTCACTACAATCTTCTGAACTTTTGGAACCTGGTAGAAAAGATGTTCAAGCAGATACATCAAAGATGAGAATGAAAATTCTCATTCAAATTTGAAATGACACATCCATACAGCACAATCTGATGTTAAACAATCTCTCAAGAAGTACATTTTATAAACACAATATAAAACCTAGGCTGCTTCAAGTACGATTTTTTCAGAAGAAATCAATCCAAAAACCCACAAATTTTCCAGGAAAAGCAAAAATGAGAAAATATGAACCCACCACATGTCTTCAGATACGACATTCACGGAACCCAGTTCAACATTTTCCAAAATATCGAATTCCAGGGAGATATAAGCTTCCACAACATCACGAATCGCAACAGAACAAAAACTAGGTTTGGGGTCAGAGATTGGGTCGAAGAGGAAAGGATTTGGGGTTACCTGGTGAATATTAATGTACTTGAACTCTTCTTTGAGAGCAGGAATAATTCTCTCGAGATAAGCGGTTTTGAGCCGATTAGTTTTCTCCGCTTCAGATTTCTCGACCAGCACAGTTCCGGACGCCGAGGCCTTCACCACGTTTCTGAGCGGCGGAGGGATTACCCGTGCGAAGGATGGAACCACTACAGGTGGAAAACGGCCGTGAAACGAAGAAACAGAAGACTGGAGAAGCGAAGGATACGCCATGGTCGAGGCTCGAAGTGGATAAAGTTGCAGCAGAAGTGTGAGCTCTCGGCGTCGTTATGATGATAACTTTATGACACCGTTTGTATTTCTGTGAGACTGTGACTGACGAATTGTTGATGGTTTGAGGATAAGGATTTTCTCGTTTAGTCCACATAAAATAGAATATTTCCATTACGGCACACAATATTAGTGTTATAACATTAACCCGAAAAGTTTTTTTTTCTTTTCAATATTGACCTTTATATAGACTACTGTGGTGCACAAGTTTGTGGGCGTTGTGTTGTGGATGGAACCCATGATCGCGCATCAAAACTCGCTAAAATATTAGCATTTTGAGACGTATTTTGATCTGAGGCAACTCACTGCTCTCAATCTTCCAACTCTCCCAAAAACCTTGCTTGGAGTGATTAGCCAAGAGAAATTTGAGAAGTCTCGAGCATTCAGCCTTGACAAAAGGTTTCGTCTTACTCTTATTAATAGATCGTTTAGTTTCTTATATTTCTGTAGAAGATATCTGGAGGCGTTCTACCGATGGTGGGAATTGATCAATAGAATGAAATACTACTGCACACTGTTTCATTCTTGGCCGGTGTTATGAACATGGTCACAGGTTTTCAAGTTAACCCGTCATGAAGTTCTAATTTTGTTTCCAGAAAGGAGGTCCTTATCTTGCCATCTCTCTGTGGGCATTCATGTTTATCCTGTCTTTTGTGATGATGACTATATACCCGGTGCTGATTGCACCACTTTTCAACAAGTTCAGTCTTGTGAGTTTTCTGTCATGGCTATTTTACAAATCAGCCAGTTTTTGCACTATTTTATTATCAGACAGCTTATTCTTCCATTATATTTGGGCATAGCTTCCAGATGGAGAGCTCCGGGAGAAAATTGAGAAACTTGTTTCTTCTCTAAAGTTTCCTCTGAAGAAGATGTTTGTTGTCGATGGATCTACAAGGTCAAGCCATAGCAATGTGAGGATATTAAAGGCTTGAGATTTCTTCATGCCTACATTTCTAGATTACCATAAGAAGCTCACATTTCTCGCTACATGTTACAGGCTTACATGTATGGTTTCTTCAAGAACAAAAGGATTGTTCTTTACGACACTTTGATTCAGCAGGTACTGTGACTCTCAGTGCTTCAATCGTGCTATACTGACATTCAGATTCTGAAGCTGTAACATTAACTTCATTTGTGTAGTGCAAGAATAAGGATGAGATTTTGGCGGTTATTGAAAACGAGCTTGGACACTGTAATACCATCTAGTAAGCTTTGGCCTCAACCTCGTTAGTCGATCATTTTAGTTTCAAGTAAGTCAAATTTTACAATCTCAAGATCCAATTAAAGTTTCTTTCTTTCAATGCCTGCAATGCATCCTCACTACATCTTTAGTTAATGTTCTTTTTTTCAGGCTGATGCTTTTTCTGTGAAGCTTGGTTATGCAAAAGATCTTCGTCCTGCTTTAGTGAAGCTACAGGTCGAGCATACAACAAGAAAATAAACTAGAAACTGTTTTCCTCAATTTGTATTGTCAAGCTTTAATGGTGTTTTTTGGTTGTTGTTGGGATTCTGCAGGAAGAGAGAACTTATCAGCAATGAAGACTGATCCATTGTACTCAGCTTATCACTACTCGCATCCTCCTCTTGTTGAAAGGCTTCGAGCCATTGATGGGCAAGACAAGAAGACAGATTAAGTCCTGTATATCTCGTCTTTTGATTCATGACTTTTTGGTAAAGAAAGAAGAAAAAAAAAGTGAATATCATATAGTCAGAGGGGCCTCTTTAATTAGTTTTTTTTACCTTGTTACAGTGGGTTTTACTTAGTTACTTCTAGTCTTGTTCATTTATTTTGCCTAGGGTTTACTTTCACCACACAAATTAACGTGAATAAACCTATTTCCATATATATTTAGGTTGTTTTAAATACATAAATTATGTTTTTTTCCGTAAATTAAATAAATTTCATAAATTATTGATATTACACAAATTTTGATAACGTTTATACGTTAAATTGTTATTAAATTTTGTTTTAATTTGAAAAATTAGTGTAAAATTTGAAATAAATGCAAGTTACAACTAGATTTTTGAATTAAAACCAAATTTAATAACGATTTAACTTGTAAACATTAATAGAATTATTGTAATTACAATAATTTATAAAATTTATTTAGTTTACTGAAAAAAAAGTTTATTTAACTAAAGAAAAATTCAAAAAATACGAATAAAAATAGGTTTATTCGTATAATTTTGTGTAGTTTACGGAAGTAAACCCCTTTGTTTATAGATTATCAATGATATAAAACTAAACAACAAGTAATTCATTTTCTGGTTGTAGAAGAAAGAATGGAAGAAGCTTTTGGCTCATGTATGAGATCATTTTGATTAGTTTTGATGAACAAGTGATACATTTCTTACTATGATGGTGCAATAATGGACTTATCTTTTTGCCCTCACCCTTTAACTTTTTCTTTATTTTATTCTCATAATTTCATTATCAAACGTGGATTAATCTATAATATATAATTAGTTAACTTGTTTAAAAATCAGAATATTTTAGTTTCAATTTTTTTGGGTTTTAGGTAAAGCCAATTCATAAGGTTCCAAGAAGACCATTAAATTAAAGTTTAGCATATGGAGTGGTTTGTATCTCTTCGTCTCGATATGAACAACGGAATTTCACAAATTACAATAATACAAAAAGAAGAAGAAAATATTCCTAAGGTCATGGGTGTTTGACGCAGTTAATTTTTAATTGTCTAAAACTTTCCACTTTGATCCATTTAATTAGTAACTTTTTAAAATAAACAATATTCTCAATCATTTTTCATTATAGCCTCTCATCATTATCCATATATAATTTTAATATATTAATTAAAAAATATTTTAACAAAATTTTTTTACATTATATTTATATCATACGATGTCTCAAATTATCACAATATTTTAAAATAAATATAATATAATACATTATTTATTAGAATATTTATAAAAATTGTATTAAACAAATATTTAACGATATACATATATAAATCTAAATATTTTGACGTAACTGAAAAATATAATGTAAAATAAAATATTAAAAATTTTAAAACTAAATTAAACAAAATATAAAATAAAAATTTAGATTAACTGAATATTTATTATATTTATATTTATTATTTATTTAATAATATTATTTATATAAAATATAAACAATTTAAATTTCTTTATATAATCCAATTTTTATCATATATTTTATTTATATAATTAATATAAAATTTTTTAAAAATTTCTTTTAAATAAAATTTAATTTATTAATGAGTAATACCCTAAAATAACACCTTTTAAATTTTTTCTTCTAAATCTAGCATCATAAAATTAAATTTCCAAAAATAGCATAAATACGTATATGAAAATACTTATTTATTCTAAATAAATTATACATAAACTTAAAGTATTGTATTTGGGTTCATTATTTCTAATTTAGGGTTTAATTTTTTATTAAAATATAGTTTTAATACATTTTAATCTTAAATTTGTGTTATTATTGGAAATTTAAACTAATGATGCTATTTTGGAACAAAAATTTAGAAAAATACTATTTTAGACATTTGCCTTTTATTAATTTATATTTATTAAATAAATAATTAATTATAATGTTTTAGTTACACAGGAAATCCCTCGGGAGTAAAAAAATCCCAGTGCAAACATAAGAGGGTAAAACCGTCATTTAACAGATATCTAAACTCTGTCGCCGTCACAAGACGGAGAGAGAAAACCAGACAGCTCATTCAAACACACTGAGAGATGCTTTCTTTAAATTCCTTCCATTTATTTTTTTGGTAAATTTATCTAAATTTAATATTTATTCGATCGATTTTTGTTTATATTCGTCTCTTTGTGTTTACTCAATTCCCTGTTTTCGGTTCTTTTCGATTCTTCTCTTTTCGTCATTTTGCTAAAGCCACATGCAACGGTGCTTAACTGATTATTCATTTTGATTCGCCGGAAAGCTGATTCTTTTCCCGGCGAGAAATGCGAAAGAATCGTTCTTCAGTTGATCTATAAAGAGAAAAAAAAGCAAAGGAAAGGAAAATGACGATTTCTTTTTTCAATCCTGATTTCATCAATAACGAGTTATCGAAACCGACGTCAATCTTCGGTCTCAAGCTTTGGGTCGTCATCGGAATTTTATTAGGATCTCTTATAGTCATCGCTCTCTTCTTTCTCTCCCTTTGTTTAACCTCTCGCCGGAAAAACCGAAAGCCACGTCACGTCGATTTCGCATCCGCTGCCGTAGCGACGCCGCCGATTTCCAAGGAGATTCAAGAGATCGTCCGGCCGCCGGCGCCGGAACATTACTATCCGACGCAGCCTGTTGCGGCGGAGATCCAAGTCGATATAGGGAAGATCGAGCACCGTGTGGTGTTCTCGGATCGAGTCTCGAGTGGTGAAAGCAGAGGAACAGTGAGTGGTAGTGAAACGGCGTTGTATTCGGGGAGTGGTTGCGTTGGACCGGAGGTTTCGCATCTCGGATGGGGACGATGGTATACTCTGAGAGAGCTTGAAGCAGCGACGAATGGATTATGTGAAGAGAATGTGATCGGAGAAGGAGGTTATGGGATTGTCTATAGTGGGATTTTAACTGATGGAACTAAAGTCGCTGTCAAGAATCTGCTTAATAACAGGTACTTGAAAAAGTTTTGATTTTTATATTACCTGAAAATTTCTATCGTCAAAATCGATTCCTTTACTCGTATTTGGATAAGGGTTTTTTCAGGAACTATCAATTGGTTTCTGTTGAATTGAAAGATTGTGTCTGAGTCTACCATTTGTTTTGCTATCTGGTAAAGAAAGGACCATTGGATATATGAAATATGAATGATTTGCTGTTCTTTGTCCTTTGATGCATATAATTGGAGATGGGTTTTGGATTTGAATCGTTATGTCAGTATCTCTTCAGACAAGAATGTGGTCCTGGGACCTGAAACCAGAAGTTGTTTGTTGTTTCTTACTGATTTAAAGTAGATCTTGGTGTCATAATGGGTCCCTTATGGGTAATTTGTTAACTGATCAGTCTTTAATTATGTTGAAGGGGTCAAGCAGAGAAGGAATTTAGAGTAGAAGTGGAAGCGATCGGGCGTGTACGGCATAAGAATCTCGTTAGGCTTTTAGGGTATTGCGTTGAAGGTGCATACAGGTGAAAAAGAACCCCTGCACTCTTGAAATGGAACTTCATCGTCACTTCATACATGTTGTGACAACTAATGTTATCCTCATTTGGAATTAGGATGCTCGTGTATGACTATGTCGATAATGGCAACTTGGAGCAATGGATTCATGGTGATGTTGGTGATGAAAGTCCTTTAACTTGGGATATCCGTATGAACATAATACTCGGCATGGCCAAAGGGTACTTACATCTCCGAGAAACTATTTGTGAATTCATCTCTTTTGTGTATGTGATTTCCTTTGTTGATATTCCCACAGATTGGCGTATCTACACGAAGGTCTTGAACCGAAAGTGGTTCATCGGGACATAAAATCCAGTAATATCTTGCTAGATCGTCAATGGAATGCTAAGGTATCAGATTTTGGACTCGCTAAGTTGTTGTTCGCAGATAGCAGTTACGTGACAACCAGAGTAATGGGAACTTTCGGGTAAGTTGTTTAGTTTGCATATTTGTTGGTTAGGAACAACATTAAACTTTCTTGATCGGTTTGTTTATGTAGCTATGTCGCACCCGAATATGCTTGCACGGGTATGCTTAACGAAAAAAGCGATATCTATAGTTTCGGGATACTGATTATGGAGATAATCACAGGAAGAAACCCAGTCGATTATAGTAGACCTCAAGGAGAGGTATTAGTCTATCTATTAAAATTTTCAAAACCGTGGTTTGTTCTTCTTCTATCGGTTCTTGATTATCTTGTACTTGTTAGGTGAATTTGGTTGAGTGGCTGAAATCTATGGTTGGAAACCGAAGGTCAGAGGAAGTAATCGATCCAAAAATACCTAAACCACCATCTTCAAAAGCTCTTAAACGAGTATTGCTTGTCGCACTGCGTTGTGTGGATCCAGATGCTAATAAAAGACCTAAAATGGGTCATATTATACACATGCTTGAAGTGGAAGACTTGTTCTATCGCGACGTAAGTGTATTATCATAATCACAGTGAAGATTTCAAGTGAATCGTCTATTTGCTCATGCAATAGTATTTTAGCAGGAGCGACGAGCCACGAGGGAGCATACAAGCCGTGATTCTAACCAACGACAGACTGCGGTTGTGGCTCAGACAAGCAAAAGTGAAAGTTCAAGAGACCAAAGCAAAGATGTCTGAAGAGACTAACTGAAAAAAATTCAGGCCATTAAATCTACAAATTTTGTTGGTTTAAATCAGTTTATAATTATTATGTGTATCATAAATAATGTTATTTATTCTTTGATTAGGCTTATGATCCCACACGTATGATTATTAGGAGTCAACCAAGAAGAACAAAAGAATAATGATTAAAAGAATTAAATATAAAGCTAACTTTAACTGTTTTGTTAAAGAATGTGAATATGTGAAGGAGTTATAATTATGGTTTGATTTGATGTACGTGGACTGTTGACCGACTTAGGTGTTTTTGTTTTCGGGTTAGGACAAAGTATTTGTTAGCTTTTATATCTTATCGGTTTTGATTCTTTCCAGAAATTCGAATATTCATAATTTTACAAACTAAAATTAAACTTAAGTATATGTTAAAAAAATCATAACTATAAAATTTAAAAGATGAATATTAGCTCCCTCTTATACACATATATAAAAATAATATTAGTATAAAGAATAGTATTTTTATGTTTTTGTTTCTATTTGAGTGTTTTATATTTTTAAAATTCTACACATAACACAAATTATTTTTTGAAAATACAAATTTATCATATATAAATTATAAATATAACTAAAATATTATATTTAAATTCTTTTTTTAATTTAAGATTTTATTTTTTATTATTAAAAAGTTTTTAAGTATTTTAATATCAAATTAGTGTTATTTTTGTAAATTTAAACTAATGGTTCTATATTTGGAATAAAAACTTTAAAAATGATATTTTGTCAATTGTGTTAAAATAAATTGTATACCTAATATATTTATATGTAACTTTAATAAATTTTATGTTAATCAAATTGATTATCATAATATAACGTTTAATACCAAAACATTTTGTAGTTCGGACAAGTCATCAAATATCTTCAAAAGGACATTAATTCTTTTGTTTTCATTTCTAAAATGCTAATGATCATATAGTTGTTAACTAAAATTTTGTTTTAATTTTATTTCTTAGTCATATGTTTGCTATATTGAATATATATATATATAGGACAAATGTCTAAAATAGCACATTTCTAAGTTTTTATTCTAAAAATAGCATCATTAGTTTGAATTTCTAATAATAGCACAAATTTAAGATTAAAATATATTAAAATTATATTTTAAAAGAAAAAAAGTAAACCTTAAATTAGAAAAAATGAACTCAAATACAATAATTTAAATTTATATATAATTTGATTAAAATAAATAATTATTTTTACATAAGTATTTATGTTATTTTTAAAAGTTTAATTTTGAAATGCTAAATTTAAATAAAAATTTAAAAATATGTTATTTTAGGTATTACTCATATATTCTTTTTCTTCGGCCAAGAAAAATGATTTGCTCCAACTAGTCCAGCTAATATGGGCCTTTCTCTTTTTGTCTGCTTTATGGGCTTGGTGCTTTACGACAGCAAATGACGAATATACCCCGAGATAAAACAAATGTTCCACGAGGAAACCAGAACTTTCTAGCCGTTGGATTGAAAGAAACCCGCCGGTTATTCTTAATACTTGTCCCTCTTTCGTGCACAGTAAACTGACAAGTGACAGAGATTGATTTGACAAATCTGTAATAATGAGACATAGCAACCATACACGTCTCCATTTCTATATTCTTCGTCACCCCTTTTAGCAAAACCAACGCGGGACTTAAAGTTGCTACCTTTGTGTTCCGTCTATCTGCCGCACAACACGGCAAGTTTGTTCGATTTCCATATAAGAACGCTTTTGAAGTTTTGCGTTTCCTGGTAACAATCTCTCCTATTTATACTTTCTTTGCTTGTCTTTTGAGTTTAGAGTTTGGTGAACTTAGATTCGGTTCTTCATTTCTTCCGATTCTGAAGTTCTTTGAGCTCAACATTGAAGTAAGCGCCAAATTTTCCGAAGAATCTCTCTGTGTCTCTCTCTAGGTCAGTTTTCATTATTATCTTGTGTACCAAACTTGGCGAGTTTGGTCTTTGTTCTTATGCCAATATATGGGCCTCCGGAATTGTGATAGTAATGCTTGAGTTTTGTTTAGTTTACTGCAATTAATGACATTGTTTGTCTAGATTTGAGCTATGAACTCTTTTAGATCTTTGGATTTGTACTATTAAGTTCCAATTTCGTTGTTGTGGTGTCTCCATTAGATGTTCTTCTTTTACATGTGTTGAAAAGATCTACAAGTTCTTCAACCTCCTCAATGAGAAATTTTAACTTAGATTCAGAACAATGTTTTTGCCTTTTGGTTTCTTCATTGTCTCAGATTACTAAGTTTGTTCTTATTTGTTGTGTTTTCAGTTAATATGAGCCGTACACAAGATCCTCCACGCCGGTTCTTCCACTGTGGAAACTGTTTCAAGATTCTACATCCTAAGAGCAACAACAATGCAGGCTTATCTGCAAAGCTTCTCTCAGTATTACAAATTTTCGAGACAAATTTGACAATATCAATTAGAGAGCTTATACCAAAGGATAAGAATGATATCGTTACTGTTTCATGGATGATACAAGCCATGGAATCTCTTTGTACCACACACAAGAGTATCAGGATACTAGTGACGGAACTAGAGCTTCCTGTATCAGACTTGGAGGAAAATTTGATTTATATGTACTCTGATATTAGCTTGAAGCTTCTTGAACTCTGCAATGCCTTCACCTCAGAACTCGATCGTCTCAACCATGGAAATCTATTACTCAAGTTTGCTTTCAGTAAACTGGACACAAACAACTGTCTTGAGGAACTTCAGCTATCCCATCTCGACAGTTGGAGTCATCACATGGTTTCCAAGAACCCGAGGATTGAAAAGTGTGGTGCACTTTTGAGTAGTCTTGTTCAATCGTTCAATCTCCCCAAGAAGGCAAAAAAGAAGCACTCTGCAAAAGGAAAACTCCTCCTAAGAGCTCTATACGGTGTAAAGGTCAAGACTTTATACGTATTCAGTGTGTTTGCTGCTGCTTTTTCGTGTTCTTCCAAGAATCTCTTATATCTAACCGTTCCAAAGGAGATGAAAGAGCTTCCATGGGCACAAGCTTTAATGGAATTGCAAAACGCTATTAACCCGGAGATCAAAAGCACATTATTATCAGACAGATTCACGGTTATTAAAGATCTCGAGGATGTTGAATCCAGAGTGAAGAAGCTTTACACAGTAGTACAAGAAGAAGGGTCGGTTTTCAATTTGGTGCAGCCATTGAAGCAGTCAGTGATAGAACTTTCGGAAAGATTTGATCTCGTCTCCAAGGAAATACGTAGCTTGCTGAAGATAATAATCGCTGCTCGAGACGCATTGTTTGAGAGTCTGTGGAAGAAATACACTGAAGATCTGGTAGTGACATTGCCAATGATGATTAAGACAGAGTTTTGAGTCTTGTTTTGTGAACACAAACATGTAATTAAGGTTAATAATAAGTGATTGTCAAACTGGAAATATGCTTAAAACCCTGTAACTGATTAAATAAACGGAATTTAATCTCATTAAATACATATGTTAATCTTTTTTTTTTCATGTTAGTATTTCTGTTTTGCTATTCAATCCGTTTGAGTGTTCTTTTTCTATTTTGGTAGCTGAAAGAGAAATCCGGTAAAGCTGTCGGATAGTCTCGAACTTCTCTATTTCTGCTGAGAATGCTAGTCATTCATATGGATTGTTGATTAGTTGAATTAAATTCTTGGAATCCGTACACAATCTCCCAAAATATATGTGTTGCTTGTGCAAGCTAACCATCGCTACTTCAGATGAAGCGGTGACCGTCCACTGTATGTTTTTCTCATTCCTAGTAGATCGTTTGTGTCGTCCTTTAATTTGATTATGCACTCCACGCCTGATGTTGGTCCATTTCTTTTCATGAACCATCAATAAAACAGATAAAGTGGGGGTCGTGATCTGCATCGACTTCTGCCATATGTTCTTTTGGGGCCTTTGAGTCCATGGATAGCTGTTAAACCGTACTTTTTCTATGGATCTTGTCGAGAATCTATAAAATAGTGTGATCGATGTTGTTATATATCTTGTCGTTTCGTGTTTTCCAAATGAATCATATAATCCATGAAAACATCCTAGAGTCGGGTCCCGGCTGGAGTCCCTTTCGTTCAGTCGAGATTAAAAAGTATAAATCACATAAGTTGTTGGGAATTTTTTGAGCAAATGTATAGTTGGGGCAATTTCCCATTGCAAAACAGAACAAATGTTTTTAGACAATTTGATAAGTCTAGTGTTCTTCGGGTCAAGGGTCAAAGTCACCGTTTCTTGGCAATATTCGTTTTGCAAGATTTCTTATTGGAAAGTACTAAAAAAACTTTGAGGAAATTGCGGTTCATGTTCGGGTCCATCGAATATTCCAAATTTGTGGAAGTTTCTGGCTGCTAGTAAATAACTCCCATCTCTTTCCATGTCTGAAAAACAACATGTTCTAGTTATTATTAATCAATTAGATTTATATAATAAAATATTCGTAAATTATATAATATTTTTATTAATAAATATAAATTAAATTTTTGTATAATTTTATTTTTGGTAAATATCTAAAATAGTACTTTTTTAAATTTTTATTCAAAAATAGTATCATTAGTTTAAATTTCCAATAGTAGCATAAATTTAAAATTAAAATACACTAAAACTATATTTTAATAAAAAAATTAAACCTTAAATTGAAAAACTAAACTCAAATATAATATTTTAAATTTATGTATAATTTATTTAAAATAAATAAGTATTTTGACATAAGTATTTGTGTTATTTTTTAGAGTTTAATGTTGGGATGTTAGATTTGAAAAAAAACTTTAAAATATGTTATTTTAGAGTATTACTCTTTAATTTTTATTTAAAATTATTTTTAATATTATTTTTATATATGTAAATTAAAAAAAGAAAAATAATTATTTTTGCGATTTTAATAATATTTTTTGTTATTTTAATAGAATATATTGATTCTTTAACTAAATTTATAACAATGATATATTATAATTATTCTAATAATTTAAACCTATTTATATATTTATTTAAAATTCATTGTGGTGATGACACGTTAATATGATATTTCTGTTAATAACATGTGAAGATAAAATTATTTTTTTTTTAAATATTTCTCAAATAATATATTAGGTATACCACCAAAATATAAGAAAAGTGTGTTCAAAATAATTTTCATGTATAGTCAATTTGGGGTATGGTTGAGTTTACAAAACCACAATTGTTATTGACTTTTGATTAGTAATCCAAAATAAAATATATTTCCACAATTCAGTAAGTTTTTGACATTTTGTTTCTTAAATAGTTTGGTGGACATTGACTTGTTAGACCTGAAAACAAAGTTGGAGAAAAAGTTTTGTCAACAACATTCCTACATGAAATCATTTACTTTTTCAATTCTATAAAATTCTATAAAAACTAAATATAAATTGAAATTGACTTCCAAAGAAAATTCGAAGAAGAAAACGACAACCCGTTTAGGTTCACGGGTCGCCCGAGAAAAGCCTTCACCTTTGCCATTAAAAAGGTCCAATCTTTTTTAACACTCATTTGCAGAGATGTCAACACCCTTAAGCATCCATTTCCTCAATTTCCCCTTTCTCCCTCAATTTATTGCTGCGTGTGTCTAGGGTTTCTTTGTTTTTTTGTGTTGGATTCAGTCGGATTTTTCTGGGTTTTTAAGGTGAGATATGTCGACGGACGGCAATCCAGGTGATCAAAGTACCAGAGGATTGCCTACTCATGGTGGTCGCTATGTTGAGTATAATGTTTATGGAAATCTCTTTGAAGTTTCTAGAAAGTATGTTCCTCCTCTTCGTCCTATCGGTCGAGGCGCTTATGGCATCGTCTGGTGAGTTTTTCAATTTCCAAAAATTCCGATGGGTTTTTGTTTGAATTTTCATTAGGCTTTTGATACGTAGTCTCGAAGTTTTTTTTTTCTTCCGGATTTGTGATTAGAAATTTCTAATTTTACTCGGTTTGTGAATTTCTGCTGATCTTCATGAATTGATGGATTTACTTTGTTGGGGTTGTTCTTAGTAACGAAGGTATTCAATGATCTTACTGGATTTGTTTTTACTTCAATCTATTGAAGCTGTGGATTAGGTTTTATGTGCCATGGCAAAAATCTGTCTGATCATCTTGATAACTTCAAAGCAACAATTTCTCAGCTTATAATCTGTTTATATTTCATCAGTGCTGCTACGAACTCAGAGACTGGAGAGGAGGTAGCTATCAAGAAGATCGGTAATGCTTTCGACAACGTTATCGATGCTAAAAGAACTTTGAGAGAGATTAAGCTTCTGAAGCATATGGATCATGAAAATGTATGGACTAAATAATCTCTGGATTATTTTACTCATGTTTCCTTTATCTGCAATATCATTTCTTGATTGTTTTTGATCTTGATTGTGCAGGTTATTGCTGTAAAGGATATAATAAGACCACCGCAGAGAGAAAACTTCAATGATGTTTACATTGTTTATGAGCTAATGGACACTGATCTCCACCAAATTATACGCTCAAACCAACCTTTGACCGATGATCATTGTCGGGTATGCATCAATCCCCATGTTGCTTATATGTAGCAGATGAATCTTCTGTTTCTAGTTTGATTCAGGAAGCTAGAGCAATCCAATTCTGTTGTTTTGTTAGGGCATCTGAGGAACTTAGTTTGTTAAAAACAACAACTAGATTCAAAATTGCTCGATACTTTTAAGTGAGATGTAATTAGATTAGCCATTCTTGTGTTTGTTAGATTAGCCATTCTTGTGTTTGTTCTCTTGCATCGGTTTGTTATTAGTCTCAAATGTTTTCTTTGCAGTTCTTTCTGTATCAGTTGTTGCGAGGGCTTAAGTATGTCCATTCAGCTAATGTATTACATCGAGATTTAAAACCCAGCAATTTGCTCCTGAATGCAAATTGTGATCTAAAGCTTGGGGATTTTGGGCTTGCGAGGACAAAATCCGAGACAGACTTCATGACTGAATATGTTGTTACACGTTGGTACCGAGCTCCAGAGTTGCTTCTTAACTGCTCAGAGTACACAGCAGCAATAGATATCTGGTCTGTTGGTTGTATACTCGGTGAAACAATGACAAGAGAGCCGTTATTTCCCGGTAACGATTATGTTCATCAACTAAGACTCATCACTGAGGTACTAATTATAAAACCACTTTCATCTTGGTGATGTCACTGTCCATAGTGTTTTTTTCTTGGTATCATCTGCATATGTTGATGAATGTTTGAAAGCAGCTTATAGGATCACCTGATGATTCAAGTTTGGGGTTCTTAAGGAGTGACAACACAAGAAAATATGTTAGACAGCTTCCCCAGTACCCAAGACAGAACTTTGCTGCAAGATTTCCTACTATGTCGGCTGGTGCAGCGGATTTACTGGAGAAAATGCTTGTCTTTGATCCAAGCAGACGCATCACAGGTGAGTTTTTATTTGTATATCTGCTTGTTCTCTGTTCTGTCATTTCGTTTTGTGTCTTAAACATTTTGTGTGCAGTGGATGAAGCATTGTGCCACCCGTACTTAGCGCCGCTGCATGATATAAACGAAGAACCGGTGTGTGAGAGGCCGTTCAATTTCGATTTCGAGCAACCTTCTTTGACGGAAGAGAATATTAAGGAGCTTATATACCGTGAAACAGTCAAGTTCAACCCTCAAGACTCCCTGTAAGAGACAAAGAGACCAAGATCCTGAAACAGAAATACTTTCTGTATTCTATTTTATTTGCTGTCTTTGTTATCCAATATGTTATAAATTTGATGATGTAATGTGAATAACGTCCTTTGAGTTTTGTTTCATTCCTACTCGTTATGAAAGTTTGTGCTTGCTGGATTATGCATATATACAACAGTTGTTTTGAATTTTGACTCAAATTCGTTTTCACTAAATTTGGTATCGGTTTGGTTTAATTTCTGTTTTCATTCAATTTAAATATTTCAAGAACCAATCGGTTTATAAAAACAAAACCAAAAAAGGGTTGGTTTGAGCAATTTGTAGATGACATGGACAAAAGAAATAGCATCACAACTTGAGCGAGGCAATGGATTCGGGTTTAAACTCGACCCGAAGACCCAAGATCCGTCTAACCTCAGCTGGTGTGAGTCTCCAAGTCATGGGTCCTGAGTTTTCTCCCCAAAAGTCCAAAATCTCTGAGACCTTTTCCAAGTTCAGTATCGTTGCCATTTGAGTTAACCGAGCAAACTTATCTCTCACTGTTCTCTGAGTCATACCCGAGAAATGGCTAACTAAAGCCCTCGTGTCTCTGTCAAGCTGAAGCCCGCCAAGCTGGCTAAACCGTTTCTGCATCATTATGACTTCCAGTCTCTTGACTATGAAATCAATTATTAGATGCAGAAATGAGTCGTAGTTGTTGGTTGTCATTAGCGGTTGGAGCCATGCTGCGTTTGTTTCCACCGAGTGAAGAAGTCTTTGGACCCATGGATCGTTCACCTCGTTCTCAGCATACTCTGCTTCTGTTAACTCGTAGCTTATGGTAGCTACGGTGTCTAGAACTGGACGGATTCTTGGTGTTACGGTTGCTACTAGATGTTCCATGCCTGAGTTAAGTAATTGTTTGAAAGTGTTGCTTAACTCGCCTAACTCGGATAGACATGATTTTATCCTCTCTCGATCCGCTGGTGCAGGAAATACCTGTGATTAGGACATGAGGTATATAAAAAAAAGTGAGACGGGTTTGTTGCAGTAAGAATCGTCATTAACGGACATGAGGTATATAAGAACACTGTTTATGTTAACACTTTTAACAAAGAGAAGGGAAGCGAATACTTCAAGATTTATAGTCTAATAGATTCCAGATTGTTATTCCTTAAGTTTACTAGTTAAGTATCACCAACTATTAGAAGTATGAGTACTAACCTCAGTACATTGCTCCTCGATTTCATGTTTTAGTTTGAGGATGTATTCGCAGCTCACATCCATATTGTTCAAGGCAGTTGCAATCTCAGTTCCGGTGTTTTCCACTCCGATACCACCCAAGAACAGCCTAGCACCAAGGTTTGGCTCTCTAACCTTCTGTTGCAAGGCTTCATGGTAATCATTACCCAACAAGCTACCGGCATTGCTCAAAACAGCAATAACAGAACTTATGTTAGAGGTTGAAATCGCCCTCCTCAGACAACTCTGCAACACGTAAAAGACATCATCCACCATGGAAGTGGTGAGACTGTCTGGTACATGCTCATCGATCCTTATAGCTTTCCTCACATTCTCGACCATAAAGAACCCTTCTAGTATCACATAGAATCCTGTCACATCCTGAATCATTTTGCTAAAGCTTCCATTTCTAAATGCCTTTGTAGCCCTTGGCAACAATTCAGGATCCACAGACGTCAAAGACTTGATTTTTGACACCATGAACTCGGTATAGTCCTCACCCAACTGCATCAGCGACAGTATCTCTTCCACATACAGCTCAACCTCTCTTGGGTCTGGTCCTTCAGATGCACCACCAGCAAGCAGATTCAAATTGGGAGAATTGTTAATATCAGATGCCAATCTAGCTAACTTCCTAAACTCCATGTACTTCTTCAAGATCAACGAACCTCTAGAGTCACATTCCTCTTGCAATTCACATATCGCATAAACGACACCGTCTTCTCCGCAAAGACCTCTCAAGATCTCATCGTTTTCTTCAATAGCCATGACGATGTCCTTAAACAAATTGGTTAAGCAACCAACGAAATTTACCTGTCCGAGTCCTTGCTCCATTAGCTCAGCCACATTTTCGTATTCCATCCTCCCTCTCATCGCAATGACCTTTTTAAGGTAACCAACGTAGAGCTGTAGACCTTCCTCTTCCATTCCCAGTGGAGAATAGAGTCGAACGAATCTCAAAATAGTAGGATGATCCCTCTGGTCTATGGCTGTCAAGAGCTTCTTCTTCACAATACCTTCAAGCTGCTTCTTCGACGCGAGAAGCTGCTCTCTCTGGTCGGAACCAGAATCCTTGTATTGCGAATCGATCTCGAGAAATCTCTGTACGAATTTCGAGGCGGATTCGTAATCCTCCGATTCCAAAGCGGTCTTCACGCCTTCGATGCAATTCCCTCGCTCGACAATCGCGTCTATGCGGGAGAGAGTAACATTAACACGAGACTGAGCGAGATCGAGCTCCCGTACTTTGCCACTGACCTGATCCGCGAGATCGCAGGTTGATCGAACATTTCCAAGCATGTGATCGGAATCAGCCTTCACGATATCAAGAATCTCCGCTGATTTCTGAAGCTGAATGAGATTCCGATCCAGCTCCGTCCGCTGCGATAGAAGCGTGTCGAGATCTGAGTCTAGACTGCGTTGGTAAGCGATACATTCGTGAAGAAGTCGCGTCATCGCGCCAACGTCCGTCAGCGAGCGTACATACTCAAGTGCTTCCGGTGTACCAAATTTGACGGTGGAGGAATCCAACGACTCCGCCGTTGAATCGTCTTGATCGAGCTCCGGTTGCCTCGCAACCGCCATCGATCTAATAGGAATCGATGGCATTCTCCTAATTTACGCTATGATTATCTGAGTAATCTGCAACTATAAATCAGATCTGTTCAAAGATTTAGCACAAATGCTTCTGATAAACTTCTCGCAAGAACACAAACCAATCACAAGAAATTAATCGAGAAGATGAAGCAAAAATGGGGTTCAGCTATATACTTAAAGCCCAAATAAAGCCCAAATAAAGCCCAATAGTCCAAACCACCCGGGTCGTAATCACTTGGTGATGTACTTCGGAACTTTATACTCAGACATAACATTGAATTTTGTCAACATTTCCTCGAACAGGTGAAGCTATAAATGTCTCTTCTTTCTAACATTCTTGCGTTTCATCTGTAACTTACTAAAAATGTAAGATCCTAAGCCTATGCCCACATCAACGATTCTGGAATCACCGCTTATCTCTACTTTTATAGCATCTTCAAGAAACCGTTTGATCTTCTCCGACTCATCTTCTTTACAGATAATTGGAATTATCATCTCCCAAGTGTCTAAATGCAGTGTTTCCCCATTTTTCAACACCAGCTCTACCACATCACATGCTTCTTCGAATTTTCCGAAGCTGCAAAACCCTTTTACCAAACCATTCGAGACTGAGAAATGAGGAGAAAACCCTTTTGATATCATCTCTTGTAGATAATGTTTCCCTTCATCAAACATCCCTTCTTCACACAATCCCCCAATCAATGTCCTATACGAGACCAAATTGGGTGAGCAACCGATAGACGACATATCATCAAGAACCTTCCTAGCATCCATAGCGCGCCTTTCTCTGCAAAAACCGAGAATTGTCGTGTTGTAATGAACAATATCAGGATTACAACCTTTTAATTTCATCCTACATAGAATCTTGTAAGCCTCTCGGAGTTGTGTCTTCCTACACAAACTGTTCAACAATGTTGTGTAACTCAACCTATCTGGTACGAAGCCTTTGTTCAACATATCTTCCAGTAATTCCATAGCACCATTCACTTGTCCTTTCCTGCAAAACCCTTGAATCAAGATCCTATAAGACTCCACATCCGGGACAATATCTCTAACAAGCATTTTACCAAACAGTTGGTATGCAATGCTCAAGTCATCATTCACGCAAAAAGCTTGCATCAATATGTTGTAGGTTCTCGTGTTAGGCATCACTCCGTGAAGCCGTGAACTCTTGAAAAGTTCAAAAGCATTCCGGAGGTAACCCCTATGGCTAACAAGAACCTCTAGAATACGGTTCAGATGTTTTGTCTGTGGCGTGAAACTGAACTCCAACATTTTATAAAACGTCCACAACACTTTCTCCGGCAACTTTGCTTCTGCGTAAATCTTGATCAGACAAGTAAACATTTCCCCGGTTACCGGAGTTCCACTCGATCTGTGCTTGGCGAGAACGTCGTCGATGAGACTGAAGTATTTACAACGACCGAGTTTGAGAATGAGGATTAGATGAGAAGATTGAGAATGGCGGAAATTGGGTTGCTGAGAAGCATAGTCGAAAATCTCTTTGGCGAGAAGGGGATCCGATTGCGAAGCTATGAGCTTTTGAACCCGAGTCGGAGACCCAAACGGGGATTTAGGATTCGGATTCGATACCAGAGGTGAGACCATCGGTACTTGCCTTTCATGTTCCGATGAACGGGATGAATAAAGAAATATAAAACGCGACGATGCCGTTAACGGGTAAGAGAGGTTGCGAGCAACGGCAATCACGGCGGCGGAGATCTGCCGGCGAAACATTGGTCGGACGGAGTTTCTACATAATCGGTCGTTGGCATTGAGAAGTAAATAAAAATTGTGTAGGCCAAATTTTTTAACGGGCTTTAAGATATTATAGGCCCAGTAAGGAGCATGAAGGACCCATACACTATTGAGTTATTATTGTCTGTGAGAAGCAGTGTGGTGTGGTATCTCGATTAAACATTAAATTATATTTTTTATAAGCACATTCATATTAAATGTAAGTTTCCAAACAAATTTTATTGTATTTAAACTTTAAAGGCAAATTAAATAAATTTTTTTTTATTTTAAATATTTATATTTTGTGGTGTATTTTATTGTTTACCAAAGTAGTTTTAAGATACATTGAATGATAATAAAAATTAAAAAATTAAAAAAATTCTACTATCTTAAATATTTTCATTTGAAAATGTTAATATATAAATATATATATATATATATTAACTCAAACACATTGATAATATGAATATATTTATTATATATAAATAAATAGTTTAAGTTCTTAAAATATATGTTTAATTATTTATTATATAATTTAATTATCAGTTTTATGTAAATTAATTTTTTTCTTTATAGTTTGGTTTTTCATATATATATATATATATATATAATTTTATATTAAACTATTATCCTCGACTAGTCATAAATATCTTGCAAACAAATACACTTCCAACTATTATACTAATCACATCCCTAATATTTTATTTGAAAAACATTTTAACAAAATAATCTTACTCTAATGTGTTATTAACAAAAATATTATGTTTACGTATCATCACCACATTGAGTTTCAGATAAATATATAAATGGGTTAAATTACTATATAATTATGATATATGTCATTATTATTAATTTAGTTAGAAAATTAATATATTTTATTAAATTAACAAAAAATACTATTAAATTCATAAAAAATAATTATTTCTTTTTTTCTTAATTTATATATACAGAATTATTATTAAAAATAATTTTAAATCAAAATTAAAATTATATAAATATTTAATTTATATTTATTAATAAATAATATTATATAATTTATGAATATTTTTATTCACTCACATATAAATATAGTTGTTTATAGTTTTTGAAACAGCAATCATGCGATTCCACACCTTTTTGCAACCGAACCACACTTATAACATTTAAGTGAGTCAAACTCTAAATAATTAACAAATATTATAAAAAAAATTTTGTCATCTGGATCACGCGTTGGCTTAATAATACAATATTTTCATACGAATATTTAATACATTCATACAACTAAAAATGGAATCGAACTCCAAATCTTTGGAATAGATGTAGAAATAATACAATTACTAACCCATTTACTTTTCTCCAATTAATAAATACTTAATATATAATACTTATTAGACTTATTTGCTATAATATAACTCAAAACATAGAAATAGCACCAATAGAAAAATTTTAAATTTTTGAAAGAATTTGGTTCCATGTATTTACTTTTATTAAAAAGTTGTAAATGTACACTAGAGAAGGGAGCTTTAAAAAAAATTAGAACGACACTTTTAACTTTAAACAAAATTTTCATATACTTTATTTACAACATCATGATTAGATATAATAATTAAAAAGAAAACTAACTAAATATTTTCTTATTTAAAAGAAAATAAATATAAGTAAAAAGGAAAAGAAATCAGTTTTATTAATCCAATTAATAAATATTTTCTAAAGGAAATGATTGTCTTTAAGAAAAGGAAAACGTTTTCATTTGAAGAAAAAAGCATTATGGGGACATTCATCAACCTTTTATACAGCTTTTTATTTTCAACTATGAAATGTTCAGAACAAGAAAGTTCATCAACGGTAAAATCCATCGAGCTTTCCAAATTATCAGAACTTTATCATTAGTTATCTTCGTTTATCATACACAATTTTTTACAACTACGATTACAACAGATTATTATTTATTTACCTCTTAAAGTTATATATAGTTAATTAAAACGATTAGACGATGTAGTATACATCGTAATATTTTTGACTACCGACTAAAACATTAATATAATTAAAAATCTAAAAACAACTGCAACTAAAATCATCGATATCAAACAAACAAACACTATATACCGCAACTATAATATAATCTGCAGCCGTAACCGCAATGTAAACCACAACTACAACCGGCGACGACAGACAAACGAACAAGATCATTATTTGTAATGAAACCCATAATTTATCATATCTTGTCTTTTCTCGTTTTTATTGATTATAATTCTATTTTTAGTTTGGATTTGTGTGTTTTAATAACTTTTGTTTTGTAGATCTATTCGCTTTAAATTTTATAATTTACACAATAAAAAGAAGTGTAAAACTATAAAATAGTATTTTTAAAAATTTTTATTTCAAATTTAATACTATAAACTTAAAATTCCAAAAATATCACAAATTATTTTCTAAAAATACATATTTACTATAAAATAAATTATAAATAAATTTAAAACATTATATTTAAATTTATTTTTTCTAATTTAAAACAAAAAAAAAGTTTGCTTTCATAAATGGAACTATCCCGAAACCAAGTGATGACTCATTTGATCTCGAGGATTGGTTGGCCAACAAGCACTTGTTGGTTACATTGATTAATTTGATCATCAGACCAAACCTTCGTTCCAACATCTCTCATGAGGAAGAAGCTGAGGAACTTTGAGATTACACCAAGTGACGATTTGTACTTAGAAATTGATAGCTTTAGCAAATTGCCATCATATGAGATCCTCTGTTGAACACTATTTTGAATAATTAACAATATTTTTGATTATTAAATAAAACATCGATATAATTAAAAATTTAAGAACAACTGAAACCAGAATCATCGGAAACAAACAAACAAATAATATATATCACAACCGCAATATAATCTGAAACCGCAATGCAAATCATAACTACAACCGGCGACAACGGACAAACAAATAAGATCATTATTTGTAATGAAATCCATAATTTATCATGTCTTGTCTTTTTTCGTTTTTATTGATTATAATTCTGTTTTTAGTTTGGATTTGTGTGTTTTAATAACTTTTGTTTTATAGATCTATTCGTTTTAAATCTTATAATTTACACAATAAAAAGAAGTGTAATACTATAAAATAGTATTTTTTAAAATTTTGTTTCAAATTTGGCACTATAAACTTAAAATTTTAAAAATAAGATAAATTATTTTATAAAAAATACATATTTAGTATAAATAGGATTTAGAATTTAAGGTTTATAGTTTAGGATTTAGTATTTAAATCCTAAATTTAAAACATTATATTTGTATTTATTTTTCCGATTTAAAACAACAAAAGTTTGGTGATTATTCCAATTATATTTAGTATCCTTAATGTACATCTATGGAACCATCCCCAAACCAAGTGATGACTCATTTGATCTCGAAGATTGGTTGGCCAACAAGCACTTGTTGGTTACATTGATCAAATTGATCATCAAACCAAACCTTCGTTCCAACATATATCTCTCATAGGGAAGAAGCTGAGGATTTTTGAGATTACACCAAGTGACGATTTGTACTTAGAAATTGATAGCTTTAGCAAATTGCCATCATATGAGATCCTCTCTTGAAGACTATTTTGAACAATTAACAAAAGTTTGTACTGAATGCACTCTCACAATTTGCTATTTGATTAACCACAACCGTTTAAGCTTCTACTAGGCCTTTTAAGATGTTTCATGATTTATCAGATTTGTTTGACTATTTTCGTGGGACATATCTATAATATATTAATTGAAAAATATTTTTAAAAAATAATTTTATTTCAACATGTTATTTATAAGAATATTTTAATAACTTGTCATCACCATAATAAATTTTAAATAAATATATATATATATATGATTAAATTACTAGAATAAATATAATATATACCACTCATATTAATTTGATTAAAAAAATAATATATTTTGTTAAATTAAGAAAAAAATAACTAATTATTTCAAAAGATAATCTTTTTATTTCTTATTTAAGTAAAATTTTAATATTTGTAATTAAAGTAAAAAAATTAATGTTTTTAATATTTTATGAGTGAAATATATTTGTATATAAATAATCGATTATTCAAATAAAATAAAAACTATCATTACATTGAATATAATAATTAATATTTTTTGGGTATATATAATCGAATTTTAAATCTTAAACTTAAATATTTTATAAATAACTATAATAAATTTTATAACTAAAATTATATTATATTTTTTCAATAACTATTTTATGCAAACCATAGTTCAAGATTATCAAGGTGATAAATTCGTACCTCGTAATAGATGATGTGTTTTTCTAGAATACTCTTATGGCAAGAAATGATGGCAGAGGTTCTTGTGAACTACCGACACCTCTAGTTTTCTTTTTCCTAGAAATGACAAAATTTCAAAATATATGTACTTAATTAATTCGAATTTCGATTTCTCGTGAATTGTGTGAGTCCTTTGTCTTTTGAAAACCATAATTCAAAGGAATGTTCACTTTATTAATTCTTTTTCATCAAAATTTCTTTTGTGTCATGACAAAAAAAAAGTCTTTTGTGTCATGACAAAAAAAAAGTCTTTTGTGTCTTTCTTTTCTTTTTCATTTCAAAGACTCATACCAGTGATACTTTATTAAATCATTTATTTACTTTAAAACTCATTACAACAAATTGTAGGAAACTTAGGGAACTTGTTGGAGTTGAATATCGCCTTCCCTGCAAATTAGAGCTCGGCCCATCAAAAATTTATCCATTATCCCGAAGGCCCAATATTAGATAATGGTTGCATCATTTTCGAGGAATCATTGTAGAGTTTAGTGAAACTTTTTATCCTTTTATTAGATAATAATAAGTTTTTCTCGGAAGAGCATTTATGATCATTAATGACGGACAATGATTATAACGTTGAATATTAGGCCTACTAAAGATATAAAGGAGAAGGATGGCGCCATAAAAAAAAGAAACATAATTAATTGGCTCGGAGATGCTTTCATGTTAGAAAGCTATCTATCTTACTTGTTACCGATCTGATTAATAAAAGCATTCGAACTTTTTTTATCATTATTTAAGTTTAACATTTAGTTTGTTCGATAAGTTCTGATCCAATAACGGAGGTAAAATAGAACTTGACACCTCCGACTTCATTTCTCAGCTTTTATGATTCATTCTTCTAACTTTTAGACAAACTTTTGAACTCATTCTTTTAGAATCAAAACTATAGGAGATTCATTTGTAAACTTGTTTCCTTCAAATTGGATTTCTAATTTAGGAGAGATCTTTTAATCATATTATGCTGTTGGAAAAAAAATGATTACTACAAACAAAAGTTGGTAATTCTGTGTTGTTTTATATAATATTATACTAGAGTTATATTCACATTATGCGTACAGAGAAATATTCACAAATTATATAATATTGTTTATTAATAAATATAAATTAAATATTTATATAATTTAAAATCTTATTTAAAATTATTTTTAATATTAATTTTTGTATAAGTAAATTCATGAAATAAAATAATTGTTTTTCACGAATTTAATAATATTTTAGTTAGTTTTAGTAAAATATATTGTTTGTATAATCAAATTAATAACAATGACATATATTATATTATTTTAATAATTTAAATATATTTATTTAAAATTCAATGTGGTTAATATAAAAAATTATAGAATTTTTCCATCAAAATTGTTTTGTGAAATAGTCGGCATATAAGTTCGCGTCTCTTGGTTGATGAGTAATGATAAATTCCAGAAAAAAAATATACGAAAAGCCTCAAACTGTTTAATCTCCGTGTTGAAAGTTGGCCAACCATCTAATTCATTAATTAAACGGATGAGATCAGTTAAATCGATAATAAATCGAAAACAGTACCAATGCATATCATATAAGCATGCCATAGCCCAAATAAGATCTACAAATTCTGTATGAAATGAAGAAAAACCTTTATAAGTACCACACATGTTCATGAGTTCGTTTGTTCCATCACACAACTTGAGAATCAACCTGCGGATATTATATATGTTAGTGTTGTTCGTTTGGTCGCCGCAGACGGTTGTGGCAGCGGTTGCGGTCAACTCTGTGGTTGTGGTTGATCACAGATTTTTAGTCGTACCGCTGTTTTAATCAGCGGTCGAAAAAATTATGACGCAAGACATAGCGTCTGACTCCTGCGACTGCCGTAGGTACCTGTGGCAGCTAAACGAACAACAATCTGCCACAGCCGCAGCCGCCGGCTGCCAAACGAACATGACCGTTGTTTATTTTGTCTAATCATTATAATTATTAAGTAACAACAGAACTTAACTAACTGATAATTTTTCCAGCCTACTTCGTGAATACGTTTTCTAAATTTTAGGTTTATGGCATTGCTTTTTTTGCATGGCTATGAACACGAGAGTTACATATCTTTTTAGCAATAAAGCCATAATAGGTGCCAGAATCACTTAGAATCCGATTTCCACCGCTTAAATCATGCATAAAATAATAACATTAATAAATGACTAAAGTCTACAATTGCATTATTTTACGTATACATTTTTTCTTCTCTCTAATATATAAAGAAACACGTGAAAAGGATGCTCTTCTAATACATTGACTCTTTTTCACATGCGACTCTTAATTACGTGACTTCAACGACATCATATAATTCAGTTTTCCTTTTTAGCTTCATCAAATTTTTTAATAATATATATTTTCCATTTTTTGTCATTATATTATATTTATTTACTTTTTATATATACATATACTTTTACGCTACATAAAATAAAATAAAGCAGGTTTTTGTCAGGAGTAGGTCACAATCATTCTTTGTTGTTTTAGATGACTAATAATTTATTATAAAAGTTAATTTTTGTAGAATTTTTTAATGGAAAACATTCTTTTAAAAACTATTAGGAAAATATTTGGGTAATTTTCTAAAATAATATATTTTTAAATTTTTGTTTCAAAAATAATATAATTAGTTTAAATTTTCAATAATTCATAAATTTACGGTTAAAACACATTAAAAATTTTAAATATAAAATTAAAACCATAAATTAGAAAAAAAAAATAAACTCAAATATAATATTTTAAATTTATCTATAATTTGTTTAGAATAAATAAGTAGTTTTAAATAAATAATTATGCTATTTTGGAAATTTTAATTTAAAGATGTTATATTTGAAACAAAAACTTAAAATGTACTGTTTTATGGTATTACTAAAAATTATGATTTTATAAATATTATTTAAAAGCAATAATAATTTAGTTAAAAATATACTATCAAATTTTGGAAGGATTATATATTTAATCTAAAATCTTATATAGATCTATAAATATAAATCATAAATTCTCCACACAAAAATTGTTGCATCTGAAAATTTTAAATTCCAAACTTAACTAACCATGTGAATCTAAATTAATTACAATCCTCAATCAAATATACTACTTACAAACATAATCAATGCAATCTAAATTATAAACCTCACTAACCATGCAATATCAAATCTAATATACTAGTTATAAACATTAACTATTTAAAAAAAAATTGTAAAATAATTCGAGTTTAAGATTAGTGAGAGTAATCCGACTCAGAAAGATAGTGGGATTTGAAGTTAAGAGGAAATGAGAAGAAAATGTTTAATTTGGTCTAGTGCTTTTGAAAGTGAATATTCAAAACTATTTTTTTTTTTCAATTCCACTTGAAAAGTCTATTACATATTCAACGTGATATTATTAACATATGACCATGGATAACACAGAATATTATTGGTCAAAAACCTATAATTTCCATGATTTATTAGGAGTTTCTTTATATTAAAAAAAACTTAAGATGGATACACCCATCGAACACATTGTAAATGTGAGAATCATTGTTTTTAGTATTGGCGTTCAATATTTTATAAATATGTCAGAAATCTAAATTTTTTTTAAAATTTTGTATTAATGAGAGAATTTTATTTTGGCGTTTTCAAAATCTGAATCCACCAACAGACCAAAAAATAATTTTTAGTAAATAAATAAACATTATAATGATAGGAAACAAGTTTTTATTTTAAATAAAGATTCTTAAAAATCTATAGGAAATATTTCTTATAATTTTTAATAGTAATACTATAAAATAGTATCTTTTTAATTTTTTGTTCCAAATTTAGCACTATAAAATTAAAATTTCAAAAATAACATAAATTATTTTCAGAAAATACATATTTACCAAAAATAAATTACAAATATAATTAAAATATTATATTTGGATTTTTTTTCTAATTTAGGATTTAATTTTTTCTTATTAAAATTTTTTTAATATATTTTAATATTAAATTTATGATATTTTTGGAAATTTAAACAAATGGTGCTACATTTAAGACAAAAATTTTAAAAGTGTTATTTTATCAATTATCCGGTTTTTAAATATATATATATAATTTATAAATTATTCAAATATTATGAGGATCTCTGCGTTTTTAAAAGCTATTTATTTAAAAAAAATGAAATAAACCAATAAAAAATTTGTTGCAATTTTCGATGAAATAAAAAAATCAAAAAAACAATAGTGGATAAATGGAATTCATCAATCGGATGATCTAGAGAAAATTAATTGATTTATTTTTTTTGTAATATCACAAGATAAAGATCAAAATAAATATTCATCATTTGTTTCTTAGGAGAACAAATTATGCTATTGTTGAAATTTTAAGTTTAGAATACTAAATTTGGAAAAAAAAACTTTAAAAAATTCTATTTTAGAGTATTACTCTGTTAATTTTAAGACATTAAATTTGAAACAAATTTTTTGAAAAGTGTTATTTTAAAGTATTACTCAACTTTATATCATATTTATATAAATATTATGATTTCATAGTAATGATAAAAGAATTGATAGCCAACAAACTCATTCTTTAAAAATATGTTTTTATGTGGGCTCCAACTCAGCATATATGATATATAAATATACCTACCTAGTCTCAATATGATTATTCACCACTCAAACAAGTTATTCTAGAGAGAGAGAAAGAGAGATAGAGAGAGAGAGTATTTAAACAGCTAACCTACAAAAAAAATGGGTTATATGGAGAACAAATGGATACCATTGATCATGATAATTGTGATTAACATGTTTTTGGGAATGGTTAATGCTTTGATAAAGAAAGTTCTTGATGGAGGCATTAATCATATGGTTATTGCTACCTATCGTTTGGGTATTTCTACATTTTTTCTTCTTCCAATCGCTTTTTTTTGGGAACGGTATGCTTTATTTTTTCTTTATGTACTTAAATATAAACAATTTCGTAACAAAAATTATGATTAACTCATAAATTATGTGAGAAATTTTTGAATATTTATATGTACGAATGTGGAATCACAATTTTGGGTTCCGATTCTTCCGAACAACATAAATATGAGAATTCATGTTTTGGTCAGGAAAACAAGACCGCAGCTAACTATAAGCATGTCGTGTCAGCTTTTCGTCAGTGCCCTTGTTGGGTACGTTTCACTTTTAATCTCCAAACTCTTTATTTCTTAGTGGATTTAATTTTTTTAATTATAAATAAATCTATTTTTATATATATTTTTTTCTTATTCTTTTAACTATATAAACTGTTTTTCCGGTAAATTATACAAATTTTACAAATTATTATAATTACACAAATTTTATTAATATTTATATGTTAAATCGATATTAAATTTAGTTTTAATTCAAAAATTTGATTTTAACTTGTTTTTATTTTAAAGTTAACATCAGATTTTCGGATAAAAACAAAGTTTAATAGCGATTTAACATGTAAATATCAAAATTTTTGTAATATCAATAATTTATAAAGTTTATGTAGTTTATGAAAGAAAAACATAGTTTATATAACTAAAAAAGACCTAAAAATATAGGTAAAAATCAGTTTATTCGCATAAATTCGTATAGTGCTTGGAAATAAACCCTTTCTTAGTAGGCCTGTCATAACAAGTTGTTACCAACGGGTCTTATCCCGTTTGATCCACCGCGGGACGGATGTGGATCAAACCTAATATAAAGTGTTTTTGGTTAACGGGTTTGAGAGATATCCGCATATAACCTAATTTAAATATTAAATTCTGATTTATTTGGTGTATTGATGTTATTGGTTTTGTTGCTATTTCACACTTTGAGATTGGTTTAAAGATTCATCTCGAATTAGTTTAAATAATTTTTTAAATATTTTTAAATATTTAATCAATGAAGCGGATCACCTGATAATTTGCCAGATCCATCTAATAATATGCGGTAGGTGTGGGTTTTAAATCTATATATTTATGGATTTCATGGGTTTAGAATTATTTATGTAGATTTATTTTAAATCCGAAACGGGACAGATACGACCCGCTTGAGAAATCCTAATTCTTACTATTCTCTCCTTTTTTTTTGTTATAAGATTTACTCTCTTATGTTCTTCTCAGGGCGAGTTTGATGCAATATTTCTTCTTGCTTGGACTCTCCTACACTTCTGCGACGTTAGGATCTGCGTTTTGGGGCCTATTACCTTCACTCACTTTCATTATGGCTTTAATATTTAGGTACATTTTTATTACAAAAAATTAATAAAAATGCCAATATATATTATAATTTCATGTGTTTTCTTACACCTTTTTATTTTGAATAAAAAAATTTACAGGTTTGAAAAGCTTAATATGAAAACAAAAATCGGATATGGCCTGTTTTTAGGAACTTTGATAAGCTTAGGAGGAACTTTACTTCTTACAGTGTACCAAGGCATTCCATTATCGCACTATCAAAAACAGACAACTACATCAAACAACCACACACATCATGAAAATTGGATCAAAGGTTGTCTGCTTCTATTCACAGGAGTTATACTTTTCAGTTCTTGGATGCTTATACAAGCCAAAATCAACATGAATTATCCATGTCCATACTCGAGTACTGCTATTTTATCCTTCTTTGGTACATTTCAATGCTTTCTTCTTAGCTTGATCAAGAGTAGACATGTCGACGATTGGATACTTAGAGATAAGCTCACCATCATTACCATCGTTATAGCGGTATATTCATATCTATAAATTCTTCATAATTAAGATGTAAATAATTTGGATTATGATATAACATATAGTATGTTTATAGGGTGTGGTTGCACAAGGAATTTGTACGGTGGGAATCTCATGGTGTATTAAACAACGAGGACCTGTCTTTGCCTCTGCATTCACTCCTGTCGTACTTATATCGGCGACTTTGTTCGATTTCTTGATTCTTCATCGTATGATTTATTTAGGGAGGTATGTGTGTATGAATGATATAGTATGATATGGATAAATTGACGAAAGTAAAACATAAAAAGGATTTTAGAAAGAATTATTATTAGATTATCGTATATAATATATGAGTTTATATAGAGTTAAAAACCATGATTTTTTAAATTAAATTAAAATAATATATTAAATTTTTTAATCTAAAATATTGATGTATATCGATAATCTTTAATATCTTGTAATATCTATTATTTTCGATATTCGATTTAAATCTAAACGATCTTTCAATATATATTTAACTAGAATTTATACCAACAACCTGAATGGAGAAACATATTCGTAAATTATATAATATTATTTATTTAATAAATAAACATTATATATTTATATAGTTTTAATTCTTATTTAAAGAATTTTTAATAAAAAAATTTATATGTGTAAATTAAAAAATAAAAATAATTATTTTTCAAAATTAATAGTAATTTTTGATTATTTTAATAAAATATATTAATTTTTAACTAAATTAATAGTAGTGATGTATCCATAATATATTATTTGATCAATATTTTAAGAAAATAATTTTAGTTTAATGTGTTATTAACAGAAATATCATATTAACGTGTAATCAACATAATTAATTTCAAATAAATATATTAATAGATTTAAATTATTAAAATAATTATAATATATGTTATTAATATTAATTTGGTTACATTAGAAATGAATATTATAAATGAAGTGAGTTGTTTTTTGTGTGTTGTTGCAGCCTTATAGGTTCTGTGGTGGTAGTGATCGGTTTATACATATTTTTATGGAGTAAGAGCAAACAAGTAAATGATTGTACAATTATGAATTTACCTACCAATACTGTGGAAGAAGAAGGCTGTACAAATGTTAACAAAGGCCAAGTTTTGGTTATACCAATGACTCCTTGATCTACTTTCCCCACACAATAATTATATATCAATTAGAAGAAATTGCTCGTTTCATTCTTTTAATAATTGGAGTAATTCATCACTTTTGTTGCAATGTTTAACCTTTTTTGGATCTTATAGGTTTCATTTTGGATATTGTAATTTGTGTATATAAATACTAAATTTAGATTCATGCCCTCCGCGTGAAAAATTATTTCACGTATTATGATTAATTAATTATTTACTAAATATAAATTAGATACGCAACATAATTTATTCGATATTTAAAATAACTTTTTTTATTAAACCGATCTTATATAGACAAGATTATTACATAGGTAAAAAATTATATACGTGATAAATATTTAATTTAGACAAACTTTTGTTTTATATTGTATTATCTTTTATATCAAAATATTATGGATTTACATATAATATATTATTTAATATTTGTCTAATATCATTTTCATAAATAATTTAGTAAATATGTGTTATATAATATTTACCTTGCAATGTTTTCGTAGTGTGACACGTTATCGTGACATAATTATAAATCATAAGTAAATATAAATTTTTTTGTTAAAATGTTTATTGTTGATATATTAGAGATTTTACTAAATGAATGACTCAATCTGCATCTTTTATAGAGAACAAAATATTCTATCAAAAATTAAGACTAACAAATTAAGACTAACAATCCCAAGCAGAGATTCCTACGGAGTTCTAAAGCTTTCCTAATTCTAAGAAGATTTTTCCTTATTACTTAGTGAAAAAATTTGGGGTGATGAAATATAATTTTAATAGTTTTAAATGTATAAATTATAAATAAAACTCATCTTATATAATAAATATGTAATATAATAAATATAACATATTAATCAAATATAATAATGATCTATTATACCCACGTAAGATATGGACATATTATCATAATCTGTTCCTTAGTAAAAAAATTTGGGGTGATGATTCTTGTGAACTACCGTCACCTCTAATTTTTAATTAATTTTATTTTTGTAAAATTGAATAAATAAAATTTAACATATTAAAAAATTACTTTGAAGCATCAATGAATCTAATTATAAAAATTTTGTAAGTTGAAAAAGACAAGTTGAAAAAGACTTAGTGGTTGGTTCTCTAAGTCGTATCCTCTTCTTGTAAGGGAAGTGCTTCTTAAGTCGGTTGTCATAGCTCTTTATGTCATGCTTTCAATTAGACTTTATTTGCAAAACAAACATGGAAGATGTCAACAAACCAAATTTTCTGATGGCATATGGTCGCTATTTTAGTTCTATTTTATTATTAGAATCACCAAATTAATTCAAACAATAGTACAAAATTTAATATTAAAATATTTTAAAATATATATTTTTAATAAAAAAAAACATAAACATAATATTTTATTTTTATTTGTAACTAACTTAGAATAAATAAATATTTTTATATAAAAATTTCTAATATATTATTTGAGTAATATTTTAACAAAATAATCTCATCTTAACGTGTTATTAACAAAAATATTATCATCACTACAACAAATATATAAATGATTTTAAATTATTAGAATAATTACAGTATATGTTATTGTTATTAATTTGATTAGAGAATCAATATATTTTATTAAACTAACCAAAAAATTCTATTAAATTCGTAAAAAACAATTGATTTTATTTTCTTAATTTACATATATAAAAATTAATATTAAAAATAATTTTTAATAAGAGTAAAAAACAATTATCTAATTTACATTTTATTTTCTTAATTTACATATATAAAATTAATATTAAAAATAATTTTTAATAAGAGTTAAAATTATATAAATATCTAATTTACATTTACTAATAAATAATATTATATATTTACGAATAATTTTTCTTACGCATCGTGTGGATATAAATGTAGTTTGTGTTATTTTTGTATTTTTATTTTTAATATACTAGATTTGGAATGAAACTTAAAATAGTATTATATTTGGGTGTTAATTTTTGATTTATATTACCATTTTCTTCTTATTTGTATTACCATTTTCTAGATTTTATGGTGTCTTTCGATATGAGTCACATCTAAATAAAATGGAATAGTTTGTGGATCTTTTCTTGCATTTCATATGTGATGCAGGTGGAAGCAATAAATAAACATATATTTTCTGGAAAGAAAAACTCGATTATCCACTTCTCGAGGATTGTGTGAAGTAGTAGACAACAGTCTAATATTCAAAATTTATGATTTCTGTTTAATGAAAACTAGATTTTGACTATGTTTTATGTAGAGAAAAATATTTATATATTAGTGATGTTCGTTTGGTCACCGTAGGCAACTGTGGCTGTGGCTGCGGTTAATTCTGCGGCTGCGGTTGCGGCAGATGTTGTTCGTTTGTCTACCGCCGGCGGTTGCGGTTGCGGTTGATAGCAGATTTTTAGTCGTACCGCTATTTTAATCAGCGGTCGAAAAAATTATGACGCAGGAACCGCTGTGTCTGCCGCAGCTAAACGAACAATAACTTGCCACAGCCGTAGCCGCACGAACCAAACGAACATGACTATTGTAATTAATTATTTATTTTGTTAATATAAATTATATATATATAATTTATTTCATATTTATAATATTTTTTATAAATTTTTTAATATTTATTACAAAAATTAAATAGACAATTAAATTATATTATACAAATATATTTAAATTATATCTATTTTGGATAAAATTATATATGTAATAAATATTCAATTAAACTAAACTTTTGTTTTATTTTTTTATTAATTTTTCAAAATTTATAATATTTTTTATATTGTATTTATATTTTATGACAAAATATATTTTATATCGAAATATTAAAAATTTAAATATAATATATTGTTTAATACTACTTTTCCTAAATAATATAATAAATTATATATTATCTAATATTTCTGTTAAAATGGTCTAATATTTTGATACATCAACGTATTTTATTTATAAATCATACGTTATATTTTGTTAAAATAATTCTTGTATACGTTAACAATCATATTGCATGCTTTCCTTATTTTTGCTTTAAAGTTGAGCGTAAAAAAAAGGGCTGCCTGACATCGATTATTGTGTCTTCTTCGTGCTTTTAATTTTCTTTTCATGTTATATATTTATATGTATATGCTTTGCTTTACTTTACACTTTCTCTTCTTTATAATACTGCTGAGAATGGCACACGAAAGGAAGTAAAAGCTAAGCACTTCAGAAAAATACTCACCAAACTAGTGAACAATCCTTATCGAAAACACACATGTAATATAACTACTAGATTTTCATGACTTGTAAGGGAAAAGATATTATAGTTAATTATCTTTTTAATAAATATAAATTAGAACTATATATAATTTATTTTTTATTAAAGTATTTTTTAAAATATTGAATATTAATCATACAAATAAAATAGACGATAAAATCATATTATAAATAAATTTAAACTGTGAAAATATTATTAAATAGGTAAAAAAAAATTAGATATAGTAAATATTCAACTAAACCAAAATTTTATTTTATATTTTATTTGACTATTTTAAAATATCTAATATTGTGTTTTATATTGTGTTTGTCTTTTATATCAAAATATTTTTACATCAAAATATTTTTATATCAAAATGGTAGAAATTTACATATAATAAAATATTAAATATTTATATAATATTATTTTTGTAAATACTCTAATAAATTATGTTTTATATAATATTTATTTTAAAATATTTTGATGATGTGATACATCAATGCGACATATTTAAAAATTACACGTAAAAATAGTAATTTTTTGTAAAAATATTTTTCAATTAATATTCAAAAAAAGGGTAACACGTTTTTAAGTTTATCTTCCAAATTGAGCAATTAAAAATAAAATTTCTAAAATAACACAAATTATTATATCAAAATAATTATTTACCTCAAATAAACCATATATAAAATTAAAACATAATGTTTAGGTTCAATTTTTCCAATTTAAAATTTAAAATTTTTTATTATAATAAAAATTTTAATTATTTTATTATTAAATTTGTGATATTTTGAAAATTTAAATGATTAATATTATATTTGAAACAAAAATTTAAAATTGTGTTATTTTAAATAATTATTACTAAATAAATAATTAATTATAATATATAAATATTTTTATCATCCGGGATATAGATTTAAATCTAGTATTAATATAAGGATAAATCAAATTAGTGGATGGTAAAATCGGAAACATATATTTCATGAAAAAGGAACTTATATCATTAGTCTATAAACGAAATGCAACAAAAAAGATTTCGGTCGTTCATTTTGAAGGAGACAAGTCTCGTAACTTTGATACAAATTTATTATTGAATTGTGGAATCAAATTTAATTAATAAAAAGCTATAATAAAGTAATTTTGCATGATTGAACCAATGCTTTGACTCGAAATAAGATAAATTCAATCTCTAAGTTAGTGTACGAAGCACAAAGTGTTTTTTATTTTATTAAAAGTTTATTCTGTTTGTTACTTATTTTGGTTCTCAATTCTTTTGTTAATTTCAGGAATTATCTAACTCTAATCGATACTGATTTGAATATGGATTTTGTTGGAGCATTAATATATATATATACTCAACAATTTTGATAAGAAACTCAAAAGATGTTGCTTGAGAATATAGCCAAAATGCAAATTGTGTGGGAAAGAATTATTAAAAATGCTTATAGCTAAGTTCAAAGAAGATACTGCTAATATTTCTGGAAATGTTTCTGTTTGTCCAAAGTTTCTTGCTTGTCCAAAGTCATCAAATGATGAGAACTAAAAAATGCAAAAATAGAGTTCAAAAAAGGGAAAATAATCATTAAAATATTGAATTTTTGTATTTAAATACCAAAATTTTTAATGAATCAATTAAATAACGATTTGTAGTTGAGTACACTGATTTATGTATACGATTAGTTAATATTAACATTAGAAATAATATTGTTAACTATATTATTTAATTTTTATTTATTGATATCTAGATTTAGTTAGTTAAAATAAGTAACAGAATTAACGATGTTATTTTTTGGTGTTAATGTTGACTAATCGTATAAATAAATCGGTATAATTAATTATATATTGTTATTTAAATAAATTATTAAGAAATTAGGTATTTAAATGTTATAAAAATAAAATTTTAATATTTTAATAATCATTTTGAAAAAGCAAAAAGAAAGAAGAAAAAGGTAATGCTAGATGATAAGATATGACAGTCAGTCAGGCTTTATGACAATTAAATTATCGAAGATGAGGTTGAAATCATATCAAGAAAGATGCATAGACAACAAAATATCAGTGATGCTATTTGGAAAGAGAGAGAGTACAAAAGGTTATAAGAACATAAAATAATATAATTTTAAGTTTATTTTTCAAATTTAACATAATAAAAAGAATAATTTAAAAATAATATAAATTATTATGTGAAAATAATTATTTATTTTAAACAAATTATATATAAAATTAAAACATAATATTTAGATTTATTTTTTCAATTTTAGATTTAAATTTTTTTCATTAAATAAAATTTTTTAATTATTTTAGTATTACATTTATACTATTTTTAAAAATTTAAATTATTATTAACATATTTAAAATCAAAATTTAAAATAATCATATTTTACTCAATTGCCCTTTTCAGTTTGATATATATAATTTAAGAACTTACATTGTATATAACAGTTTACATATCAAATAATTATTTACCTCAAAAAAATTGCCAAATAAAATAACAAATTAAGTAAATGTTACGGATTAAAAAAATAGATGCATAAACCAAACATGAAAGAAAAACAAATAAAGTTGAGATGGTCTGTGAATGGGCTTACAAAGATAAATATATTGATGCTTGTTAATGATATATGGGCCCAAACAGGAAAATGGTAAGCCCATAACTAGTTTGCTTATAAAATCGATAATGTTTATGAACCAAACTATTATACCATAAAAATCTACACTATCAACGGTATTTCGACCCAAATTTTAGATTTTTTTAAACATTATACAAACTAACTAAACAAGATCACAATTTTACACGAATTTTTTAGTGTTCTATACAATTCACCAAACTATTATTATCTGATAAATTTGCGATCAATACTTTAATCGCGTTTATCGTAATTGTAATAAAATTCTGACCGAACCGAATAACCTGGATTTCGAATATCTGAACCAATTGCGTAACGGTAAAATTTTCTATACGAATTTGCATCTCTTCTAGATAAAAGTCACTAACGCTATGTCCACACCAACATCTATTCAAAATATTTTTCTCTATCGTCCTTCGAACCAATCGATTTGAAATTGAAGATGAACTGCTCAGATTTCAGCAGTTTTCCTACTCAACTTCTATCTAATCAACGAAATAACATTCGATTTCATTTCCAAAAATCGCATTTAATTTCACATTCAAATCCCACTCAATCTCACATTCAAATCTCACTCGATTTTAATTTTAAAATCACACTCGGTTTCACATTCAAAATTGCATTCGATTTCATTTTTAAAAATCGAGATTGATGACAGTCAAACAACTCTCAATTAATATTTGGAGGAAATTGAATTGAAGGTTTTAATTGCTCAGGTTAGGTTATGCGAGATTAACATACTATGGGTCGGATTGGGTTTTACAAAATCAGTTAGTGTAATCATAGTTGCGATAAACGTGATTAAAATTAATTGATCGTGATTTTATCAGATAATAACGGTTTGTTGAATTTTGTAAACAAATTAAAAATTTGTGTAAAATTACAATGTGTTTAGTTAGTTTATATAGTATTTTAGTGAAGTAGATAATGAATATACTATGGACAATGTAAATTTATGTGATATAATAGTATTATTTCTAAATCTATAAAAAAAAATATAATGTTACAAATTAATTTCGAATCATTACAGCAAGACCTGCGTAAGATTATATTCTATCAGAACATCGCAATTTTGTTATACATATTAACAATTTCATGAAATTATTTAAATCAGAGCTGCATACAAATATTATCATCACTAAATAGTACAAATATCCACGAAGAGAAATGAAAGAAACAAAAAGAAAAAAGATTTTATCATTAACGATTATAATTGTATAGTAAATTTCAATTGAAGAGATGAAAAAGAAAAGATATTGGATGTGTGGCTACAAGTTTATTCCTTTAGTATTAATACTTTTTTGTACTAACATTTACATGAGGCTAAGAAGCTAAGGTCTATCATATGAAGAGATAAGATTCTTTGATTTTATATCTTTTCTATATTTCATGGTTTTACGATTTCCATTGGATAAGATCTTTTTTATTGTATAATCAATTTTTATCGTTTGGAAATCATTTTCTTTGTTTGTATACGATCCCTTGTGTACTTATATGTTTGTATTAGATTTATACTATATTTATGTTCACGTTATACATGGATAAAAAATATTAGTAAATAATATAATATTATTTATTAGTAAACATCAATAAAATATTTCTATAATTTTAACTCTTATTTAAAATTATTTGTAATATTAATTTTGTATATATAAATTTAAAATATAAAAATAATTATTTTTACAAATTTAATAATATTTTTAATTAGATTAATAAAATATATTAATTTTCTAACAAAATTAATAACAATGACATATATTATAATTATTATAGTAAGTTAAACCTATTTATATATTTATTTAAAATTCAATATGATGATGACACATCAATATGACATTATTGTTAATAACACGTTATGATTATTAAAATATTCCTCAAATAACATATTAGACTAGATTTATATCTACGCCGGCCCTGCATAGAAAAAAATATTTGCAAATTATATAATATTATTTATTGGTAAATATAAATTAGATATTTATATAAATTTAACTGTTATTTAATTTTTTTAATATTAATTTTTTATATGTAAAGAAAGAAATAAAAATAATTTTCTTTTACGAATTTAATAATATTTTTTGTTAATTTCATAAAATATATTGATTTTTGACAAAATTAATAATCATATATTAATTTTTAAACTTATTTATATATTTATTTAAAATTTATTTTCAATGAAACGTTAGTATTATATTTTTATTAATAACAAATTATTATATTCTTGTTAATAAGATTATTTTTTAAAAATATTACTCAAATAATATATTAAAAATTATTGAGAGAATATACATCGTGAGTATCAAATCTTGTCATTGCACAATTTGCACTTTGCTTGAACGTGCAAGCAACTTCCAAACGTGTTTAGATGCAAACCCGTCACACCTAAATATCGTTCATACAAATACAATAGTTTATTCATTCACAAATTGCAAGTTCTTGATCTTTTTATCTACGTTTCATTTTTTGATAGTCTAATCATTAATTGAAACAAAATTGTCTGGCGTTCTAATTTAAATTTTATTAAATTCCTTCTTTCTTGTATCAACAATTATTTTTCATTAATACGACGAAAGAGTAAAATAATAATGTTTCATTAAATAATTAAGATTCACATAGAACGTGCATGTACCAACCAACCTTATAGTATAATTTATGATGTAAGCAAAATTACAATAGTACTAGATTTATATATACGTTACGTTATGTATAAATAAAAATATTTGTAAACTATATAATATTGTTTATTATTAAATAGAAATTAGATATTTATATAATTTTAATTTTTATTTAAAATTAATTTTTGTATATGTAAATTTAGAAAATAAAAAAATTTGTTTTTAAGAATTTAATAATATTTTTGATTAATTTAATAAAATATATTATTTCTCTAACCAAATTAATAACAGTGAAATATATTATAATTATTTTAGTAATTTATATTTATTTATATATTTATGTGATAAATTATTATTTTTAAAATCTTTTTAAAATAATATATTAGTAATATGGTCCGATAAGATTTATTTTCTGTTTTGCTAAACGCTCCAATAAAATTTCGTATATGTGTGACACTTTGTAGAAAATTTCTCCAAAGATTTGATTTATTAATTACTTTGAAAAAACACAGATGTAGTAAAATAACATCTTAGCCACATAATAAAAGAAATATTAAAAAGAAAAGACACATCAATCTCTCTCACAACAGCAGTTTCTTTTTTGACAAGAAACAATATAAAACCCTAATTTAGAAATCATTAGAAGGAAGTGATTCATGTCCATTACTACCGATAAAGATAGTGTCATAAACAATAGCTGCAATGGCTGCACCAATAAAAGGGCCAATCCAATACACCCAATGGTTAGTCCAACTCCAGCTAACAACAGCCGGACCAAATGAAACCGCCGGGTTCATGGACGCACCATCGAAGGCACCACCTACTAGAATATTAGCTCCAACGATTAATCCAATCACCAAAGGAGCAATGATTCCAATATCACCTTTCTTGGGATCCACAGCAGTAGCGTAAACTGTGTAAACTAGTCCAAACGTCATCACAATTTCGAAAACGACTGCATTCCACGGCGTGACGCCATAGGAAAGCGAAAACGCTGCTGTTTCCATTCCGCCTGTGCTTATCTTGAGCAACAAGCAAGCTACCACTGCTCCGAGTAATTGAGCAATCCAGTAAAGAATAGCTCTCAACAACGTTATGTTTCCGCCGATGAAAGCTCCGAATGTAACTGCCGGGTTCACATGACCGCCTGAAACATTTGCTCCGACGGAAACCGCCACTATTAACGCAAATGCGTGAGACAAAGACGCCGCCACGAGACCGGAAGGTGTGGCCGGACCATCTCCCGTTAGTTTACCGTAAGCCATTCCTGAGCCTTGACCTGCGAAAACGAATATAACCATCGAGAAAAACTCAGCGAAAGCCGCTTTGATCGCGTCTGGACAACTAGCTTCACCTGGCGTTCCAATCGCCATTCTGTTTATAGCCATTGTTACAACTGTGTTTGGTCTCTTCCTTTCTTGTCTTCTCTCTATATAGTTAAAGCGAGAGTGCCACGTGTCTGTTGTAGAATCGTTCAAAAGACTGAGATTAGTGTTTTACGGTAAGCCTCAGGTTGTGAGAGATAAAACGGTGATTATTAACATTGACTTGACTGATTAATTAATTACTTAATCACAACATAATAACTTATTAAAAGCTTAATCCGTTTTTCTCGCCGTCTATAAATACGATTATGGCTCGCAATTGATGATCACGCGCTTTACTTTCTCTTCTGTTCTTGAATCGATTCCAAAGGTACGACTTTTTTTGATTCGTGGATCTCAAAATTTTGCATCTAATGAAACGAACGTATTGGACACAAATGGTTTTAAGTGTTAAGTTGAAGATTCTTGACTTTTCTCTGTTATTTAGATGAGTGAAGAAGTGAAAGAGAATCAATCTGAGAGGCTTCAGCGACCTGCTCCACGCTTAAACGAGAGGATCCTCTCATCTTTATCAAAAAGATCTGTTGCTGCACATCCATGGCACGATCTTGAAATCGGTAAAAGCTATTATGTGTCTGAATCTTGAACCTGTTTATTACAGTCTTTCTTAAAGAAAAATGAAATTGTCTGTGCAGGACCTGGAGCTCCAGTGATTTTCAATGTGGTAAGTCTCTTCTGCTTGATGATGTGATAATCTCACAAAAACAGATGATATGAAATGAATTAGTTTACTTTTGAATGAGAAATCAGGTTATTGAGATCTCAAAGGGGAGCAAAGTCAAATATGAACTTGACAAAAAAACAGGACTCATCAAGGTATAATGATCTGACAATATCTTCTTTTGGTTATACAAAACTCAATTGTTTGATTGTGTCTCTCAGGTTGATAGGATTCTGTATTCATCTGTTGTGTATCCTCATAACTATGGTTTTATCCCACGAACATTATGTGAAGATAATGATCCTATGGATGTGTTAGTTATCATGCAGGTTTAAGCCTCACTCACTTAATCTTCATCCATAAAACAAATATGTTGATATGAATCTAAAAAGTTTTCTTGATGAAAATTGTGTTTGTGTATAGGAGCCTGTGCTTCCTGGTTGTTTTCTACGAGCCCGAGCTATTGGATTAATGCCTATGATTGATCAGGTAACAGTTTTTCAAAATCTAGAATTCTTGGTTGAGTTTGTTCAAAGCATTGTAATCAATTCTCTTGGTGTTTTTGTGTTTCTAATCAAGGGTGAAAAAGATGATAAGATCATAGCGGTTTGTGTTGATGATCCAGAGTATAAGCATATCACTGACCTCAAAGAACTTCCACCTCATCGTCTATCAGAAATCCGTCGATTCTTTGAAGATTGTAACTTTTCTAATTAATCATCAATCACTAATTCTTCATTATGAAACAAACCATTGCCTTTAACTAAAAATTTAACAGACAAGAAGAATGAGAACAAGGAAGTTGCAGTGAATGACTTCTTATCAGCTGGTCCTGCTGTTGAAGCCATTCAATACTCAATGTAAATTCATGTTTCTTATTACTATTCTTGTTTAATTTCAACTTTTACCAAATTCTTGATTTTGAAAATCATCACAGGGACCTCTACGCTGAGTATATTCTTCACTCTCTGAGGAGATAAGAAATAAAGGTCAAGAACATTCCATTCCATGCCAATTTTTGATATGCAATCTCAGATTTTGTAGCAGGGAATATCCAAACACACAAGAATTTGTCTGATATTTTGGATATTGAATAAACACGTGTTGTTGAATTGGTCTGATATTTGGCTTTAAAGCTTCTTTGTTGTTGTTGATGTTGTCGTTTTCTTCTGGAGATTTTTTGTCTGAAACATTGTTATTCCCAATTAAGATTTTTTTTTCTCAGTTGTATTGTTGTAACACTGTCTCTGGATCTTTTTTTGTGTTTAAAATTTAAATTTTCAAACTTTAATTTAGTTCCAATGAAACCATTTTTATTGTTTTAGCAGAATCCCCATTTGCTAATTTGTTGTTAAATCCAAAATCCAATAAGATTTGCAGAATCAGAATAAGAAATGGAGAAGCTTTTTCTTTCTCTCTTGGCAGATAGTTGGATGTGAACTATTTCTCATTTAGTTTAGAATAATAATTTTACTTAAATTATTGTTCAAAATTTAAAATTATAAAACTAAAACGTCAAAATAACGTAAATTTATTTATTTATTTTAAATTAATAAAATTAAAACAATATGTTTTGATTTTTTTAATTTAAAATTTATTTTTGTATTAAAATGTTTAAAAATATTTTAATACTAAAATTTGTGTTATTATTAGAAAAATAAACTAATGATGTTAAATTTAAAATAAAAATTTAAAATAATACTATTTAAAAAAATTTGACATTTATTTTACAACATAGGGATTATGAAAACCAAATTACAAACATGTAAAAATAGAAGTATATTTGACAAGAAATGAAAATCTGAAACTCATCTTAATTACTCTCTTTTGTTACATCCTAGTTCTGATTTGATGAAACTGAATGAATTGAGACCGAATTAAAATAATGATCCAGTAAGTATTAAAAGTTCTAACTCTTTTAATATTGGATTTGATCATCTAAAATGATCTTTTTAAAAAGAGTCGTATAAGTCAGTGGATCAGCCATATAAATGTGGCCTAAAATGACAAACATAAAAATATATTTAGTATATATTATTATTTTGAAATAGATTAAGAGTTTGAGAATGGAAAAACAAAATATACAATATTTATTAAATGAATAAAAATTAAGTGAGGAATAAGTAATCTAATGGTTATACCGCGTATACGTCCATTTCAAAGATGTGCATTTCGAATACACTTTAAATATTCGTATGAAAATTTTGTACTATAAGCCGATCCGTTCTGATTTATTGACAAAAAAATAAATAAAAAGTAGATTAGATATAATAAAATGTTTAAATAGTAGAAAATAATGTTATAGGGTAAAAATATTCTAAAATAGTTAAAAAGCATAAATGTTAAATAAAATAATTCACATAATAATATATGTATTATAATAAATAATCAGACAAACCATATTTAATTTTTTTTCTTAGTAAAGAATATTGTTTTATGTTTTCAAACTAATTTTTAATAGGATTTTCAATTTATCCTTTATCCAAAGATAATAGTTTTCAATTTAAATTATTATTATCAAACTAATAACATATTAAATAAAAATCAGAAATACATTTGTCTATTTTTAAATATTGTATGATATGTATAAAAAGTATACACTTTTTTAGGAAATGTGAAAAACATTTTATTCCATAAAGTTATATACGCTTAAAAATATTGAAAGCGGTGGAAAAAATTGTGGAATAATGATATATTTGAAAAAAATTTATGAAATAATACAATACTTCTCATACTATTTGCGAAAATAGTTAAATTATTGTCTCCCAAATTGGAAGGTTTAAAAGCAAAATTAAATAGTCATTTCATCACAATAAGAAACAATAAGAATTTTGTGACACGATTTCTAATATTAAAAGATTTATAGAGCTTGTCAACGCAACTGTTGAATAATAAAATAGATGCGGCGATTTTTAATTTTAAAAGGTTTATAGAGTTTGTCAACGTAACTGTTGAACAATAAAATAGATGCGGCGATTTTTAATCTTAAAAGGTTTATAAAACTTGTCAACGCAACTTTTGAACAATAAAATAGATGCGGCGATTTCTAATATTAAAAGGTTTATAAAACTTGTCAACGTAACTGTTGAACAATAAAATAGATGCGGTAAATTCGAATGTCACATTTTAACTATGATAAACTAAAATTCAAATTTCACATTTTATGCACTTTTGTGATATATTAGTTTTAAGAATCACATTTTTATTCTCTTTTTCAATTTTTCATGATAATTTTTTATATTTCATTTGTTAAATAAGAATAACAGAGATACATTAGTCTATTTTTAAAACATTGTATGATACGTATAAAAAGTGCATTTCTTTTTTAGGAAATGTGAAAAATATATTATTCCACAAAGTTATACGCGCTTAAAGATATTGAAAACGGTGGGAAAAAATTATGGAATAATGAAATATTTGGAAAAAAAATTGTGAAATAATGGAATGTTTTTATGCGATTTGCGAAAATAGTTAATTTATTGTCTCCCAAATTAGAAGGTTTAAAAACAAAATTGAATAGACATTTCATCACAATAAGAAACAATCAGAATTTTGTGACACGATTTCTAATTTTAAAAGGTTTATATAGTTTGTCAACGCAACTGTTGAACAATAAAATAAAATCGGCGATTTCTAAATTTAAAAAGTTTATAGAGCTTGTCAACGCAACTGTTGAACAATAAATAGATGCGGCGATTTCTAATATTAAAAGGTTTATAAAGCTTATCAACGCAACTCTTGAACAATAAAATAGATGCGGCGATTTCTAACCGTAAAAGGTTTATAAAACTTGTCAACGCAACGGTTGAACAATAAAATAAATGCGGCGATTTCTAATCTTAAAAAAACTATAAAGCTTATCAACGCAACTGTTAAACAATAAAATAGATGCGGTAAATTCAAATGGCACATTTTAACTAAGATAAACTAAAATTCAAATTTCACATTTTATGCATTTTTGTGATATATTAGTTTTAAAAATCACATTTTTATTCTCTTTTTCAAAATTTCATGATAAGTTCTTATATTTCAAAAACATTTTTGAAACTGTAAACAAAATCTAGACGAAATTCCATGCAATAGATAAAGATTATCATCTATTTTTTCTCATTATACTTTATTCGACATGAATGATAATCCATGTAAGTCTCACTTCTGACAAGTTAAAGGTAATTAAGAAAAACAAAAGTCAGAAAATACACTTTTTTTGTAACTCATATGAAATAACTAACTAAGATGATGAAAACAAAATCTTATTAAAGCACACCTGTTTACGTTAAATTGAGATATTAGATTGAAAAATCTAACTTTTTAAATTGGAGATACTAAACCAATGACCAAAAGCAATATCTCTTATAAATATTATATTCAAAAATATCTAGAAGATTTTAATGGTTATCACCTGTAGACAAAATATTAGGGTTATCACCTGAAAATTATTTAATAATTTGTACTTATTTAAAAAAAAAACAAAGAGAGAGAGAGAGAGAGAGAGAGTATTTACAACTTCAAAAATTAGAAAATTGTACAGTTGTTTTGTAAAGATGCCATTCTAAAAATTTTCAAAATTTCTACAATTCGTTTATAGACATTTCTGAAAAGTTAGGAACTTTTTGATATTCCCATTTTGAGTTATTTTAAAAAAAAAAGTTATTAATTTACAAATTATCCTCACGAAAACTTAATAATAATTTTTTATGTCTATTCCATTTTGAAAAACGAAAATCGATATTTTTTTATGTGATAGCAATAAACATTTATTTTATCTAAACTTGAGTAAAAATATTTTTAAAATATGTACTATTCTAATTTTTATACTTGATCTATTTTTTATATTTTCTCTTCGTTAAGCTGACCCAAATAAAATTTAGTTTAACAAAAAATTCAATATGGTTAAAACTTGAGAAAATCATGCATTTTCATTAAAAGACATAGCCACTTTTTTTGTTAATTTAAAGCAATAAAAAGGCATAATGGTTAAGACCAAAGCAATATAACAAAAAAGTTGAGAAAAAATATGAATGTGTCTTTTGCAATCTCTTCTGCCAAACAATTTTATTTAGTCAAAAAATAGTGAATGTGTTTATTTGCCATTGACTAAAAATGAAATATTTTTAGTAAATCCAAATAATATCTCATTAAATATTATTTTTGTAGTATTTGAAAATATTTATCAATAAATAAATTTAAAACATCATATAAGTAGCACATATTTATTTTAATAGTAGAAATAATAAAAATGTAATATTTAAATTTTAGTATGGACAAACATGTCTTCTTATTATAAAAAGTTTATTTTCCAAAAAAGTTCTAAACATAGATTATTTTTCAAATTACATTGGTCAATTCTAATACTAAAATAAAATACATGGCTTTTTGCATATATAGATATTAAAACTAACTATTTCCACCTGTTCGCAGATGTGTGGAGCAATTTTCAGTAAAATCTATATTTTAATAGGAAATATTCTAATACAAATTAGTAATAATATATATGAGGAATTAATTTAGCTGGCTAAAGATGACTAGTGAGAAAAAACCCAAAAAAAAACAAAAACAATAAATACACAATATCTGAGATGAATAAAGAGGAAAGTAAACAAAATACAGAAATAAAAAAAGAGTAAATAGTCTTGCAAAACATTGACACAGTTGTCTTACCTATACAGAAAATATACATGTGAGTATAGATTTGTATATCTATATAAGTAGCTAGAGTTACCCCAAGTCTATATATAGCTAATTGAAAAGGACAATAAGCTCTCACATAACCCAAACCACATCAGTCATGGGTCCCTTTACTCTCTTCTCTAATATGTAATCTTCATCTCTATCATCGTCAAAATTCTCAAGCCACTAAAGTCATATAGAGAGAAAGAGGTAGAAAAAGAGAGAGAGAGAGAAACTGAAAACCAGTGAATTCATTTGTAAACACCTTTTGGATTCAACGAAACAACCAGAGAAAAGAAGAAAGACAAAAAGAGTACGTCTGTCTTCTATACTTATGGATTCTCTAGGGTTTTGTTCTTCAGTTGATGTTTAATTACGTGAATTATTTATTAATTACTTGTTTACGTGAAGAGATATCTAATTAACTTGGGTCATTAGCTTCTCCAGAATTCATATATAAAAGAAAAAGTTTGATGGAAATGTCGACGATGAACTCTGACCAAGAACTCACTGGTGGTGGTGGTTCCGGCAATAACATCAACTACTTTTACAACTCGGAGATGAGAGAGCATATGTTTGACAAAGTGTTGACACCAAGTGATGTCGGAAAACTCAACAGGCTTGTGATTCCTAAGCAACATGCAGAGAACTACTTCTCACTAGACGAAAATCAAAACGGAACGACGTTGGAATTCCAAGATAGAAACGGGAAGATGTGGAGGTTTCGTTACTCGTATTGGAACAGTAGCCAAAGCTACGTGATGACCAAAGGATGGAGCCGTTTCGTCAAAGACAAGAAACTCTATGCTGCAGACATTGTCTCTTTCCACCGTGGCTACATTCCCGACAATAACGATCCGGAGAAACGAATGAAACTAATGTTCATCGATTGGAGGCATCGAGCCGACATAAACCTCGTACAAAGCATTAACCAGCATAACTTCATTTTCGGGTCGGCTAGCTATTATCCGGTGACTGCATATTCCATGCCAACCTACCGAAGTTTTCCACCGGTTTATCATAACCAACTTCAAGAAAGGCAACATTTAGGGTATGGTTATGGTCGAGTTTTCAATGGAGGGCGTTACTACACGGGATCACCGTTGGATCATTATCATCAGTGGAATCTTGGTAGATCTGAGCCGTTTATTCATGACTCGTTTCCTGTTTTTCCTGCGGCGAGAGTACCTTCATTGGCGCCTCCTCAGCTACCCGAGGGAACGTCGACGACGAAGAAGCTGAGGCTCTTTGGGGTTGACCTAGAGGAGTCTTCTTCTTCAGGGGAGACACGTGGCGAATTGGGATTTACTGCAGGGTACAATTCTTCTTCTCCAGTTGTGTTCAAGGACGATGAATCATCTTGGAGGACGCCACGTGGCGAAATAGGTGCATCGTCTTCTTCGGCTATGCAGCTAAGCGATGAGGATGAAGCATATCGAAGGAAAGGAAAGTCCATAGAGTTTTAGAAATATATCTTATAATATTCACCATTTTACTTAAATTTCCTTCCTTTAATTTCTTTTATATTTAATTGTCATATGTCAGTTGGCAATTGGGAAATTAGACTGTCGTAACCGGTTTTATATGACAATTATGCAGTGTTGAATTTTTATATTTTAAGTGCTTATATTAAAAAGTTTGTGAATTTAAATTAATTAACAATAAATTAAGATCAATTCACAAAAATAAAACTATTTAAAAATTTTATTTTAAATGTAACATAAGTTTTTTAAAGATAACATAAATTTAATATTAAAATATTTTAAAACTTATTTGTAATAACAAAAATCAAACCCTAAATTGGAAAAACATACAAATATAATATTTTAATAAGTAATATCTTAAAATAATACTTTAAAAAAAAATATTTCAAATTTAGCACTATAAATTTAAAATTCCAAAATAGCATAAATTATTTTCTGAAAATACATATTTAACATAAATAAATTATAAGTATAATTAAAGTATTATATTTTGGTTCTTTTTTTCAATTTAAGTTTTAATTTTTCCTTATTAAAAAGAAGTTTTAAGATCTTTTAACACTAAATTTGTGCTATTTTTATAAATTTAAACTAAAAGTGATATATTTAGAACAAAAACTTAAAAGAGTCTAATTTTGTCAATTGTCCAATTTTAATTATATTTATAATTTATTTATGGAAAATATATATTTTCAAAAAATAATTTGTGCTATTTTTTTAGAATTTTAAGTTTATAATGCTAAATTTGAAACAAAATATTATTTTAAGGTATTAATCATAAAGTAATTAATAGATGTTATATATATATTATTCAGATATCTTTTCAAATTTCTTATATGTGATATTATTTTTAATATGTTTTTTTCAAAATAATATCTTCTTAGATCATTTATATAGCTATATTTAGATATAATCAACTTAATAAATTTTAGCGAAGATTATTTATATCGCTATATTTAGATATAATCAACGTAACAAATTTTATAGAAGATCATTTATATCGCTATATTTAGATATAATCAACGTAACAAATTTTAGAGAAAATTATTTATATCGCTATATTTAGATATAATCAATGTAACGAATTTTAGAGAAGATCATTTATATCGCTATATTTATATATAATCAAGGTAACAAATTTTAAAGAAGATCATTTATATCGCTATATTTACATATAATCAACGTAGTAAATTTTATAGAAGATCATTTATATCGCTATATTTAGATATAATCAACTTAACAAATTTTAGAGAAGATCATTTATATCGCTATAGTTAGATATAACCAACGTAACAAATTTTAGAAAAAATCATTTATATCGCTATATTTAGATATAATCAACGTAACAAATTTTAGAGAAGATTATTTATATCGCTATATTTAGATATAATCAACGTAAATTTTTTTAAAAAAGATCATTTATATCGCTATATTTACATATAATCAACGTAGTAAATTTTAGAGAAGATCATTTATATCGTTATAGTTAGATATAATCAACTTAACAAATTTTAGAGAAGATCATTTATATCGCTATATTTAAATATAATCAACGTAATAAATTTTAGAGAAGATCATTTATATCGCTATATTTAGATATAATCAACTTAACAAATTTTAGAACATTTCAATTTTGATAGATCAATTTTAGGTAAAATTAGACAACATTAATACTATTTTGATATCGCAATAAAATTAATGAAATTCTAACCAAAACCAAATAACAATTAGTAAATTAACTTAGTTAAAATATTTCATTTCTAAAATATTAATCTTCAAACTTAGTTATAACTACATGTTGAAAACTAACCAACCATCTTTCAATAATCTTATCAGGTTTTGAGATGTCTACACCAAAACGTTGATCAAAAGTGTTCAAATTGTTTCATTGAAAGTATGATTATCTCTAATATATTATTTAAAAAATATTTTTTAAAAATAATTTCACCATAACGTGTTATTAATAGAATATAATATTGACGTGTTATCAGCATAATTGATTTCAAATAAATATATAAATGAGTTTAACCTAATAGAATAATTACAATATATACTATTGTTATTAATTTTGTTAAAAAATTAATATATTTTATTAAACTAACAAAAAAATCCTATTAAATTTGCAAAAAAAAATATTTTTTTTTTATTTTGTTATTTATATATACAAAATTAATATTAAAAATAATTTTAAATGTCTAGTTTATATTTAGTAATAAACAATATTATATAATTTGCGATACGGTTAGTGAACATAAATCTAAATCTAGTAGTTTGTTAAATGTGTAATTGGGAAGAAAAGAAATGGTTTATAATTGTAAGCTATGTGCCTACATATCTCCCTAAGCTGACAAAGTTTTGTGGTATATTCTAAGTAAATGGACAGATTCAAAACAAAAAGTATCTCTCTCTCTCTAACCAATGGTCCAATATTAGTTTGTTGGTTACTATTGCCTTTTGCTTGGTTTAAAGAGATTTGTATTTTATGGACAGTGAACAAAATGGAGAAGCTATGAAAGGACAATTTCAATTTTAGGAAAACGAAATACAGAATCATGACATGAATTCCATTTTTTTACGTTATCCCAAAATGAAATATTTTTTTTTACATTTGCTTTTGTAACCATTGCTCTGTACGACTACCGTACATGTCGAATTAGCTGTCTAATTTATATCATAAGAGTCGGAGAGTAGTAAATAGTTTATTAGTTACACTATCTTTACGTTCATTACAAAGATGTAGAGTTTGATTCCATTTTCATTCGTATGATAGAGTTAAATTTTCGTTTAAATATGTTGAGTTGGTGAATCAGCCCATTATGATCCAATAACAAAAAAAAAGTTATATCATAAGAGCCAATATAATCAATCAAATGCACAACAATTACTGCCGATTCTTATGAATGTGATAGATAACATTTATTTAGGAGACTTTCTTTTATAGAAAATATATTATATGTAGGACTCTTTATATAATATAGTTTTACATATGTAAATTTTATTAAGTTCCAGAATAAAGAAAACAATCTAGCAAAAAAGGAAAAATATCTTTAAAATACCATAAAAAGTTTTAAAGTAAATGAAAATCAGGATTCATGAACCAAGAATGTATATTAACAATGGTTTGTAAAAGAGAAAAAATGAGAATATGGTTTAAATTTTGAAATAATATCCCATAATAACAATTTTTAAGTTATGTTCTAAATATAACACGGTAAAAATAAAATTTTAAAAATAACACAAATTATTATGTGAAAATAGTTATTTAGCTTAAATAAAATAAAATTAGATTTTTATCTAATTTAAAGTTTAAATTTTTTATATTAAAAGATGTTTTTAAATATTTTAATGTTAAATTAGTGATATTATTAGAAATTTAAAATAAGAAATTTTTTCTAAGACAACACATTTTAAAACTTTGATTTCAAATTAGCATTATTAGTTTAAATTTACAATAATAACACAAATTTAAAACTAAAATACATTAAAACAAGATTAATATCCTAAAATATTATATTTTAAATTTATCATTAAAAATAATATTAAAAATAAAATTACTAAAATAGTACAAATTATTATATAAAAATAATTATTTAATTTAAATAAACTATATATAAATTAAAATATAATGTTTACGTTTACTTTTTTTAATTTAGGATATATTTTTTTATTAGAAAGATATTTTTAATTATTTAATATTAAATTTGTGTTATTTTAAAAAATTTAAATAATTAGTGATATATTTATAATAAAAATTTAAAAAAATGTTATTTTATATAGTTGTCCATTTTAAGATATCGAACGTAAAAAATTTTAGCGCAACAAAATTCCTTGGACTCTGTATAATATCGTTAAATGTCAATTTCTATACTACAAACATACTTTTGTCTAAGGGTAATTTTATAAAATATTATTTTTAAAAAATAACATCAATAATTTAAATTTATAATAAAAATAATACAAATTTGAAATTAAAATATACTAAAATTTCTTTTTAATAAAAATAATAATCTCTAAAATACAATATTTTAATTTTATATAATTTATTTATAATAAATAAATATTTTATATAATTTATTTATAATAAATAAATATTTTATATAATTATTTATGTTATTTTTTGAATTATAATTTTGAAATATTAAATTTGATACAAAAAAATTAAAATATATTATTTTAAAATATTACCTTTTTTTTCATCAAACACATGAATAAAGAGTTTCACTTTCTTCGACAATATACCACAACCTTATGCGCTAACCAAATAGCTAAAATCAACACCTTTCTAAAAGCCAAGACACGAATCAAACAAGACGATCTATGTTTCCGAAATTAGTCGAGATTGCTAATATGTATGAAAGCTTTAAACACATTTTTGTCTAAAGATTGGGAAAATCCGAACAGATAAACAAACAAAACTGGAAGTCAAACTCCAAGAGAATAAAGAATCATAAGAAGAACCTCCTCCTGCTAGTGTCCATTTCAGGCTGTAATGAAACACAAAACATAAGAAGACAAACATAAGAACACAAAACTCGCAAGGACCTGCGATGAATCTAACATATATATTCTTGTGATATTACCTTATGAACCCATTCAAATTCTCCACCTTTGGTATCAAAAGTTCCATGTTGTAAAGTAACCAGCTTAAGGGTGAATCGAGGACCACATTCCTTCACGTAAAATCCAAGTTTTTAGTATACAACATTTGAGAATGTTGATCGATTTAAACACACAAGAGAAGTATTTCTCAATTGACCTGAAGACGAGGTTTTACTTTCTCTCGAGCAACACCATCTTTACCCTTTGTACCACTCTCTTTGCTCTCCTTTTTCTCAAATATGTAACTGAATAAGAGTTGAATTTGTTCAATGAATGTTTTAATGGAAGAATCTATCTAGCAAAAAAGAAGGTTATTTGATTTACCGATGATGTCTGAAAAATATAAAGTCTCGCTGGTTGTGGAATGTTACAACTCTCCTACCACGGAAATTAGGATCCGGAGGGAAGAGTGATTGAATAAATCTGAAAAAAATCAGAGAATACAACATTAGTAAGAAATCAAAGAGACCACAACACGAAATGAAAGAGAACACTTTGGAAAAAAATATAGTTACCGGCCAACACGATTCCCTAAACGCGTTGTAAAGTTATTCAAAATAAGTTCTGGTTCATGGCTTGTAGGATTTCCATGATTCTGCAATGCATTTGACATATATGTAAGTAATCACTAATCTAAATGACGATGTAGAGAAGAAGAATGTGCTTACATACCTTAATATCCTTCCTTAGAACAAGGTTTGACAATTTGAAATGAGCAGTGGGCCCATTTGGCAAACCGATGATAAGAAGGGCATCTACATATGAAATACAAAAGCTTGAAACATCCATATAAAAGACAATAATGAACCCAAAAAAAGCTTGAATCCATGAGTGGAAACTAACCAGGCTCTCTGCGGTTTGTATGAACTACAATAAGAGATGTAAAATCTTTCTTCTTTGCGTATTCTACAATCTACAGAACCATATATAAATGGTTATCAAAAGATGAACTTTATAAGAAACATGGAGTCTCTGAAACTAATAACAACACCTTTTTCAAATCATAAGTTCCTCTCTTCTGATAATGAGAGTTTGGGATCACCGAGAGCAGCTCAGATATAAATGTAGGCCCTCTCTGCAATCCAATAACATTACTTGAAGCAAAAATCAAAACAAAAACTGGGAGAATCTCGATTCTAGACTTCAAATTATGATCAACAATGAACCCTTTTATAAGTTTTGTACAAAAGCCTTACAGTGGAATTGAAACGACATGTTGTGATCAAGATCTTAGGTGTAATCTCACGTCTCAGGACTGGATTAAATTCATCAGCATCAATATCCGCAAATAGCTACAAATTCAAAGCAAGTAAATAAGTGACAAGAACAAACTGATTTCAGATTAGAAAAACAAACATTAAACGTACTTCTTCGTCATCAGGTCTGCAAATGGTTTCATCAGATTCTCTAGTATTCTCAATCGTCCGCGGAATCATCTTTTGTGGAGGCTATAAAGGAAGAGAAAAACGAGTTTAGAATTCAAACTCAACACTGCTTTTTAAAAAATGCCTAAAAAAAACTCCAGATCTTTGTACCTCTTCACCAAGCTCTAGAGCTCGTTTCTCAGCGGCTTCACGAGCCTTAATCTTCTTCTGCTTCTCAATCTTCTTCTCATGCTTCTGCTTCGCGTATACTTTGGATCTCTTATCTTTATTCTTTATCATCGAAGGAAGTATCACATTCCTCTTCTCCATCCCGTTGAAACTGGACTTCCGCGATTTTCAGCTTCGATTTCTTCACACTCACCGTCGTGAGAGGTATTAGAATTTGGCAAAGACACAATTAACTCGGAAAAAGACCTTATATTAAGAAGAGTTTTACAGCAATTTAGAAGACAACAGTTTAGAAAGAATCAAGGAAAACTCTGTCTCTCTCGTAACCTAATCTCTCTCTACCTCTTTGTTTTGCAGGATGATTTTGGACATCCAGAAGAAAACAATTTTCTAGGGGTTTTACCAGTTGGGCTTAAGGCCCAGAAAATATGAAAATAGATTTGGGCCTAAAAACTATTTCTCGGATTTGGGTTTCCGAATTTTTGAATTTTTTTATTAATATCCAGAGAAATCTATATTATATTAATTGAAAAATATTAAACAATTTTTTTTTATTTTTACGTGTAATTTACAAATATGTTAGGTTGATATATCATACTACTAGATCATTTTAAAATAAATATTACATAAAATATAATTTACTAATATATATAAAAATAAAATTAAAAAATATTTAATATTATACAATATATAAATCTCTAAGATTTTGACATAAAAGTTAAATATAATATAAAAAATATTAGAAATTTTGAAATATTAGTCAAAATAAATATGAAAAAAAATTGATTTAATTGAATATTTATCACATTTATAATTTCTTATCTATTTAATAATACTATATATCCAAAATAAATATAATATAAATTCATTTGTATAATTCGATTTTGTTGTCTAATTCTTTTGTATAATTCGATTTTATTATCTAATTCATTTATGTAATCAATTCATAAATTTCAAAAAAAAAAACTTATGTATATATCTAATTTATATTTACTAAATAAATAATTAATTATAATGTATAAATATTTTTTCTAAACATAGTATGAGTCTAAATCTAATTAAGTTGTATTTCGAATAAATTTTGTATAGATAATTTGTAATATGTTATCAGTGAAATTTAATTCCAAAAAATCAAATTATTTTATAACTTACAAATCATTTCAATTTATCATAAGACACAAGGTTGAATGGTTTATATAAATAAATAAAGAATATATATATATATATATATATATATATGATTGGTTGATTGATTTATAATTGGATTATTGTAAACGTAGTGTGCCATGGTAGTTTTAATATATTTTGTTAGTCAATTCCGTATAATACATATAAGTGGTGGCTCCATGTGTGAGTTTATTGAATGGAATTATGGCATCACCCATGTGATAAGTACGTGGACGTACCATTAGATATGCCATAATATTAGGCTATCCATCATTTATATTACTTGATTGACAAATTTATAATTTTAACTACTTATATATTAACGTTTGACTTCGACCATCTTTACAATTTTCAAATTAGGTTGAAGAGCCAATCTAAATATAAAATTATCTAACATGTTGGTGGAAGATGAAAATAATAAGAAAGTGTTATCATAAAGTATTTAGCACTCTCCCATATTATTAATATATTCCTATATCTTTTATGATTGTTCATTTTATATCCATTACTTATCTAATCCATCAATCCAAAATCCACTTAAACAAGTTCATTAACGTTTTTTTTGTTACTGTACCACAACGAACCATTCTAATATTCCAAAATCTTTATACGAATATTTAACACCCTCATACGAATAGGTAAAGTCAAATTCTACATCTCTTGGATGCACGTATATATAGTACAACCACTACATCAGTTACTACTCTCCAGTTCATTAACGTTTATAAATAAACAACCACAAAAAAGTATATCTCATCTCATATAGATTAAAATAGACGTAAATTTTTAAAAATGGTTACTCAAATATGACATAGATAATTTTAAATATAAAACTTAATTTTATAAAATTATATATCAGAAAAAATGGTTTAAAAGTATATTATATATAAGCTCATAATTTTTAATATATAATCGTACCAAAATATACTTCAAATATAATTTGATTCTAAAATATAAATGTAAGCATATTACAAAATAAAAATATAATTTTAATAGTATTTAATACATAAAATACAAATAAAACTCATCCTTTATAATAAACAAATAATACAATATATATATAATATTTTAATCAAATGCAATAATGACATGAATTTTAATATAAAAACTCAAAACATGAAAAAATTATCAAGTCAATGACGTTTTAAACTATTTGTAAAAATTTATGTATAATTATTATTAAACGTATATTTCATTAAAAGGGTAGGGATCCTAATTATATTTTATATACATATATTCAAGAACAAAAATTCAAGGCATATGGTAAAATATTTCAGCTACATATACTAAAAATTTCATAAGTTTGTGTTTTTCTTTTCAATCCCTTCAAAATTTATAACTACATATACTTTTGTTATGGTTGGTCAATTTTAGTAGAATATAAAATATACTAGTTATATTCGTTTACCAACCGAATATTCATGTGTTCGTGGTTGCGACAAATTATTGTTCGTTTAGCTGTTGTATTTATTTACGGCAGATGCAGTGGTCAAACTGTGACGTAGCGGTCAGACAATGTATAATTCGTCGCAATTTTTTCGACCGCTAATGAAAACAATGATGCGACTAAAAATTTACGATCAAATGTAATCGCAATCGTCGGCGACAAACAAATAAACAACATGTACCATAGCGGTAACTGCAGTTGCATCCGCATGACTAAATTAACAATACTAGTCTAATTATGATTGTAAATCAATAAACTGAATTTGCAATTTGTGACGTACCACGGAACTTGCGTAAATAGAGGAGCACTAATCAGTTCATTTCGTACTTTGAATTTTCAGCAAAAAAGCCATTGATGTTCAAATTCTATATTCATTGCCAATTATTAAGCTAACTTGTCCATGTGATGGGCTATAAATATATTTATATGTACAAATTGGTGTACTAAACTATTTAATGTAATAATAACTAGTAGAGAAAAATATTCGTAAATTATATTTTATTAGTAAATATAAATTAAATATTTATATAATTTTGAATTTTATTTAAAATTACTTTTAACATTAATTTTTTATATGTATATTAAAAAAATTACTTTTTACGAATTTAATAGTATTTTTTGATTATTTTAATAAAATATATTAATTCTCTAACCAAATTAATAACAATGACATATATTGTAATTATTTAATAAATTAATTTCATTTATATTTTTATTTGAAATTTACTGTAGTGATAATACGTCAACATGATATTTCTCTTAATATCACGTCAAAGTAAATTGATTTTTTAAAATGTTTTTCAAATAATATATTAGGAGTTACGATAGTAATTTAAATCTATTTATATTTATTTGAAATTATTTATAAATTAACTTATAAAAAAATTTTAAAAATAAAAATTATTATTTTTGCAAATATAATAGTATTTTTTGTTTAGTTGAATAAAATATATTTATTTTCTAACCAAATTAATATTAATGGTATGTATTGTAATTATTCTAGTAATTTAAATATTTTATATATTTAATCTGAAATTCGTTGTGGTGTTGACACTTCATCATGACATTTTTGTTATTAACACGTCATGATAAGGTTATTTTGTTAAAAAGTTTCCTAAATAATATATTAGGAATAATGGTTTAGCGTTATAAATTGCAACAAGATTCAAAATATAATTGAATTAATTTTTATGATTAAAAATTTTCTATTATTCTAAACTAATAGTTATTTAATAAAAAAATTTTAATTCACAATTAATCATTATTAGTTAATAAAAAATATATTGAAAACTTAAAAAATCTATCTTTATAAAATAAAATTAAAATCTAAAAAAACATTTAAAAATAGAAAGAGAGTATATCTTTACAAGTATAGAAATTTATAGACATAGAAATTGTAATACTTATATTAAAGTGACAAAAAATATATAAAAAATATCAAAATCTATGTTATCATTTAAGCATATGGTCGTCTTCCATATTTTGAATATAATTTTGTTCGTTTGCTCGTCGCATGCGGCTACGACTGCAACATATATTGTCTGTTTGTCTTCCATCGGTGGTTGCGTTTGTAGTTGATTAAAGATTTTTAGTCATATTGCTGTTTTAATAAGCGGTCAAAAAAATTACGACGCATAACACATTATCTGATCGTTGCGTCTGGCCGCAAATAATTGAGGTAGGTGAACGAAAAACAATTTATCGCAGCCACAACTTTCTACGGGTGACAAACGAACATGATCTATAACTTACCGGTACAATATTATAACTACCAAAACTAAAATCAAAATCGAACTTCACACACATACATGACATGTCACCAAAATTGTGCAAACCATTTACACACTTAGTTTTTTAGTTCATTGGTTATCCATTTCAATTTTTCTTTATTTGTTTTTAGATTAGTATTATAATAATGTTTGGTATGTACTAACAGCCATTTGACTATTTCAAACCGCTAAAACAATCAAAACTATAAAACTTGGTTAAGAAGAAACAAAATATAAACATAGAAAAAGAGAGCAATAGTTTATAATATATGAAATAAACTAAAAAAAAAACAATTACCTATTGTCACATGCTTTATAAGATTCACTTAAATATCATATGCTTGACAACTCCTTAATTTTCTTCTTATAATCATTGGGTCAATCATCACCAAACCATATTATCAATTTTCAACAGTTTTGTCTAATTCCAAGTCATATATAATTAATTTATGCATTTATCTTAATTAATTGAAATTAGCTCTATGATTTTAACTATAAATAGCTGCTTAATCAAAAGTTAAACACCTAAGAAATTCGAAAAAGAAATACAAAATGAAGAATATTTTCTCTCTTTGGGTCTCAGTGATCTTCTCCACAATGTTTTTGATGAAGATGAGCTTCGTTTCTGCAGGTTGGTTAAAAGCTCACGCGACCTTCTATGGCGGAAGTGATGCTTCTGGTACAATGGGTAAGTCTCATCAACATTTTTTTAAACATTTTTTTCGATTTGGAGAAAATTATATCTTACTAAACTAAAATTTTATAACTTTAATTTAATAAATTTAAAAGAAAAGAGAAAAAATAATTAAAAGACATAAATTTCTTCCAGTACAAATAATTTTACTTTAAGTAATGATATGATTTTTTCGTAAATCTTTAGCCATATTTTAATTATTTATTTTTTGTTTACTTTTTAGAGTAACAATGTAAAATAATATTTTTTAAAATTCAAATTTTAAATATATCATATTGAAATTAAAATTTTAAAAATAACATAAATAGTTAAAAATACTTATTTATTTTAAATAAATTATAAAAAACTTAAAACATTATTTTGAGTTTGGAGTTAAATTTTTTTCTACTAAAATTATTTTAATGTATTTTATTTTAAATTTTTAATAGGACAATTGATAAAAAATAACATTGTTTTAAAATTTTCCAAATATAACAGCATTAATTTAAATTTGTAAAAAATAGCACAATTTTAATATTAAAATACCTTAAATTTTATTTTTAATAAAGAAAAATTAAATTTTAAATTAAAATAAAAACTCAAATATAATCTTTTAATTATATTTGTAATTTATTTATGGTAAATTAGTGTTTTCAGAAAATAGTTTATAATATTTTTGAAATTTTAAGTTTAAAATGATAAATTTGAAACAAAAACTTAAAATAATATTATTGTAAAGTTATTATTCGATTTTTAATATTCTTGGAAGTTAAATTAACGGAGTTACTTTTATAGCCAATTTTTTTAAAAATGTTATTTTATAGAATTTTATTTTATTTATCTCGATTCTGTTTAACGTTGTATAAATCAAACTATAAACTAAATTTGGTTTTAGAGAGACAAGAAAGAAAGAGAAACCTTTCTTCTTTAGCAAGAAACCTTCTCAAATATTTGATTTTCTTTCTTTTCTCCTTCAGGTGGAGCTTGTGGTTACGGAAACCTATACACCGACGGTTACAAGACAAACACTGCGGCGTTAAGCACGGCACTGTTCAACGACGGCAAATCATGCGGTGGATGTTACCAGATTGTTTGCGACGCGACCAAAGTGCCACAATGGTGTCTTAAAGGCAGATCAATCACAATCACTGCCACAAACTTTTGTCCACCAAACTTTGCTCAGGCAAGCGACAATGGAGGTTGGTGCAACCCACCAAGACCTCACTTCGACATGGCTCAGCCTGCTTTTCTCACTATCGCTAAGTACAAAGCTGGAATCGTCCCCATTCTCTACAAAAGGTAATAAACAAAAAATCATTTAAAGGCTTCTTCTTCCTCTTCATCTTCCTCTTCTTATGGATTTGTGTTTATCCTTTTTAGGGTTGGATGCAGAAGAAGTGGAGGGATGAGATTCACAATGAACGGTAGGAACTATTTCGAGCTTGTTCTTATCTCAAACGTAGGAGGAGCTGGTGAGATCTCAAAAGTTTGGATTAAAGGCTCTAAGAGCAACAAATGGGAGACAATGTCAAGAAACTGGGGAGCTAATTGGCAGAGTAATACTTACCTTAATGGTCAATCTCTCTCTTTCAAAGTTCAACTCAGCAATGGAAGAATCAAAGCAGTTCTCAATGTTGTTCCTTCTAATTGGCGGTTTGGTCAAAGCTTCAAGAGTAACATCAACTTCTGAATATCAATAACAACCATCGTATATCCACTTTATGGTTTGTATTTACTTTCGTTTTTCTTTTGTTCATCATCATCTGCTGCCGTAAGCTGCAAGCATTGTAGCTATATTTAGTCTTGTTTCCGGAGTGAGTTTATAATCTGCGGAAGACTTAAGCAGTGATGATTGTATTGTAATTAACGTTATTTCTATAACATCGGGTAATTGAATAATGGTGAATCAGTTACATATAATACAAGGTAAATACGGATACAAAAATTTGAAAAAGAAAAAATTTGAAAAAGAAAAAATTTGCGATATAACTGTATAATTTTTATGATTTATTTTAATATAATTTATTTAAAGCCAAAAAAATTAAAATTATTATTTTATATTAGTACTTATACTTTTTAGTATCTTTTCTTTTTTAAATAGATAAGAATAAATTTTCTGATGTTATTTTATCCGAAACAAATAAATGTAGTTTTGAAAATCCATATATTAAGGAAAAATGAATACCACACATATATCCTATCATATATATTCTATCATAAGGTCACATATATAATCACATACTAGATTCATAACCACGCAATGCGTAGGGAAAAATATTCGTAAAATTATATTTTATTAGTAAATATAAATTAAATATTTATATAATTTTAATTTTTATTTAAAATTACTTTTAACATTAATTTGTGTATATAAAAATTAAGAAAATAAAAAATAATTATTTTTTATGAATTTAATAGTATTTTTTTGTTAGTTTAATAAAATATATTAATTATACAACCAAATTAATAACAATGATATATTTGTAATTATTCTAATAAGTTAAACTCATTTATATATTTACTTAAAATTTAATTTAGTGATGACACGCCAACAAGATATTTTTGTTAATAACACATTAGAATAAGGTTATTTTATTAAAATATTTCTCAAATAATATATTAGGGATTATAGTAGTAACTTAAATCTATTTATATTTATTTAAAATTATTTATAAATTAACGTATAAAAAATTTAAAGAAATAAAAATTATTGTTTTTGCAAATGTAATAGTATTTTTTGGTTAGTTGAATAAATTATATTTATTCTCTAACCAAATTAATATCAGTGACATGTATTGTAATTATTCTAATAAGTTAAACCCTTTTATATATTTAAGATGAAACTCGATGTGGTGTTGACACGTCAGCATGGTATTTTTGTTATAAACACGCCAGCGTAAGGTTACTTTGTTAAAAAGTTTCTCAAATAACATATTAGAAATATGTAATTTTGAAATATATTTAAAACTGTACGAAATATATGAATAACATGGTTAGATATACAAATGGTCATGAAATACGTGATTAACATTATAATCTGGTTTTTGATATTGGTCGAAAGTTTAATCGACGGTGTTAATTCGGTGCATTAAAAAATTTCAATTCTCATTACATAGATGAAATCGTTTATTCGAGTCTAGTTGGTTTTTTTTAATCCACGTCGTTTAAAGTTTTGACCAACTAAAAATCAAATTATAATATTAAACACATGTTTTATAAATAGTTTGTCCTTATCCATATAATTCGTATAATTTTACATACATTTTAAAACTATAAATGTGTGATCATGTGATAGGATATATTTTGTAGAATTAACAATTATTTTTCTATATATTAACGAGTCTATTTATAAATATAATTTTTCGAGTCTATTTATAAAAATAATTTTATTATATTTTAGAAAATTTTCTGATTTGAAAATGGTAAAACAAATATAAAAAAGTTTGGTTTTTTCTACAAACCCGGATTCGAAATCCGCCACTACTAGTATCCACTGTTGACCCGGTTCAAGCTCAAATCCTAAATCCTTACAAGCTTTGACTTCCCCTAAATCCGTACACAATGGTCTTCCTCCTCCTATTGGCCTCGTCACCACCACCACTCCTCCGCCGTACCCACGGTGACCACTCTGTTCATAGACGTAATTCCTCCGCAATACTATCGACCCACGGTGGATACTCCGGTCTCAGTTTCCTCGGTCTTCTCTGATTGTTACTCCCCTGTTTCGCCTTTTGCGCTTCGTTCTCGCTCGCGTAGGCTTCCTCGCCGGAAATGGGCGAACTCCACTCCATGCCGCCTTCTCCTTATCGGAGGCGTGGTCGGAAGCGAATGACAACCCGTTGATCCCTTATCGGCATCTGAAAATTTTAGCTCCTACAGCGATTTTTCTCCTCCTCGACCGACGCGTGCCTCGTCAGGATCAGACGGTTCGCCGTCAGCTTCATCGACGTCGTAATTTGAACAGACGAAGAGTCTCGACAGCGAATAGTGATGTTCCTCTTCTTGTCGGCCATCAATTTTTCTCGGTGGTCTCGTTATGCGATGCGCCATGGAAGATCAAGCGTCGTAATAGCTGCAATTTCCAGTCTATCGCCGGCGAAAAAATCACCTCTTCCAGAGGTTTGTAATGTGCTTGTAGTCGCGTCTCTATCGAAAACCTTGTCTCAGTCGGGTATACGGAACCTTGACGCAAATTCCATCCCGATTTCTGAACCTGTCGTCCTCCAGATACTTCGCCGAAACTCCTTGGATCCGTCGAAGAAGCTAGATTTCTTCCGATGGTGCTTTTCTCTTCGTCCCGGATACAAACATTCCGCATTAGCTTACTCTCAGATATTTAGCACTCTTTGCCGGACAGGGCTTCTCGGAGAAGTTCCCAGTCTGCTTGGTTCAATGAAGGACGATGGCGTTAGTTTAGACCAGACAACTTCTAAGGTACTTCTAGATTCCTTAATCCGTTCTGGTAAGTTAGATTCAGCGCTAGAAGTTCTGGATTACATAGAGGAATTAGGAGCTTGCTTAAACCATAGTTTATATGATTCTGTTCTTGTTGCTCTAGTCAAGAAAAATGAATTGCGTCTTGCTCTGTCCATTTTCTTTAAGCTTCTAGAAGAATCTGAAAACCATAGTGAGACTGGTGAGGCTACTGTAAGTTATCTTCCTGGAACGGTTGCTGTGAATGAGCTCTTGGTAGGTCTAAGAAAAGCTGATATGAGGTTGGAATTCAAAAGGGTTTTTGAAAAGTTAAATGGAGCGAAAGGATTCAAATTTGATACATGGTGTTATAATATATGTATTCATGGATTTGGTTGTTGGGGGGATTTGGATGCTGCATTGAGTTTGTTCAAAGAGATGAAAGAGCAAAGATCGATCTCTGGATCTTCTATCAGTCCTGATATATGCACATATAACAGCCTGATTCATGTGTTGTGTTTATTTGGAAAAGCAAAAGATGCTTTGATCGTATGGGATGAACTGAAAGTTTCTGGCCATGAGCCTGATTATTCGACATATCGTATACTGATCCGAGGATGTTGCAAATCTTACCGGATGGATGATGCAATGAGGATTTTCAGTGAGATGCAGTATAATGGGTTTGTCCCTGATACTATTGTGTATAATTCTCTTTTAGATGGGACACTCAAAGCCAGAAAAGTCACTGAGGCTTGTCAGCTGTTTGAGAAGATGGTTCAAGAAGGAGTTAGAGCTTCCTGCTGGACATACAACACTCTGATAGATGGGTTATTTAGGAACGGAAGGGCCGAGGCTGGGTTTACTTTGTTTTGTGACTTGAAGAAGAAGGGTCAATTTGTCGATGCCATTACTTTTAGCATTGTTGTGTTGCAGCTTTGCAGGGAAGGGAAGGTAGAGGGAGCAGTGAAGATGGTGGAGGAGATGGAAACTAGAGGTTTCTCTGTGGACTTGGTTACAATTACTTCACTTTTGACTGAATTTCACAAACAAGGGAGGTGGGATTGGAAAGAGAAGCTGATGAAGCATGTACGGGAAGGAAACTTGGTACCTAATGTTTTGAGATGGAACGCAGGAGTGGAAGCTTCACTAAAACGTCCACAGAGCAAAGATAAAGATTACACCCCAATGTTTCCAAGTAAAGGAAGCTTCGTAGATATCTTGAGCATGGTGGGTTCAGAAGAGGATGAAGCTAGGGCTGAAGAAGTTGCGCTGGTGGAGGATGATGATCCTTGGTCATCATCTCCATATATGGACCAATTAGCCAACCAGAGCAGTCGACCTAAGCCCTTGTTTGGTTTAGCCAGAGGGCAGAGAGTCGAAGCAAAGCCAGATTCTTTTGATGTAGACATGATGAACACCTTCTTATCGATCTATCTGTCCAAAGGTGACCTCAGTTTAGCCTGCAAATTTTTTGAGGTCCTCAATGGAATGGGTGTAACCGATCTCACAAGTTACACATACAACTCCATGATGAGCTCGTTCGTCAAGAAAGGCTACTTCAAAACCGCCCGCGGAGTGCTTGACCAAATGGGTGAGAGTTTTTGTGCAGCAGACATAGCAACGTACAATGTAATAATCCAAGGATTAGGAAAAATGGGAAGAGCTGACCTAGCCAGCGCGGTTCTCGACAGACTAACAAAGCAAGGAGGATATCTAGATATTGTAATGTACAACACGTTGATCAATGCCCTCGGTAAAGCAAACCGGCTAGATGAAGCAACCCGACTGTTTGAACATATGAAGAGCAGTGGAATAAACCCTGACGTTGTGAGTTACAACACAATGATTGAAGTGAATAGCAAAGCAGGGAAACTGAAAGAAGCGTACAAGTACTTGAAACTGATGCTAGATGCAGGTTGTTTGCCTAATCATGTAACCGATACAATCCTGGATTATCTTGGGAAAGAGATGGAGAAATCGAGATTCAAAAAGGCTTCTTTTGTTCGAAACAAACCAAAATAATGATTCTTCATCTCAGTTTCTTGTAACTTCAATACAAAGCAATGGAAAAGCACACACTTTTTTGGTTGTATTAGCATGAAAGATTATAAACATAAGATTCACTCATCAGTTACAATCTCAAACCTAACAATCTCTATGTGTTGTTTGATTTACAAGATTAGAACGAAATCAGAAGAGACCAAAGAGAATAGAAAACCCAAGAAGCATGAGCCAGACAATGTGGATCAAAAGCAAAGCTTGTCCAGGAACAGACAAACCACCGCCATTTCCAATATCACAAGCTCCTGGTTTAACAACACGAACCCCATGACACAAAGCATCTGAGCAACCGCACCAGTAAGTAACGCTGTCTTCGCCGCAAACCGGATCAGCCCGAAAACACTTAACCGGACACGATATCGGGTTAACCGTTCCTTCACAGAATTCGCCTCTGTTCTTCTCCGAAGGTAATCGAATCTCTCCTCCCTTTATAATCTCCTTCGAAGGATTAGCGGAAACGAAATTTAGATTCAGAAGAATCAGAAGAAGTAAAGAAATTGCGGACAATGGCGGCAAAAGCGTCGACATTGCCGAGATTTCAATCTTGAATTTCGCCGGAGAATCCGTCAGAAATGCTAAAATCCAAATGCGATTTTCTCTTTTATTTTATGGGTTTTTTCTTTAAGAAGGTAAAGAATCTGATAAAATTCTGAAACAACGCTCTTTCCTCTGAAAGGGAACAACGAACGAGAGAAAGAACAAAAAATAGGAAAAGAAATTAAACAGGGAAGAAGAATTTAAAACTTTTGTATCTTTTAGCATAATTAGTTAAAATTAAAATCCGAAATTTTGAAAAAATAAATTAAACGAAAGTTTTAACCTTTAGTAGAAAAAAGGCATTTTTAAAATTACATGAATTGGTTTAACAAACAAAAACAGCACACATGCCTACGCTTTACAACTGGCTCCCACGTAATAGAAACAAACCAATGGACTTTCTAATGGGCTTTAAGTGGGCTTAAATGGGCTTTGTAATGGGTTTTACAAAAAAAACAATGGACTTAAAAATCCTTAATATTATTTACAAAACTTTTTAACAAAATAACTTTATTCTGACATGTTAATAACAAAAATATCAACTTACATGTCAACACCACAACGAATTTCAATTTAAATATATAAAAAAATTTAAGTTATTAGAATAATTACAATACATGTCATTAATATTAATGTGGTTAGAAAATAGATATATTTAATTCAACTAACCTAAAAATACTATTACATTAGATTCAAACCCATGCCATGCGTGGAGAAAAATATTCACAATTATATTTTATTAGTAAATATAAATTAAAGATTTATATAATTTTAACTTTTATTTAAAATTACTTTTAACATTAATTTTTGTATATACAAATTAAAATTAAAAAAGGAAAAATAATTATTTTTTACGAATTTAATAGTATTTTTTTGTTATTTTAATAAAATATATTAATTATATAATCAAATTAATAACAATGATATACTTGTAACTATTCTAATAAGTTAAACTTATTTATATATTTATTTGAAATTTACTTTAGTGATGATACATCAGAATGCTATTTCTGTTAATAACACGTTAGTGTAAAATTATTTTATTAAAAAATTTCTCAAATAATATATTAGGGATTATGGTAGTAACTTAAATCTATTTATATTTATTTGAAATTATTTATAAATTAACATATAAAAATTTTAAAGAAATAAAAATTATTGTTTTTGCAAATGTAATAGTATTTTTTGGTTAGTTGAATAAATTATATTTATTCTCTAACCAAATTAATATTAGTGGCATGAATTGTAATTATTCTAGTAAGTTAAACCTTTTTATATATTTAATCTAAAATTCGCTGTGGTGTCGACACGTCAGCATGGTATTTTTGTTATTAACACGTTATAGTAAGGTTATTTTGTTAAAAAATTTCCCAAATAATATATTAGGGATTTTTAAAAACAATAATTTTTATTTTTTTAAATTTTTTATACGTTAATTTATAAATAATTTCAAATAAATATAAATAGATTTAAGTTATTATCGTAATCTCTAATATGTTATTTGAGAAACATTTTAAGAAAATAATCTTACTCTGATGTGTTATTAACAAAAATATCATGATTACGTATCATCACTACAGTAAATTGCAAATAAATATACAAATAAGTTTAACTTATTAGAATACAATATATATCATTGTTATTAATTTAGTTAGACAATTAATATATTTTATTAGATTAACAAAAAAATACCATTAAATTTATAAAAATAATTATTTTTAATTTCTTAATTTATATACACATTAATGTTAAAACTAATTTTAAATAAAAGTTAAAATTATATAAATATTTAATTTATATTTAGTAATAAAATATAATTTACGAATATTTTTTGTGGGTATAAATCTAGTAGAAGCTTGAAAACAAAATTTTGAGGGTAAAATAGTCATAATACCAACGACTGAAAACCCTAGAAAACAGAGTTAATAAAAAAGGCTTTCTCGCCACTTCCATAGCAACTCATATGTATCTCGTCTGGTTTTGTATTTGGTTTTTTTTGTTCTGAGATAAATCTGCCTCCTTGAGTAGCTTTATGAACTCTAAGTTCTTAGTTAATTTCATATCTGGCTTAGTTAGGTGGCAAAAATCAATTTTCATTATCAATACTTTTCTGTATTGTTTTTTGACTTGGAGCTTTTTCTTTGTTTCGGTAGAAGCTTTAGCTTTCTTTAATCAAGTTTCTTCCCAAAAAGCTTCAAAACATCGATTTCATGGTTTTGTGAATTGATTTATGTATATCTCTAATAGCCTCCGAATAGCGAGAAGGTGAATTTATCTGAAACACCTTCTGGTTCAGACATAGGCTTATATCAAACTCGAATCAGGTTTGAGAGTCAAAAAGTTCTCATTTTTTTTGACAGCCTCAATTCTTCATCCTTCAATGGATAGATTCGAATATCTGCTTATCTGTTTTTTTCATATTTTTTATTTACCTACCTTTTGGATGAAAAAACCCAAAAAGGAGGAGACTCTGGCTTTGAGAGTGCTGTCTGTAGTCGTTTTCATGTTCTTCTTATGTATTTATGGTTGTCTTTTATATGGTTTGATGTAGAAGAAGCGAGGGATGAGATTCCCAATGAACGGTATGAACTATTTCGAGCTTGTTCTTATCTCAAACGTAGGAGGAGCTGGTGAGATCTCAAAAGTTTGGATCAAAGGCTCTAAGAGCAACAAATGGGAGACAATGTCAAGAAACTGGGGAGATAATTGGCAGAGTAATACTTACCTTAATGGTCAATCTCTCTGTCAGAGTTCAACTCAGCAATGGAAGTATCAAAGCAGCTCTCAGTGTTGTTCCTTTCAATTAGCGGTTTGGTCAAAGCTTCAAGAGTAACATCAACTTCTGAGATTTAGGGGACTTCTGAGATATAGATATTGAATATAATTCGTCTTTATATAGTCTGAATATTCAACTTTAACCTCTGCAGTCTAGACATTTTACCTCTTTGCCAAGATGAGTCTGATTCGAATTATACTATAAAATTTTAGTCATATTTGGTTTGGAGGAATCACATGTCGAAAAGACTTGGTATATTCAAAGCCTATAGATCAAAATATACAAGTGAGAACAACATGTATGACTCTAGTTCAACTTGGGCTTTAAGAGAAAAGAAAATTCAAAGATCATGAATAACATCTTCAATTACTTTCTGGGCTGCATCTCGAATACTCAGAAGATTTGTTTTGATCTCTCTGCACAATCTTCCTTCAACTAGTCGCACTGGTAACCACATCTTTGGTTTTACTTCCACTGTGTATGCAAGTGTAGTCGGAAAATCTTTAAACTGCAAATCCAAAACCTCTTTGTCGAACTGTGTAAAAAGAGAGACAGAGAAACATAGACGAGAATCAAAAGAACAGCTCGGAGGAAGAATGTGTTTGTGTTATGATAACTTACTTGTTCGATGGACCATTTGCCTTCAAACAATTGGAAGTCGCCTTCAACCATCTTAAAGTCGATTTCACGCCTCTTCCCATGTGGGAGAATCTCAAGCTCTTTCTCATAACAATCTAGAACAGCTTTTGCATTGAATTTAAGACCCAGTGCTAAGCTCTGTTGTCCCATCTGTTCATAGAAACCACAAATCCAGAGAATAAGATTGGTGTCATCCATCTTGATAAAGAAACCACAAGAAACTTAGACCGGAATTCGAACATACTACCAATTAAGCATCAAAGTTTCCAAATTTGAATCCAACCAATATGAAATCAATTCAGACCAAAACTCAACAGTAATGTAGTTGTCTTGGCTCAACCATAGTTAGTGCCAACCATTTTCAACACTTGAACGATTTCTTCAGCAATGTAATCTCAATACCATTACAAGAACATGGCGAATTCAAGCTGAAGTAACAGACAAAGCTACCTAATTTACCAAAATTTGCACCTAAACAGATGCATTTGATACATAATTTTACTTTTTGACAAATGAAAGAATTTGTTTGAGAGCAAAAACCTGGAAAAGACGAACACGATTCCCTTCCTTCTCAACCAATTCGCTAACGACAAGGCCCGGGATGAAATCCGACAACTTCTCGTAGTCAGTCAAGACGCTCCAAACCGAATCGAGACTCGCTTCGATTCCAATCTTCGAACTAATTCGCCGCGAACTCTTTTCGAGTTTCTTCAATTCAATGAGAACTCCATCTTCGCCTAGCAATTCCTCCTTCTTACCATCTGTTAAGCAATCAACCAAATAATCATCTTCATTGCTTTCAGTTTCATCTTCGCTACAATAATCGTCGTCGCTCGACTCAAACCGCGGAGAACCGTCGCCAAAACGACAGGAGAAACATCTACGGGAAGAAGAAGTTAACACTAGTGTCGATGAAGAGGAAAAGAAGAATGAAGATACGTTGGAAAAGTGAAATTGTCTCGTCTGGGAATGAGAATTCGCCACGCCGGATGTAGTGGCCAATGCGGCAGTGCGTGGGTGACGAAAGGCGGAGGAGAAGTCTAATACGATCGGAGATGACTGCATTGTCTCTCTCTAAATGTGGACAAGTCTAAAAAAGCAGGCTTTTTGCTATGAACTATAGGCTTTTATTTGGGCCTTTTATTTTTCTTATATACTCAAAATGGGCCCAAATAAATCTCTTCGATATAATATATTCATAAATTTCAAATAATGTTTTATATCTACAATTTTACATCGAATATAATTATTTTTAAACTAATACTCTAAAATATAAAATTTTAATTTTATCTTCGAAATTTATCCTACTAAAACTAAAAATTCAAAAATAACACAAATTATTATGTGAAAATAATTATTTATTTTAAATAAACTATATATAAAATTAAAACATAATATTTAGATTCATATTTTCTAATTTATGGTTTAACTTTTTTTCATTAGTAAAAAGTTTTTAATTATTTTATTATTAAATTTATTATATTTTTAGAAATTTAAATGATTAATGTTATATTTGGAACAAAAAACTTGAAATAATTTTATTTTAATCAATTGTCCTTATTTTTACAACTATTTTATTTATAATTTGTATTTCTATATAATTACACTAAACTATATGTCATATGATAAAATGTTTATGCATATAATTTATAGATCTTTAGTTTTCTGTAAAAAAAATTCTTGATATTATAAAACATATTTTGAGCACATTAACATGGCCTATATTTGCTTTAAAATTTTTGATTTGATGTATTGAATCTTATACTATAACATTATAAAAAAATGTACAAAATTAGGTAATTATATTTTATTAAATGTCAATGTAGACAACGTTTGATATGAAGGAGTGGCCTAAATGTTTAAATTAAAATACTTTTAGATATGCATTCTACAATTTTCAAAAGTTATGTTTTTTTTTTTAGTTTTGAAATCATTTATTTATTTTAAATGAATAGTTTCTTATTATTGAATTCGTATACTATATTTTACTTTCGTGAAACTAAATATTTTTTACACTAATTAAATATATATATATATATTTATGCACTATATATAAAATATATTGTATATACATACTTCAAAATTCATATTGTATATATTGTATATACATACTTAAATTTTTTCTAGGCAACACTGTTAAATATTGATCAATTATATATATATATATATATATATCCATTAGTTTATAATAGATATAAACTATAACTAATATTTGATTTTAACTTCTAAAACTATAAAAGTTATATTTCTAATAAAATAAGTTTAGATATGCATCCTATAATTTTTAAGAATCATGTTTTTTTATTTATCTTTGAAAATTATTTATTATTTTAAAATGCATATTTTCTTATTATTGAAGTTTCTTTGTAGAATATATTTTTATTTGATGAAACTAAATATTTTTTTTTACACTAACTAAATAAATAAATATAATTCACTATATATACACTGTTAAATATTAATCTATTATATATATATCCATTATTATATAATATATATAAAACTTTGTGTTTGTAGATCCAAAAGAGGTTTTTGGAGAAACAATTGAATATGTTTTAAGTTGATGATCGTCAAATCCTTACTGTTCTTCAAGATTCTGAAGATCAACCAAAATCTTCATATAAACAACAAAAGTCTCTCTAAACAAGATTTTCATACCAAAGTATGATTTTAGATCTCAGGATCTTGAAGAGCTTAACAAACGATATAAAATGGATTTAAGAGAAGAAAAAGAAACATATTATTTGAATCTTGAAAGAAATCTATTAAGTAAAAAATATACCTTGAAGAATTTGAGACATTATTTCTTCGTCTTCTTTGTCAAACCTCTCAGATGCTTTGAAGATCTCAAGACTTTTTAAATAGAAATACAATTTGATTAATATATAGACAAATGATGAAGCCTGTAAGTAGATGCCAACTAATGACCATTGCATATTTATTTAACCCAAAAAATAAAAACTACTGCATATTTTCTTAACCAATAAAACAAAACGATTGAGTCATTCACATAAACCGAAAGAAGTATATATTGTCTCACAGTTCTGAGTTGCTTCACAAATTTTATATTCATAGTTATTGACCATAAGATTGGTGAATCAATAATAAAATAAAAATAAAACTTCGATGTTAGGTAATTAGATCGATCTGTTGTACTCCAGTGACAAAAAACTCATTCTAACGTGTTATTAACATAAATAATATTGTGACATTTCATTATTATAGTAAATTTTAAATAAATATTTAAATGAACTTAATTTAATATATGATATTGTTATTAATTTGGTTAGATAATAAATATATTTTAATAAACTAATTAAAAAATAATATTAAATTTATAAAAAATAATTATTTTATTTTTAATTTACATATATAAAAATTAATATTAAAATTAATTTTAAATAAGATTAAAAATTATATAAATATCTAATTTACATTTATGAATAAATAATATTATATAATTTACGAATATTTTTTCATATAAATCTAGTTCATAGTTATTTACCATAAGATTGGTAAAATAATAATAAAATAAACAAAAAAACAAAAACAATGGTTTGGAGAAAATTAATAGTTCCTAAGAAAATTAATAGTATTTATAAAGAAGGTTTTTACTATGCGCAATTGACAAAAATATCACTTTTATAAATTTTTGTTTTAAATGTAGTATTATTAATTTAAATTTCCAAAAGTATCACAAATTTAATATTAAAATAGCTGAAAACTTTTTTTAATAAATAAAATTAAATTCTAAATTAAAAAAACTCAAATATAATATTTTAATTTTATTTATAATTTATTTATGGTAAATAAATATTTTCCAAAATAATTTGTGATATTTTAGAATTTAGTGTTTACAATGCTATTTAAAAGAAAAACTTAAAAATCTGTTATTTTAGTATTATTATCTTTTATTAGTACAAAACAGTTGTATATGAATCTTTTTCTATTTTCAAAATGAATACTCATATATAATTCTCTATTTCACCAAATTTTTATTTCAAATCTATTTTGATGGCCTCAATTTTTTTTATATGGGATTATATAATTTATTTATAATGTTACTTTGTGAGTGGGAGATGCATTGTACTAAGGCATATAACTTAAAATAATCTAATGCTTGCATAGTACAACTTAGCTAGCATATTCAATTATTGTTGATTTTCTACTGTTAATGAAAAGCAGCCAATTGTACAATGTTTTTTTTTTAACTTATCTCAGACAATAAAATTATATTCATTTATAGAAAGAAAAACAACTGAATTTAAATTCGTAAAATTGCATAAGAAAACCGAAATGCATTGTTCTTAGATTTTTATAAAAAGTTAAAATCCTTATTTTGACAAATTGCAAATTGTCAAGATAGCAAGCGTAGAGTTTCTATTTGGCCCAATGGGCCTTAATAATGAGGAAGTTGCTAAATGGGTCGAAACTAGAAGGCGAGACCAAGGTTTGTGCTCCACTTGCTTAGTTTTTTGGTTTGTTTATGTGTCTTTTTTTTATTCCTCATCAAGACCAAACTACACCGGTCCAATACTATAATATTTTTATTACAAATATTTAATATCTTTATGTGAAAGAAAGTAGAATCAAACTCCGTATATTTTAGATAGATGTAGATATGGTACAATTAATAAACCACTTAGTCTTCCCGATTTTGTGTATGTTTTACGGATTAAATGTTGCAATGCATATTTTAAGATAATTCTTTACGATAGCGTTATTAAAATTTTTATTTCAGTTTACTATCGTTAATTTTTTTTAAATAACATAAATTTAAGTATTGAAATATTTTAAACATATTTTTATGAGAAATTAAATTCTAAATTAAAAAAAGTCAAACATAATATTTTAGTTTTTGTAATTAATTTAGAATAAATAAATATTGTTAAACAAAAATTTATGTTATTTTTGAAATTTTAGTTTTATTATTGCTAAATTTAAATGCTATTTTAGGATAATATTCAATATTTTAGTCTTGTTCGTTTGGTCGGCTCATGCGGCTGCGGCTGCGGTCAATACTGTAGTTGCGGCAAATGTTATTCGTTTATCTGCCACCGGTGATTACGGTTGCGATTGATCGCAGATTTTTAGTCATACCGCTATTTTAATCAGGGGTCGAAAAATTGCGATAAATGATTATCTGATGCAGTCATACCGCTACTTTTGTAACTTAACGATACATTCATTTTCCTTTTTCTTGATTTACTTTCAGACACTTGAAAGTTTTAAGTTTTTTGGTATCTCTGTTTTTGCTTTTTGTATATCTTTGAGTTTAATATGAAATGTTGAAATATTATAATGTTGTGGAGAACACCAATCAATAAATATCTAACACTATACTTTTCCTTTATGACCATATCAATATTGCAACATCTCATCTTCAACACACATAAATACAAGAAAATCTATGAAAAGAAAAACCAAAATGAAATTCCAAAACGCAATCCGAAAATGCATGTAAGTTTGAATTTTTATAAGTGAAAAAAAAATTGTATTTTGATGGATCATAAAGAATTAGGAAGATGATGATGAGTTGTGGACACAAAAGCCACCGCATGAGCCCACGCCTTAAGCCTCGCTTTCACATCTTTGGGATCATCCCCTGAAAAATTCAATTTATATTATGATTTATGCTATGTTAAAATTTTAATATGTTATATTTTGAACAAAACTTTGAAAAATATTATTTTATATTATTATTGATACTTTTTTATATGGGCAATTGTTTAAAATAGTATCTTTTTAAGTTTTTGTTCTAAAAAGAGCATAATTACTTAAAATTTTCAATAATAATATAAATTTTAAGATTAAAATAAATTAAAACTATATTTTAACAGAAAAAAATAGAAACACTAAATTAGAAAAATGAATCTAAATATAATAATTTAAATTTATGTGTAGTTTATTTAGAATAAATAAATATTTTTACATAATTATTTGGAGTATTTATGAGAGTTTAATTTTATGATGATAAAATTTAGAAAAAAACTTTAAAAATAATATTTTAAGGTATTAATTTTTTATATATTTCTTTACTTTGCTACATAGACGATAACAATTTTTTTCCAATGTTATATTATTCTAAAAAGTAAATTATAGTTTTGAAAAAGATAATTAATGAAAATAACATATTTTATGTTTTTGTTCTAAAATTAGTATGATTAATTTAAATTTTCAATAATATAATATAAAAATAATTACTTTTTATTTTTGAAAATTCTCTGACTTGAAACCGGTAAAAAAATATTTAAAAAAGTTTGGTTTTTAAGACAAACCCGGATTCGAAATACGGTGGTTAGAGGAGATAGGAGAATTGCCGCCACTACTAGTATCCATTGTTGACCCGGAATACGAGATCCGACCCAGTTCAAGCTCAAATCCTAAATCCTTACAAGCTTTGACTTCCCCTAAATCCATACACAATGGTCTTCCTCCTCCTATTGGCCTCGTCACCACCACCACTCCTCCGCCGTAACCACCGTGACCACTCTGTTCATAGACGTAGCTCCTCCGCATACTATGGACCCACGGTGGATACTCCGGTCGCAGTTTCCTCCGTCTTCTCTGATTGTTACTCCCTTGTTTCGCCTTTTGCGCTTCGTTCTCGCTCGCGTAAGCTTTCTCGCCGGATATCGGCGAACTCACCACTCCATGCCGCCTTCTCCTTCTCGGAGGTGTCGCCGGAAGCGATTGACAACCCGTTGATCCCTTATCGGAATCTGAAAATTTTAGCTCCTCCACGGATTTTTCTCCTTCTAGACCGACACGTGCCTCATCGTAATCAGACGGTTCGTCATCAGCTTCATCGCCGTCGTAATTAGAACAGACGGAGAGTCTCGACAATGAATAGTGGTGTTCTTCTTCTTCTTCTCTTAAGAAAGACGCCATTTTCATATCTTCATCAAACGCCATAAGTATCTGAAACAAATCATAAAAATGTATATGTATTGTTAAAATTTCTATTTTTTTGTTTCTTCAGTTATCTGATATCTGTTTTTAGCTTCGAGATTTTGATTTTCTGTTGGTTAAATGTTTAAGATAACGACATGAAAACCTTATATATATATATATCCTAAACTCACTCTTGAATTTCCAAACTTGCCCCCAATTACTAATTTTTTTTACTTTTTTTTATTCTATTGATGAAAAAACAAAAAAAAATAAAAATAATTCATAATTTCTAATATATTATTGGAAAAACATTTTTAAAAAATAATTCTGACGTATTATTAACATAAATATCATGTGTCATCAGCATATTGAGTTTTAAATAAGTATATAAATAAATTTAAATTATTAAAATAATTATAAGATATGTTATTATTATTAATTTGGTTAGAAAATCAATATATGTTATTAAACTAACTAAAAATACTATTAAATTCATAAAAAATAATTATTATTTTTCTTTAATGTATATATGCAAATATTAATATTAAAATAATTTTAAATAAAAGTTAAAATTATATAAATATTTAATTTATATTTACTAATAAATAATATTGTATAATTTATGAATATTTTTTTCACGTATGTCGTGATTATAAATCTAGTGTAAGGTTATTTTATAGTTATTTTATAGGGCGATGACATATTATTGCTATTTGAAAATCACCTTTTCTTATGATACTTAATTAAATTGTTTGCTTGTTATGTGATAATGATGGCATATTTTGTAGATTATATTCTTTTGCTTGTTTGTGTGAAATATTAATCTGTTTTCACTTCCTTGATTATAGCTAATATCTCAAATCTTTACATAATAGAGAAAAATGCTAAACCTGAATTAAAAAAAATTAAATATACCTTAAAACTACAAAAATAGTATCTTTAATTTTTTGTTTCAAATGTAGTATCATTAGTTTAAATTTCTAAAATAACACAAATTTATTATTAAAATACTTTAAAACTTATTTCTAATAAAGAAAAATTAAACCCTAAATTATAAAAAAAAATTAAATATAATATTTTAATCATAGTTTTAATTTATTTATAGTAAATGCGTATTTTCATGAAATGATTTATGCTACTTTTAAAATTTTAAGTTTAGAATGTTAAATTTGGAATAAAAACATAAAAAAATACTAAGTTAGGGTATTAATCAAGTAAATATTTGTAAATAAAAATTTGTGTTATTTTAAAAATTTTAGTTTTATTATGATAAATTTGTAATAAAAACTTAAAAATATTTTGTTTTAGGATATTACTCAAAAAAATATTCAAAAACTATTTTAATGATTTTAAGATATTTGGAGAAATTTGTTAGCTAAAATACAAAACATAAAATTTATCAGTATGCTTGATACAATGTACCACATAAGTGTTTCACAATTCTCAAATTTATACACGTTTTTGCACTTATTTATTTCCACTAAATATGTTAATGCATTGGTATCTTTTTGATAAATGCAAGAGATTTTGACATATGAGAAATCAACTTAACTGTGAGGATAATATTGTAATTTAGGAATATAGATATTCGTTTGGTAAGAACTTTCTGATTTCTAATTAAGTATTAAAATGGAAGTATTAAACAGTAATTAAAAGAAGATTATAAAATGTCTGCTGATCTAAGCGAACTTTATCATATACTGAGTAAACAAACCGTCTAATGACACGTAAAATTAAGACAATTGATAGAACCAAAAGACCAGTTCGCACGACGCGGCTGTCCAAAGCATCCTTGTCATATTATTATGTCAACACATCTAATTCTTTACAATTGTAATTTTAGATTTGCTATTTTCATTTAAGAAAAATAATATCTTAAAATAATGTTTTTAAAAAATTATTTTAAATTTAGAACTATAAAATTAAATTTTTTTAAAAAATATAAATTATTGAATAATATTTTAAAATTACATATTTTAAAATTTTTGTTACAAATCTACTATTCTAAAATTTAAATTTCAAAATAACACAAATAATTATGTAAAAATATTTATTTTAAATAAATTATATATAAATTTGAAACATTATATTTGAGTTTATTTTCTCTAATTTAGAGTTATTTTTTTCTATTAAAATATAGTTTAATGCGTTTAATTTAAATTTGTAATATTATTTAAAATTTAAACTAATAATGATATTGTTAGAACAAAATTTTAAAAAGATATTAGTCTAGAGAATTATCCAAAATTATTTTATAAAAATACATGTTTATCATAAATATAATTAAAATTTGAGTAATACCCTAAAATAGCACATTTTAAAATTTTTCTTCCAAATCTAGCATCATAAAATTAAATTCCCAAAAAAGCACAAATTCTTATGTGAAAATACTTATTTATTCTAAATAAATTATACATAAACTTAAAGTATTGTATTTAGGTTCATTATTTCCAATTTAGGGTTTAATTTTTTTCTATTAAAATATAGTTTTAATGCATTTTAATCTTAAATTTGTGCTATTATTGAAAATTTAAATTAATGATGCTATTTTTGGAATAAAAACTTAGAAATGTGCTATTTTAGACATTTGCCCTTAAAATTTTATATTTGCATTTTTTCTTTATAATTTAAAATTTAATTTTTTTTAAAGGACAATTGACTAAAATAGCACAATTTCAAGTTTTTATTCCAAATATAGCACTAGTCATTTAAATTTCCAAAATAGCACAAATTTAATACTAAAATAATTGAAAACTTATTTCTAATGAAAAAAATTTAAACCCTAAATTGGAAAAAGTGAATCCAAACATTATATTTTAATTTTATATATATTTTATTTAAGGTAAATAATTATTTTTACATAATAATTTATGCTATTTTAGGAATTTTAGTTTTATTATGCTAAATTTGGAAGATAAAATTAAAATGATGCTATTTTAGGGTATTACTCTTTTTAAAAAGGTTTTAAAATATTTTAATAGAAAATTTGTGTTATTTTTAAATTTTAAACTTACATTTAAAACAAAAATATGAATAATATTATTTCGTCAATTATATTTTAAAATATTTATCATGAATATAAGAACATTTCTGTTTTCTTTTTGGTTAATGAATATAAGGGACTTTGACTTATTTAGTTATTTATTTTTATGAATAATTAGAACCAATCTGACTAATATACAAATTCGTAAGACAAATACATATTATCTTAAATAATTAAGTTTGAAGGAAATTGTTTTTTCCTCACAGTATCTTTATATTAGAAAATATCACATACTTTATATAGCAAAATGTAAATGAAAATCAAAACTAAATCGCTATAAATTTATATTTTAATATTAAATTTGTAAATATTTTTCTCATTCAAAAAAATTTGAGTTTGGATATTTTCATGTATTTTAGTAAGACACTCTGCCTTATATACATGAAGCGGAATTTAGCTCAACAGAAAACAAAATTAAACCCAAACTCAACTGTTATTTCTTGTTGAGAATTCCATTTTTACGCGTTATGTTATTTTCTAGATATGGATATTCGGATATTCGATTTAGTTTTGTTCGGTTATTTTCGGTTTCGGTTTTTTCGGTTAATAAAATCAAAGATCCATTCGGTTACTTTTATATTTCGATTCGGTTTCGATTCGGTTATACCTCAGTTTCGGTCGGTTTGGTTATTAAATTTAAAAACCAAAAATAACTAAAATAATCGAAAATAACTTAAAAATAACCAAAAAATAACCAAAAATAACTAAAAAATAACCGAAAATAATTGAAATATTTGAAATATACGAAAATATTTTGGATAACCGAAAATAATCAAAAATAATTTAATTTTTTTGGATATTATTTCGGTTTTCGGTTCGATTTTGGTTAATAACCAATAACTATAATTTTCCAAAATAATATTCGTCCGATTATTTTTTTATACCTGAATACTAACCAAAATTTATTTTTCGGTTAAGTTTTGGTTCTATTCGGTTCAAATTATATGAACATACCTATTATTTTCTAATAATATGACGATTCCATGAACAAATGTCATGAAATGTGACAACTTCAAGTATTACTTTTAATTATCAGAAAAGTAGCTAAGGAGCTACGTTTCTCTTTTCAGAAATTAAAATAAATTAACAAATTAATCGTGGAAAAAAATAATTAGCTTAAACATGATCAAGTGATATCGGGACACATATATATACTTTAATTAAAAAAAAAACACTAAGTGATGTATTGGTCCATACTCCATAGGCTTTGTTTGGTTTCTTCTTTAATGAAAAAAATATCTTACGACTCATTCTAAGGCTGGCTTTTTGCTATTCGTGAGGGCAAATTTTAAGTACGGTTTGGATTATGTCTTCCACACGTGTCATTCTACAGAATAAATTGTTTTTAGTGAAAATCGCACGTGCTGCTGTCCAGACCAAAACAAAATCTAGTAGTAGTAAAAAACATAAATTTTACTAGATTAAACTCATTCACTATATATAAAAATATTCACATACATTAATTATTTATTTAATAAATATAAATTATATACATATATAATTTATTTTTATTTAATAATTTTTAATATTTTTAATATTAATTATATAAATAAAATATATAATAAAATTAAATTATACAAATAAATTTATATATATATATATCTTGGATAGGCAATATTATTAAATAACTATTAAAATTATACATATAATAAATATTTAGTTAATTCAAATTTTTGTTTTCTATTTTATTTTACTAATTTTTAGAAAAAAATTAATATTTTGTTTTATATTGTATTTATATTTGATCTTAAAATATTAGATATTACATATAATATATTATTAAACATTTGTGTAGTTTTATTTTAATAAATATTCTAATCAATAATATTTTATGTAATATGTGTTTTAAAATATTTTGATGTGTGATACGCTAGCGTGACACACTTATAAATCACACGTGAAGATGAAATTTCAGTGTTAAAATGTTTTTAATTAATCTATTAAAAATATTTCGTCAGTTTCTAATAGTGTTGACCAGAAATAAATCTAATAGCACACTATGTTTTCTTTTACAGATTACAAAATTATAGAGTTTTATCATGATTGTAATTTTTTTTTTATAAATTTTAGTGATAAATTTAAATGATAATTTACAATGTTAGGATGTTAGGATTTACAATGTTAGGATTTACAATGTTAGGATTTTGGATTGCTTAGAAATAAAGACACAAAATTTGATTACCGAGTTCCCACTTAAGGTACCTATTGGGTTAGGATCTGTCTCCTATAAATTTCACTATAAATTTGATGAACCTTTTTATAATGAAGCAACTTTAGAGAAAAATAGACTTAGAAGAATTACAATACAATCAAACATGTTGTAAATCTCTTTATTCTCTCTCTTCTCTTTCTCTCCTCACGAATTCTCTCTCTTAGAGTTCTCTTGGCCTTTTTTTCTAGGTGTTACTAAAAAATCTAATTTTGTGATGTATTTATACTCGTTAAATACTCATTAGAGTTTACCTACCTTTGGGCTCTTTCTTGACCCAAAAAAACTTGAAAGAACTGGACTTTTTACCAATATACAATAACGCAATTTGACAGTAATCTTCCTTTTTACTTTGTAATTTTTCTTACACTATCCATTAGAACTTGTATAAGCTTTCAAACTATACATCTAAATGAAATTTTCATATTACTAATTATAATTTAAAATTTGTTTCAAATATATTTTTGTTTCAAATATAAGTTTAAATTTCAAAAATAACATAAATTTTCTATTAAAATTTTTTAAAATCTTTTTAATAAAAAATTAAATTCTAAATTAGAAAGAAAAATGCAAATATAAAATTATAGAGTTTTATCATGATTGTAATTTTTCTTTTGTAAATTTTAGTGATAAATTTAAATGATAATTTACAATAACGCAATTTGACAGTAATCTTTATTTTTACTTCATAATTTTCTTACACTATCCATTAGAACTTGTATAAGCTTTCAAACTATACATCTAAATGAAATTTTCATATCACTAATTATAATTTAAAATTTGTGTGGTAGTGATCATGACAAATATATGGGTTAAAAATATCTAAAAGCTTATATCTCAACAAAGTATTTCTCTCTTTCTGGACATAATTCAAAGAATGTTAGGATAGTCTACAAATACATATAAAACTCGTGAAAAAATATATGTTGAAAAGTTGCAATATATGCAAAGAATTTTATGATTTAGAGATTTAATAAATAAATTAAAAAGTAAAGTAGGTGAGACCGACCCAAATAAATTTAATATAAAAGGCAAACCAATCCATGCATGCCACGAGGTTCTTATATTTTGTTTAATGCCAAAAACTAATTTTGTTTTAGAAGTCAAAAGACAAATTGACGACCAGTGATAATATTACTAAAAAAATACAATTGAAAAAGACATAGTTTTTGTTCGTTTGTTCGTCGGGGTTTCGGCCAATTCATACATGAACTTTGACATGTGATTACGATTCGATAACAAACTTTGTTGTTGTGCACTTTCTTACATCAACTTTCTATTTAGTCCATAACATACATTAACTTGAGTAATTAGTATAAAACATACATTAGTGTTTAACGATGTTTATCTCACCGTTAATCATCGTTGACTAGGATGACACGTCAGCGACGACATCGTTTCATTAAATGACTTTAACGATCGAAACGACGTCGTTTCATAATTGTGACTTAAAACCCCTTTTCTTCTTCCTCCTTCGTGTATGTGACATGAAATTAGGGTTTAGAGAGGAAAAAATCCAAAAAATTTTGTCTCCCCCTTCCTTTCTTCCCCAGCCCGAACGAGAATGGCAGAAATTTTGCTTCATAACCTTTTCTGGAAAATTAAAATCGAAATTTTTCTTCATAACTCGACCAAATCATCACTATGATCGAAATTCTGGTTTTTCGTTTCGAGATTGCGTACCTGGGTCAGATGGAATCAGGTTCGAACGCCAATTCTCATCACCTATAATCTTCTTCCTCAGTGAATTACGTCGCCTTGAGGTCTCACCGAACCGAGCCGAGACTCAGAGAATTGAAGCGCGATGATAGTAGGAAAATTTGGAAATGGGCAAGTTGAATCGATGTTGGTTTCTCTTGTTAGTGACTTTCCTGTTGGATTTTGAAGACAGAGACGAGAAATTGAAGAAACCATTAGGAAGAGCAGAGTTCAGAACCTCCATTGATAGGACAGGGATCAAACTACAATCCCTTTTTTGAAGTGAAGGTGTCAAAACCCCAAATCCATGTATCACAACCCAGTAACAAACTGCCACCTTAAATCGTAATGCCTATATAAATCAAGACCACTGTTAGGCATTATAATCATGCTGCTTTTCAAAGCACCTACGACTATTTGAACCTACAAAGTGCAAATCCATGTATCACAACCCAGTAGCGGCCATGAACCATGATGGATTTACCATCCAAACATGTCATGCAATCAAATCAAACAGTCCTAGCGCAGAAAATTAGTTGGGGCTTTTGAAAAGCACTATAAATAGTTTGGAAATAAAGTCATATACCAAGGGATGATGTCCATACGCCCCCATCATTCCCGCATAATATGGATCCTGGTATGGGTTTGAGGAAGCCCATCCCTGCAAGATTCATAAACGAAACACAAATTGTAAGGAATCAGAGCTAAAAATATTGAAAGAATTGATAATTATCAGCCAAATCAAAGATATTGGGATATTACAACTGTATGACCAACAAGTTGAGGGTGAAGAGGTTGTGTAATTCTGGGATGCAGAAGTTCTTGATTTTTGTTACTGTAATCTCCAGCTGCATATAGACATACACTTGGTGAAACGAATAAGAAAAAAACAACTTTAGGCAAATCTGCAATGCTTAGCACTGAGAGAACAAATCAATGCACCTGACTGTGGAGACGTTGTGACCTCTGATTCCTTGTTAACATTACTATCTCTATTGGATGGTGACTTTGCACCATTGGATTCCCAATTATGTTTCTTTTCCACTGGTATTGATTTGGAAGAATAATCTCCAGCTTCCACAAATGAATCTGTACTGCAGACAGCAGCAGCAGCAGCACGTTGTCAAGGGCTTAAACTGTTTATAGATGATGACGATGTATGATTCACATCTGAAACGATCTTGTTCCCACGGTCAGCTTTTGAATTAGGGTTCAAAAAAGACAAAATGAAATGCGACGTCGTTTGGAGTTCAGAAAATAACCATTAAAATGACGTTGTTTAGGGTCCAGTCATTACCAATTTAATTAAAATTAGCCACCTAATATCTGACTCAGCATCATGAACGGATTGACTAACTCCGTCATGGTCAACGTATGTTATAACTTACGGAGCATAGTTATTGTATGTAATGGCACATGTATAAAGTTAACTAACGAATTGTAACTAAGGAGTAAAGTTCACGTATGAAATGACCGATTCCCCTTTGTTCGTCGTTGATAGTTGTGCATGTGGTTAATATTGCGGTTACAACTATAACATATATTATTTTTTTATCTGCCGTCGATAGTTACGGTTACAAGTGATCGTAAATTTTTATTCGTTTACTGTTTTAAGTAGCTGTTAAAAAATTATAACGTATGACGTAATATCTAACCGATGTAATTGATCGCAGATACCTGCGGTAATTAAACGAGAAACAATTTATCGTAGCCGTACACTTACAAACGAACATGACTATATAAATAAATAAATTTGCAATCGCCAATTTTCTAAAATAATATAAAACAGAAAAATAATGTATAAGGAAGAGAAATGTTCTCGTGAACCCACGAAGAACAATATAAAACTAAGCTTGCATAGTTTTAACTCAAAATATTAAACGGCTTTGATTCTATTTTACAGAATTAGTGAACTCATCTTTTTGACTTTACAATAAAAAAGGTACTTTTACAAAAAAAAATCATTTTATATTTTATTCTAAATATATTATTATTTAAATTTTTAGTAATATCACAAAGTTAATATTAAAATATTTTAAAAAATTTTATAAAAAAATAAAATTTTAAATTAGAAAATAGAAATGGAAACATAAAATATTACTTTTATTTGTAATTTGTCTAACGTAAATAAATATTTTGATATGATAATATATGTTAAGAAAAAAGTAAAAAATGCTATTTTAGAATTGATTTGTTTTTAAATTTTTTTGGGTCAAATTTTAGGTTCAAGAAGAAAACGTATGGATTTATAATCCCGTGATTTTAAGGCCCATGTAACATTTAATGGGCTTAGTATATCCCAAACGTTTTTGCACTTCTATTGATTGATTTATGAGATTTATTTAGACAACAAATGACCAATGTGTTAAAGTGGATGGCTGTTCGATTTGGTCTAATTGAATAAACCAATTTTTGAAAGAGCAAATCGTTCAGCGGTTCGTGTTTCATATGTATGGAATTCGACTTAATATTCATTTGTATGATGATATCAAGATATTATACCAATATGTTAATGCTATATGACAAAAAATAAAGAATAAAATCAAAATTTTAGTTTTATATTTATTTTAATATTGGTAGGATATGTTTACGGACAGAATTAGTGTCAATCATCTAATTTCTAAGGAATGACATCTTTTTAATCTATTTAATGAAATTGGTTTGCTCTAATTATATTCTATTAATTTAAAATAGTTATTTTAACATTTTTGAATTTTTGTGTTTGAGTAATATTTTAAAATAGCATATTTTAAAATTTTTGATCCAAATTTAGTATCATAAAATAAAAATTCCAAAATATCACAAATAATTATGTAAAAATATTTATTTACTTTAAATAAATTATACATTAACTTAAAATATTATATTTTGGTTCAGTTTTTTCCAATTTAGAATTTAATTTTTTCTATTAAAATAAAGTTTTAATGTATTTTAATTTTAAATTTGTGTTATTATTAAAGATTTAAACTAATAATGTTATTTTCGAACAAAAACTTAAAAATGTGTTATTTTAGATAATTACTCTTTTTGTTGTAAACTATTTTTTCTTTTTGAATGATTAATAAATAAATAGATTTTAACTAATCTTTAAGTAAAAAATAGAAAATAATAAAAACTAATTAGATCATAAAGATATATATATATATATATATATATATATATATATATATATATATATATATATATATATGCAGTTTTAGAGTTCGCTGTTAAAAAAAAACAAAGTAAAATTTTAACTCTCAATTTTAATTTATTTTCACCAATAAAAATTAAACTGCAAGAAAAAAACAGCTTAAATTTCTCTAAAAACAAAGAAATAAGGGGAAAGTTCTCTCCCAATAATATAAGAGAAAAAAGATTTCACTCTCAAATTGGTATTTCTTTTCCTATTTTTCTAATTAATATTTTAACTTATTATTGTACAACAAATCCAGCCATACATGTAACTTAATGTTGGCTTAAAGTGAACACAAAAAAGAAGCAAAAATTCACCAAATGCAGGAGAAACTAGTTGTAATAAGTAGAAACTAAAAGTTGCTTGACTAAAGACCAATATTTTTATAATAATTTTAAAATTTAAAAAGATAACTAAATGTAAAATATGTTCCTTAAGTCCATTGAAAATGAAACTAAAATTAAAGTGAGAAAAAAAGATAAAGTGATAAAGTTGTCCCAATATAAAGATATAATAGCCTCTTTTTAGAAGCTTCATCTAAAAAAATGTTACACAATAGTCAATTAGAATAAATGCTTTGTCTATCATAAGTTTAAAAAAGTTTTTACATATTAGGGCTCTTCGTTTCGTAGTCGTATGAAATTGCGTATGCGTTATGCGGTTAAACGTTTTTCGTTTGACCGTCGTAACTTATTGCGGTTAAACGCTGCGATCAACCATAATAATTTGCGGTAAAAAAATTTTAATCGATGCAGAATTGTATCGTTTGCGGTAAAATAATTGCGATACAACATACAGTGATAACTTACGGTGATAAAACGAATAATAATACTATAACGTGTAACCGCAACGTGTGATCGTAGATCGCTGCCGCAGACACTACGACAGACAAACGAAGAGCGCAATTACCATAGTTATCTAGTTTTAGTTTTAGAAGATAAAATCTACGATCAAAATTTATTTTCAAAAAGAAAAATTTAACCAATCGAAATTACGATCAAAACACTTGTTTAGAAAAAAATAAAATTGATATTAAAAAAATTTGAATGTTACATATATATCGTACGGAACTGAATGAAGAAAAAATGTTACATCCATCGTATTTACTATTACGAGTTTCAAAAAAGATAAATCTAACTCCAACACTATTACCAAATTTAATCTCATAGATTTTTCAATATTTTTAGGAGAAACTTATCGCCGACTATTTTTTTAATTCCATTTCTATCATCAAAATGTATTTAAATAATCTGAGAATATTAATTTACAAATATTTTACTAATTTACAACACTTTGTAAATCTTGCACACCTCTAAAACATAATATAAAGATCCACTTTATCTTCTTAAAGTTATGTATATTTAAATATTTTAAATATATATATATATATATATATATATAACTATTTTTCAGTAAAACTATGTTTATTTTGAACAAAAAGTAATTTTATGTTTAATGAACATGTTGAAAAGGAGAGATAGAATGTACCAAATTATAAGAAATAAAATTCTTTAAACCATCAACCATAGATAACACAAAAATCACAAAGTCTAGAAAACTGTGTTTCACAAAATACATTAAATAAAAAATGTTACAAAACAATACTGTTAAACTAAATGATATATAACACAAATTATAAAAAAATTATACGAATAAGAAAAAAGAAGATTCACACACCTTTTTAAAATATACATTTATATTTGCCCATATGCATATTGCTGAGGCTGAAGCTGGTTACATGGCCACATACCAACATTTGTAGTCTCTGTACCGAAACAATTGGTCTCCGATTTTATTTCACTATATAACGACGAATTCGTATGATTCTGTAACGAATTATTCGATATTGTGATTTGATTTTCCTCCATTGTTGATCCCCAATTCAGATTCCCAGTTCCAAAGAATGTCGAATTGTTGTAATTACTTTCTTGAAATTGCTGCTCTGTGATCATTGGTCCGGTAGAGAAAGAGTTATCCAACTCAGTTAAACCGAAATTAGACGATCTGTAACCGGTTGTTGACCCGGATAAGAACATTGAACCGGGTAACACCACTGCACTAGGGACGATATCGACACGATGATGATGATTCCATATGCCGAGGTTTGAACCGGTTGGTAATCTTGAACCAGTTTCTAGACTTAACCGTTGAAAACCGAAATTCGCGGTATAAATCTGATCAGTGTTGTTGTTGTTTTGGTTAGTACTGCAAGTGGAGCCTTCAATCTCAACGAGGTATGTCTGTTGACTGTTCTGAACCGGTTTAGTTTTATCAACAGTACCGATTTCGATTTCGGTTAAGAGCTTGTGAGTAACCGGATCAATTCCTCTCAGCTTCAATTTCTTTTTCAAGCAAGAATTCCACAGATTCTTGATTTCATTGTCGGTTCTACCCGGAAGCTGAGCAGCAATCTGAGACCATCTAAAACCAAACCGGAAACACTAATTATATATGTTTATAGCTATACATCGATATGAAAAGAACGGCAAGGAGTTTTATACCTATTGCCAAGAACGGCATGAAGTTCAATAATGAGATTTTCTTCATCCTGAGAAAATGCTCCTCGCTTCAAATCTGGTCTTAAATAGTTTATCCATCTCAATCTACAACTTTTTCCACATCTCTGCAAACCTAAAGAACAAGAAGGTGATTTAATCAAACAAAGTAAGAAAAGTTAATTAATTGTGAATTAAATAAAATTACCAGCTTGTTTAGGGACAGAACTCCAACAGCCATGGCCATACTTAGTGATGTATCTAAGAAGCTTTTCATCTTCTTCAGGAGACCAAAGTCCTTTCCTTAACTTCTGCTTGTAACAACATGAATGTCTTCCCATCTATCAAATTAAAGATATTGATCGGTTTGTTTTTTCTTCAGTAATGGCTTTTGATGTCAGCTTTTAGTTCATAATATGAGGTGAGATAGATAGAGAGAGAGAGAGAGTTTGAAGTGAAGATGAGAAAATGAGAGGAGGATTTAGGAATATAAACAAAAGGGTTTTGTATGAGTCAAAATTTATCTTTGCTTTGATTGGTAATATTCTAGAATACCTAATTAATATAAATAAATTTAGTATGACTGACAAACAGAGAAATGATAAAATTGCTTCTAAATTTATGACTGAAATTGTGAATAATTTTTTTATTTATTTATAGTTTATAAAATTGCATGACTAAATTAATCCAAAGTTGTGAGTAACTTGTGAAAACGAATATTAGTAAAGATAATAGTTTTAACACTATGAAAAGGATGTGACTGTGTGCAATTATATATTTTTGTGGTGTGGAAATTAATTATTAGTTTAGTTTCTTCATAAAGGTTTGATTTACAAACCACACGCTAAGTTTTTGTTTGGGAAAAAACGTACATATTTGGAATATATTTTATTTATGATTTATATATTAAGGAAATTTGGGTTTTGAAATTTATTTAAAAACATTGTTCACAGGTTGTATATTTCGCATTTATTGTTTGGTAATAAATGTGTGCCGCATCTAATTCTTATACTTAATTATTTTGCAAATATTATTAAATTATGCAAAAAAAAAATCCACTTATAAGATTTTGCGGGTTTGTATACAAAAATAAAAAAGATTGGTAAATAATTTAAAGTAATATCTTAAAAAAATATTTTTAAAAGTTTTTGTTTCAAATTTAACATTCGAAAATTAAAATTTTAAAAATAACATAAATATTTTTATGAAAATATTTATTTACTCTAAATAATTTTAAAAAAAATTTGTTTCAAATTTAATATCATAAAATTAAAGTTGTAAAATAGCACAAATAATTTTATGAAAGTATTTATTTGTTATAAATAAATTATGTATAAATTTAAAAGATTATATTTAGATTCATTTTTAATTTAGGATATTTTTAAAAAATAATATTTTAATATATTTTAACCATAAAATTATGATTTTTATTAAATTTTTTAACTAATAATATTATTTTTGAAACAAAAACTTGAAAATTTATTATTTTATATAAATTTTCAATCATTTACGGTATTACAATTTTATACAGAAAATACATTAATATTCGTTTAGCAAAACGTAAAAAAATGTAATGTTCAAAAAAATTACGAAAAAATTAGTATATTGTAAGAAAACAGCACATTTACCTATCTTCATATATTAAAATTTTTATTGAATAATTGGTATTACAAAAAAAACATATGTAAAACAATGTATTCATCTCTAAAAAAAAATTTCTTAATGAGAAAAGAATTAGTTAATAATGCGTTCCAATCATTAAAGTTATTCAAACAAAGAATTAAAATTATATTAGTTCAACTGAATATTTTAATGACATATGAAGAGTGTTTAAGTAAGTTTAAAGCAATATAAATATTGTGACAGGCATAAAACACATAATGATTCCTGGCCATTATTGGTTAGGCATATATTTAATTACTTATGTTCATTAAATTATAATATTACTACCTTTAACTTTTATATTACAATAATTGACTATGCCTATATGGTTTGAACATCAAAACTGAGTAAATATCATTGCTTTATCATACTCAACGAATATTTGTCGATCAAAATTTATTTAACAAAATTGATATTATCTTATTCAACCACTACATATTTTGTGTAATTAGTTGAAATATTTATTCCATGCAGAAACCAATTTTAAATAGGAAAATTGTATAAAATATCACTTTTTCAAGTTTTTATTCCAAATATAATCTTACTCATTTAAATTTTCAAAACTAACATAAATTTAATATTAAAATAATTAAAATTTTATTCTTAATAAAAAATAAAATTTAAATTGAAAAAATTAAATCCAAATATTATATTTTAATTTTATATAATTTATTTAAGGTAAATAATTATTTTTATATAATAATATTAAAAAATACTTTTTAAGCTTATCTTTTAAATCTAACACATTAAAAATAAAATTTCTAAAATACCACAAACTATTATATAAAAATAATTATTTATATTAAATAAAGTATATATAAAATTAAAACATAATTTTTGAGTTTATTTTTTCAAATTTAGAGTTTATTTTTTATTAAGATTTAGTTATTTTAATATTAAATTTATAATATTTTTGGAAATGTAAATGATTAATGTTATATTTATAATAAAAATTTGAAAAAGTGATATTTTGCTATTTTAGAAATTTATTTTTAATATGTTAAATTTAAAAAATAAATTTAAAATATATTATTTTATAATATTACTCTTTTATAAATATGGTATTAAGTTTAGACCAAAAACATTATTCATGTTTTGTAAAACCATTACACGTACAAACTACTTCGCCTAAAATTCCAATAATATTATGTTCAAAGACTCTCAGGTTTGTGAATAACAGAAGCAATGCATTGTCACTAACTAAATTAATATGTGAAGAATTGATGATCATGATAGTTTGTCAAACGCAAAATCTGTGGTTGTTGCTGTAACAAATTATTGTTTGTTTAGTTATTACAAGTATTTACGACATACATAACGGTCAAACGATGTATGTTGCATCGTAATTTTTTTTTATCGCTGATTAAAACAACGGTTTGACTAAAAATTTGCAATCAATCGCAATCGTAACCATCGACGATAAACAAACGAACAATATTTGCCACAACTACAATCACAAAATTTATTGCAGATGGAGCCACAGTCGTCTAGACAATCAAACGAATAAAAATGATGTCAAACTTATTTGTATAATTATAAAATCTTATTAATAAATATTGACATTATCATTATAAAGGTAAAATAAAAAGATTCGTTGTCTCAACAATGGCCTTAACATTAGAAAAAAAAAAGGAATCTTCATTGAATATAAGCCAAGTCTCGTAGGACGGCTTCGATATATAAATATATAACATCAATTATTGACATATCATTATAATATTTTTATTCTATGCTATATGAAGATTTTTTTTTAGTCTTTTATAACATTCGAAAATTTTAAAAAATAGTTCCACGACTTCACAATTATTACCACTACCACAAAAATATATAATAGATCATTTTTATGCACTACATTTACAGTAAATAATTATATATTTTTTTGTCAACTACGATAGAAAAATTCCCACTGGCATATTATTATAATTAGAATTAAAATATTTAAAAACATGAAAATTCTAAAAATATGACAACATGTTCAGAGTCTTACTACCACTGTTTTAAAATATATTTTTTTCTAAATTTTTGATAAATATTTGTGATATTTTAAAAAAAAATATATTTATCATAAATAAATTACAAATATAATTAACATATTATATTTAAGATTTTTTTTTAATTTTTAGAATTTAATTTTTTTATTGTAAAAAAGTTTTAAGATATTCCTAATATTAATTTGTGTTGTTTTTGAAAATTTAAACTAATCGTGTTATATTTGGAACACAAACTTAAAATAATAATATTTTGATCAATTGTTATTTATTTATAATTTATTTAAAATAAACAAATATTTTTATATGGACAACTAACAAAAATAATAATTTTTTAATTTTTTGTTTCAAATATAGCACCATTAATTTAAATATCCAAAATAACACAAATTTAATATTAAAATACACTAAAATTTATTTTTAATAGAAAATTTAAAATATAAATTACAAAAAGAAATTCAATATAATATTTAAATTGATATATGATTTATTTTTAATAAATATGTATTTTTCAAAAAATAATTTGTATTAATTTTTGGAATTTTAAATTTAGATTACTAAATTTAAAAAAACTTAAAAATACTATTTTAATATATTACTCTTATTCTTTTTATATTATAATTTTGTATTACTTTTTGAAGAAAAATTAGTAAAAGTAAGTAATTAATTTTTTTCAACAGATTAAAATTATAATTTCTGAGCTCGTTTCGAGCCACTTTGTTATAGACTTATAGTCAACCGATACTAATAAAAAGTATTTACATCTAACGGCTCATGTGATAGATCTAACGGTAGAAACAGCACTTATGTGGAATAATTACCATTGACGCGAAGCAGAGAATGAGAAAAATGGGAGGCAATAGCATGTGCTAAAACGTATCTTGAGTCCATCTTTGTAGGACCATTTTCTGTCTAAAACCCAATGAAAGACTACACGTGCCTTTTTTTTTCTTTTCCTCTCAAAACATATTTCATTTATGAGACTAAGACTTTCAACATACTTTAGGTTTCTCCATTTTCTACATTTCATATTATTATTATTATTTAACCAAAATAACACATTTGATAGTCAAATTAAAATGGATAAAAACATATTCTTAAATAGCATAAGAAGAGACATTTTTGGTAATTCCATTACCCCATCCATTACCATTTCGATATTGGAACTTGAAATTAGATTTCTAAAAAAAGAAATTGATCTCTTTTCATATAATGCTTAAATCATAATTTGAAATTCCATATGAACCATAATTACCAAGTGAAATTCGTAACTATCACAATATAAAATGAACTATATACCTCAATGAAAAAGATTATGGTTCAAAATTTAAATAAAACTATTGTTAAAACAAGTTTTAAAGAGACGATATTTTCGGAAGATCCATGTTTTCATAGGTAAAAAGCCATTATACTATTTGTATCACTCAGGGCCGGACTTGAATTTAATAAAGTCACATACAAAAAAAATTATCGTTTTACATTATTTTATCATAATATTTTTATAATGAATGTCGATTTTTTTATCAAAATATAAAGGACCGCAAGTACGAGTTTGTTTCGATTGGACGTAGATCCGACTCGTATGAATAGAAAAATATCTGCTTTGTAAGAAAATTAGTGGACAAAGGTGGTTGAAAAATTATCAGATCCAACCATAACATCCAAATTTGGGATAATCGATGGGTCTCGGATGATTTACCAAAACTTCTGAAAAAATCAATTCTTAGCTAAAACCAGAATCAAGTATAAAAAGATTTTTATCATCCAAATATGAAATTTTAAAATATCTCCTAGTTAAAACGATAGTTCCACCTAGAGGAGTTGAACTTGATGATCACTTGAGACAAGATTGCACGATTTCATGTAATATTGGCGTAACTTAACGATATGATATATATATCGTAATTTTATAATTTTGAACTGTAAATTTTAAGATTTTAAAAGGTGTTTCATTATTGATTTTATACACTAATTGTTTTAAAAAGATTTGTAGTTTCTATAGTTTTTTACAGGCAGTTGGACAAAACACAAAAAGAGTTGTTGAATAGTTCCAAAACGTTTTGAAGTATAACTATAGTTGAAGAACTTCTCATTGATTTGAAAAATACAGCCACTTGAATTAGCATTCATGCAGAAGTGCTTTGTAGACATTCGGACTAATGATTTAAAAGTTATTCTAATTCTCCTGACATGTACTTTAAGACACAATCACACTTAAATCCTTAGCAGTTGCCTGGTACGAAAATGAAAATGGGATTATGGACAAATTAAAGAATGTATTAAAAAATCAAATAATATATTTCTAATATATTATTTGAAAAATATTTTAAAAAATAATTTTATCTTAACATGTTATTAACAAAAATATCATGTTGATATGTCACCACTAAAATTAATATCAAATAAATATATAAATAAATTTAAATTAGTAAAATAATTATAATATATGTCATTGTTATTAATTTAGTTAGAGAATCAATATATTTTATTAAACTAACCAAAAATACTTTTAAATTCGTAAAAATAATTATTTTATTTATATATATACATAAAAATTAATATTAAAATAAATTTAAATTATCTAACTTATATTTACTAATAAAAAATATTATATCCTTTACAAATATTTTTCCTACGAATAACGTGAATATAAATAAAGAAATCAAATTTTGGGATCATATATCATTTACTATTAAGCTTATCATATACAAGCACACGATACTATATTTTCTCTCCAGTCAACTATTGTCTCTAACCAATTGATCAGTCAATTATCCATTACAACTTGTATACTTTTTTTTATTGTCCCTTTCCTATCTATACATTTATATTTTTAAAATACTAATATATACTTATATTTAAACACGTATATTATAAAGGGAAAATTCCAAACTACCATAATTTTTTTTATTTTAAAAGTACTAAGATTAGTTTTATTTTTCAAAAATAACATCAACGTTTAATTTTTTAAATATCACAAACTAAAATTTATATTTTAAACAATGAAACTAAAATTTTATTTTGAACCCCAAAAATAAAATTATAAATCCTAAAACTAAATTTTAAATCCAAAATGCTAAACACAAATCCATAATTTAAATTATAAATTTTAAAAAATAAGTGTTTGTGTTATTTTAGAAAAAAAATATTTTAATATTATTTTTGGAAAACAAAAACCAATAGTGGTATTTTTGACCTTTGTAGCAGTTTAAAGTAGTTCTCTATTATTAATTATATTATGTGCGATTGAAACAATTTGTTTTATATGAATTCAATCAAACTTCATACATATACACCTTTGTGACTTCTTATACTAAGAATTTAATTAGTGAATCTCAAACTCACCTAGTTGACTAATATTTGAGTAAATATATATATGCATGGTCATGGATATAGTTCTTTCTTATTAATTATTATCTAAAATTCAATATGAGACGACAAAAACTTCTGTCAATATTTTCTCCAATTCAAAATTTAATTAAACACTATGATGTATATCTCATTTAAAATAACTATATAATATATATATATATAATTAAATATACCGATAACAATTGTTCAAAAGACATGTAGGGTAACTATCCACACGTACATTCAAATATAGACAACTTCACATAATACTACAATAAAGGCAATTTGGTTACGTCGTGATGGGTATTTATTTATATATATATATATATATAGAAATGTATTTTTATCAAAGAAAAGAAATGACTTTGAGCCTATATACATTTATGATTATATCCGTGTGCAATTAAAAAAAGGTAATTGTAAAAAATAATACATTTTTAAGTTTTTGTTTCAAATATAATAATAACTAAATTTATATCCACGCCATATGTGGGGAAAAATATTTGTAAATTATATAATATTATTTATTAATAAATATAAATTAAATATTTATAATATTTTAACTTTTATTTAAATTTATTTTTAAAATTATTTTTTTGTATATATAAATTAAAGAAAAAAATAATTATATTTTATGAATTTAATAGTATTTTTGATTAGTTTAATGAAATATATTGATTCTCTAACCAAATTAATAACAATGACATATATTGTAATTATTGTAGTAACTTAAGTTCATTTATATATTTACTTGAAATTTATTGTGGTGTTGACATGTCAGATGACACTTGTGTTAATAACACGTCAGAATAACGTTATTTTTTAAAATATTTCTCAAATAATATATTAGAGATTATTTAAATTTCTAAAAGTAACACAAATTTAATAATAAAATAATTAAAAATATCTTTCTAATAAAAAATTAAACCATAAATTAGAAAAAATGAAACTATACATTATATTTTAATTTTATATATAGTTGTTTTAAAATAAATAATTATTTTCACATAATAATATATGATATTTTAGAAAAAATTTTTAATATGCTAAATTTGGAAAATAAACTTTAAAATATTATATTTTAAAGTTTACTCTTAAAAAATATATTGTCATTTTTTGTTTTCTTGGAGTTTTTTTTCTTCCAATATGTCCCCAATGATATTGGTTTTTCTCTATTGACATAGGAAAATCAAATAAGACCTATCTTGACCTACAAGGCAAGTGTGAGCACGAAAATTCAGTTTGAATAACAAGGGAAATGAAAAAGGATGGGTTATTATTAACCACATGGTTGAAATGGTTAAATAGCTACCTTGGGAGAAGAATCAAGGTGAAAAAGTCATGCCCATGCTGCACACAGTCTTGGCAACCACACCAAACAGTCATGCCCATGCTGCACACAGTCTTGGCAACCACACCAAACAGTCATGCCCATGCTGTCTCCTCTCTTCTCATTGGTTGTTGACAGGCTCCTCCTCTATTCAAACTCATCCACAAGTTTGAATTCGTTTTCTTTTGTGTTCACATTGTAAATCCTCTATAAAAGGGCTGTAAAGACTCAATGTATAACATACTCTTAGGAGATTCTTCTCCATAAGTCTAAGTCATTTCTCATTTTCTCATACTTCTCTTTGAGTTTTCAGATTCAATTCTTCACATTTCTCCTCTATAATCTCAATATTCTTACATGGTATCAGAGCATAAGATCATTCTCTTATCTTTTCTACTCAAATCTCTCAGTTTCTAATCTAAAATTCTGTCAAAAATCTCTCAGTCTTTAGACTAAAAACTCACGGTTTCATTCAACCATAAAAGCTGCTTCCTTTGAGCTCTTCAAAGCCTAACAATGGAGGATACAGTTCAAATTAGTTCCAGCCTGAAACCTACGGTGATAGCAGTAGTTCTCAAAGGCTTGAACTACACATTATGGTCAAGAACCATCAAGACAGCCATTTGTGGCAAAGGACTTTGGAATCACATCTTGGAGGATAATACTCCATCTATAGATGATCCAAAGGAGAAGAAGGATGAGGCAACAAGAAAAGAAGAAGCTAGGTGGTTCCAAGAAGATCAATCAGTCCTTGGATTCCTCCAAAATTCATTGGACCCATCCATTCTTGAAGCTTATTCACATTGTGAAACTGCCAAGTCTCTTTGGGACACTCTCAAGAGGGTGTATGGGGATGTTTCAAACCTCAGCCGTGTGTATGAGGTTAAGAAGGCTCTCAATGATCTACACCAAGAGGATATGGAGTTCACAAAATTCCTGGGCAAGTTCCAGTCAACATGGTCCGAGCTTGACATGTTGAGACCAAGTTCTATGGATCCAAAGGTGCTTAATGAAAGGAAGGAACAAGACAAGATATTTGGGCTCCTTCTCAACCTAAATCCAGCCTTTAAGGATGTGATTAAGTCCATCCTGAGAGAGCCAAAACTCCCTGATTTCGAAGAGGTGTGCTCACGGATTCAAAGGGAGCAAGGCAACATTGGTTTGTTTGGTGGTAAAGGAGAACTAGTCATGGCCAACAAAAGCGTGTTTAAGCAAGAGGATAGGAAGAGTGTGATGTGTGAGCATTGTAAGAGGAATGGCCACATCAAGGACAAGTGCTGGATACTTCATCCTCATCTCAAGCCAAACCGGTTCAAGGATTCAAAGGCTAACATCTCTCAAATGGTTGCGACTGAACCGGCAAGTTCATCCAACCAAGGAGGGGAGCTAGCTATGAATGTATCCATGGAGTATGTTAAGAAGAGTGACTTGGAGGATCTCATCAAGGCCTATGCCTCAAAACTCTCCGGTATCACACTCTACTCCCATAAATCGCTTGATAAACCAGATCATAAGTTGGTAGTGGATTCAGGTGCTTCTCACCATATGATTAGCAATGCTAGGTTGTTAAAGAACATTGAACCATGTCTAGGACAAGTAACTATAGCTGATGGTAAGGGTATTCCAATTGAAGGAACCGGAAAATTAAGACTATTTGACAAAGAAACTAATGCATTCTTTGTACCTAAATTTAAGTCTAATCTAGTTTCTGTCAAAAAGGCTACTAAAGACCTCAATTGCAATGTTACATTTGGGCCTAACAATGTTTACTTTCAGGATATTAAGAGTGGTAAGATACTTGGAGGTGGTGTAACTCAAGATGAGCTCTATGTTCTTGAAGACCCTCCAAGCAATTTGGATTCCTTAGCTTTCAAATCCTGTGTTTTTGCTAATAAAGATGTCTTATGGCATGCTAGATTAGGACATCCTCATGCTCGTGCTTTAAGCTTAATAATTCCTAATGTCGCTTATGATCACTCAGTTTGTGAGGCTTGTATCCTTGGCAAACATTGTCGTGTTGTTTTCCCTAAATCGTCTACAATTTATGAGCATTGCTTTGATTTAGTACATTCCGATGTTTGGACCTCACCTTACATGTCTAGAGATAGGAATAAATACTTTGTGACCTTTATAGATGAGAAATCGAAATATACATGGGTTACATTACTTCCATCTAAAGATAGGGTTTATGAGGCATTTATAAACTTTCATAATTATGTTACTAATCAATTCAATGCCAAGATCAAAGTGTTAAGATCAGATAATGGAGGGGAATACACAAGTCAAAGATTCAAAGCTCATCTAAACAAACATGGAATACTACATCAAACTAGCTGTCCACACACACCACAACAAAATGGAGTTGCTGAAAGGAAGAACCGACACTTAATGGAAGTAGCAAGATCCATGATGTTTCATACCAATGTTCCTAAAAGTTTTTGGGGAGATGCAGTCTTGGTTGCTTGCTACCTCATCAATCGGATTCCAACCAAAGTCTTGCAAGATATATCCCCATTTGAGGTACTCAATAAAACTAAACCTTCCATTGATCATTTACGTGTATTTGGGTGTGTGTGCTTTGTGTATGTTCCAGGTGATCTAAGAAACAAGTTGGAGGCAAAGAGCATCAAGTGTATGTTCCTTGGATATTCGACAACACAAAAGGGTTATAAGTGCTATGATCCGAGCAACAACAGGACATATGTGTCTAGAGATGTCAAGTTCATAGAAGAACAAAGCTATTATGATCAGAAAGATTGGGAAGGATTGAAGGATCTCTCAAGGTCACCTTCTGATTTGGCTACGAGTTTGAGGTTTCTCTTGAATCATTTGGGAAATGATCTGCCAAAGGATTCAAGACACGAAGAAACAAGAACCTTAAGTAGTTCACAAGATACCCAAGAGAATGAACAAGGGGTGGTAACTCAAGAACCAACTCCAATCCAAGAAGAAGCTATGGCCCAAAATCAAGAACAAGACGACTTGGAAGTGGGTATAGAGGAACCTATTCACCAAATGGAAGAGGAAACGGTTGTAGAGGAGGCTGCACCACCTGTTCAGCATTTAAGGAGGAGTACTAGACTTAGGAACACTAGGGTATTCTACAACAACCAGGCCGTGGCTCATCCCATACAAGCTGTTTGTTCCCTTGACCTCTTGCCATCTAGTCATCAAGCATTCCTTGGAAAGATTGAACAAAGTCAGATTCCAAGGACTTATGAAGAAGCTGAGAGCAAGAAAGAATGGTTAGATGCAGTAAGAGATGAGAAGGGAGCTATGGAAAGGAATCATACATGGGATATACAAGAACTTCCCAAAGGCAAGAAGGCTGTGAGTTCCAAGTGGGTGTTCACCATCAAGTATAAGAGCAATGGGGACATAGAAAGGTACAAGGCACGTCTAGTTGCAAGAGGTTTCACTCAGACATATGGAGAGGACTATACTGATACATTTGCACCGGTGGCTAAGCTACACACTGTAAGGGTTGTTCTTTCACTAGCTACGAATCTGACTTGGGACTTATGGCAAATGGATGTCAAGAACGCATTCCTACAAGGAGAACTTGAAGAGGAAGTGTATATGACTCCACCACCAGGCCTTGAAGATTTTTGCAAAGAGGGACAGGTTCTAAGACTTAGGAAGGCAATATATGGGTTGAAGCAGTCACCAAGGGCCTGGTATCACAAATTAAGCTCCACACTTACTGATAATGGGTTTAGGAAATCCCATTCAGATCATACTTTGTTCACTCGTCAAAACTCCAAAGGAATCGTGGCGGTCTTGGTTTATGTGGATGACCTTATCATCACAGGAGATGATAAGGAAGGAATTCAGTCCACAAAGGCTTCTTAAACAGATCATTTGACATCAAGGATCTTGGAGAGTTGAAGTACTTCTTGGGTATTGAAGTGTGTCGGTCTCAAGAAGGGCTCTTTCTATCCCAAAGAAAGTATGCTCTTGATCTGTTGACAGACACGGGAAAGCTTGGGGCTAAACCGGCCAAAACTCCTCTTGAAGATGGCTACAAGGTCAACGGAAAGGGGGAGAAAGCTGATGAGTTATTTAAGGATGTTTCTCAGTATAGGAGACTAGTTGGGAAGCTGATCTACCTCACCCTCACACGACCAGACTTGTGTTTTGCTGTGAATCAAGTAAGTCAACATATGCAAAAGCCTACTGTATATCATTGGAGCATGGTAGAAAGGATCCTTAGATACATCAAAGGATCTCCTGGTCAAGGTATATGGATGGGCAAGAATGGGAACACTGAGATTGTCGGGTATTGTGATGCGGATTGGGCTGGTGATAGGGTGGATAGGAAATCAACCACTGGGTATTGCACTTTCGTTGGTGGGAACTTAGTCACTTGGAAGACTAAGAAGCAGAAGGTGGTATCATGTTCTAGTGCTGAAGCAGAATATAGGGCTATGAGGAAGCTGACAAATGAAGTAACTGGGCTCAAAGCACTCTTGAAAGATTTCGGTATTGCACAACCAGGGCCAATTACCTTCCATTGTGATAATCAGGCAGCCATTCACATAGCTTCAAACTCAGTGTTTCACGAGAGGACCAAGCACATAGAGTCTGCCATAAGGTTAGGGAGAAAGTTCAAGATGGAACCATTCTGCCATGTTATACAAGGAGTGAAGACCAACTAGCTGACATCTTCACAAAGGCAGCAATTCTCAAAGTTTGCAAGAACATCTTTAGCAAACTTGGGCTTGTTGATTTATCACACCCATGATCAAAGGTCTCCTAATCCAAGAGCAGCACACTCTTTTTTCCCTTATTAAGGTTTTGTCCCAAGTGGTTTTCCTTAATAACGTTTTTAATGAGGTGTTGCCTTGGGTTCCCAAGCTTAAGACTTTAGGGTGATTCCAAAGTCTTTAGCTTGAGGGGGAGTATTGACATAGGAAAATCAAATAAGACCTATCTTGACCTACAAGGCAAGTGTGAGCACGAAAATTCAGTTTGAATAACAAGGGAAATGAAAAAGGATGGGTTATTATTAACCACATGGTTGAAATGGTTAAATAGCTACCTTGGGAGAAGAATCAAGGTGAAAAAGTCATGCCCATGCTGCACACAGTCTTGGCAACCACACCAAACAGTCATGCCCATGCTGCACACAGTCTTGGCAACCACACCAAACAGTCATGCCCATGCTGCACACAGTCTTGGCAACCACACCAAACAGTCATGCCCATGCTGTCTCCTCTCTTCTCATTGGTTGTTGACAGGCTCCTCCTCTATTCAAACTCATCCACAAGTTTGAATTCGTTTTTCTTTTGTGTTCACATTGTAAATCCTCTATAAAAGGGCTGTAAAGACTCAATGTATAATATACTCTTAGGAGATTCTTCTCCATAAGTCTAAGTCATTTTTCATTTTCTCATACTTCTCTTTGAGTTTTCAGATTCAATTCTTCACATTTCTCCTCTATAATCTCAATATTCTTACAATGGCATCACGCAGTTTGGGATATATTGGATTACTTCGAGGCTTTGTCGTATCTATTTGAGTTTGAAATTTTTTCACAATATAGAAAATTGAGCTAGCATAACGTGGGCGTTGGATTCATATTATTCTGATCTCTCAATGACAAGTTATGGATGAGTTACTGCGAACATGTCAAGTTGATCGCCCAGTTAAAATGATCATTCTAAACTGGTCATTGTTGCTCATTGATTAAAAGCTCATAAGTGAAGCATAATGCATGGCATAAATCAGTTTGGGATATATTGGATTACTTCGAGCCTTTGTCGTATCTATTTCATTCCTAAATTTTGTCACAATATAGAAAATTGATCTTGTTTAACATGGGCGTTGGATTCGTGTCATTCTGAGCTCTAAATATAAAGGGAGGGACGATTTAGTGTTCACATGTCAAGTTGATCGGTTAGCTAAAATGATAATTCTAAACGGATCAATAGTTCTAATTGACGAAAGGGTAATAAATGAATTATAATGCATGGCATCACGCAGTTTGGGATAGATTGGATTACATGGAGGCATTGTAGTATCTATTTCATCCCTAAATTTTGTCACAATATAGAAAATTGAGCTAGCTTAAATTTGAGCGTTGGATTCATATCATTCTGAGCTCTAAATCTAAATTTACGGACAATTTAGTGTTGACATATCACATTGATCGGCTAGCTAAATGATCATTCGAAACGGATCAATGGTTCTCATTGAGTAAAGGCTAATAAATGAATTATAATGCATGGTATCACCAGTTTGGGATAGATTGGATTATTTGGAAGCTTTGTTTTATCTATTTGAGTCTGAAATTTTGTCATCGTATAGAAAACTGAGCTAGCATAACATGGGCGTTGGATTCATGCCATTCTGAGCTCTAAATCAAAAGTTATGCACGAATTAGTGTTGACATGTTAAGTTGATTGGCCAGTTCAAATGATCATTCTAAGCTGATCATTGGTGCTCATTGACTAAAGGCTTATAAGTGAAGCATAGTGCATGGCATCACGCAGCTTAAGATAGATTGGATAACGTGGAGGCTTTGTGTATCTATTTGAGTCTGAAATTTTTTCACATTATAGAAAATTGAGCTAATATAACGTGAGCGTTTGATGCATGTCATTCTGAGCTCTAAATCAAAAGTTATGGACGATTTAGTCGGACATCTCAAGTTGATCGGCCTGTTAAAATGATCATTATAAACTGATCATTGATGCTCATTGATTAAAACTTCATAAGTGAGGTATAATGCATGGCATCACGCAGTTTGGGATAGATTGGATTACTTGGACGCTTTGTCGTATCTATTTCAATACTAAATTTATTCACAATATATAAAATTGAGCTACCTTAACATGTGCATTAGATTCGTGTCATTCAGAGCTCTAAATCTAAATTGGAGGATAATTTAGTGTTGTCATATCAAGTTGATCGCCTAGCTAAACTGATCATTCTAAACAGATCGATGGTTCTCATTCAGTAAAGGCTAATAAATGAATAATAATGCATGGCATCACGAAGTTTGGAATAGATGGAATTATTTAGAACCTTTGTCGTATCTATTTAAGTCTGAAATTTGGTCAAATTATAAAAAATTGAGCTAGCATAACGTGGGCATTGGATTCATGTTATTATGAGCTCTAAATCAAAAGTTACCGATGATTTAGTGCTGACAAGTCATGCTGATTGGCCAGTTCAAATGATCATTCTAAGCTGGTCGTTGGTGCGCTTTGAGTAAAGGCTTAAAAGTGAAGCATAATGCATGGCATCATGCAGTTTGGAATAGATTGGATTACTTCGAGGATTTTTCGTATCTATTTGAGTCTGAAATTTTATCACAATATTGAAAATTGAGCTAGCATAATATGGGCGTTGGATTCATATCATTCTGATCTCTAAATCACAAGTTATGGATGATTTAGTGCGAACATGTCAAGTTGATCGGCCAGTTAAAATGATCATTCTAAACTGGTCATTGGTGTTTATTGATTACAACCTCATAAGTGAAGCATAATGCATGGCATAAAGCAGTTTGGGATATATTTGATTACTTCGAGCCTTTGTCGTATCTATTTCATTCTTATATTTTGTCACAATATAGAAAATTGATCTAGTTTGACATGGGTGTTGGATTCGTGTCATTCTGAGCTCTAAGTCTAAAGGGACGGACGATTTAGTGTTGACATGTCAAGTTGATCGGCTAGCTAAAATGATAATTCTAAACGGATCAATAGTTCTCATTGACTAAAGGCTATTAAATGAATTATAATGCATGGTATCACACAGTTTGGGATAGATTGTATTACATGGAGGCTTTGTCGTATCTATTTCATCCCTAAATTTTGTCACAATATAGAAAATTGAGCTAGCTTAAATTTGAGCGTTGGATTCATGTCATTCTGAGCTCTAAATCTAAATTGACGGACGATTAGTGTTGACGTATCTAATTGATCGGCTAGCTAAAATGATCATTCGAAACGGATCAATGGTTCTCATTGAGTAAAGGCTAATAAATGAATTATAATGCATGGTATCACCAGTTTGGGATAGATTGGATTACTTGGATGCTTTGTCGTATCTATTTCATTCCTAAATTTTGTCACAATATAGAAAATTGAGCTAGCTTAACATGGGCGTTGGTTTCGTGTCATTCTGAGCTCTAAATATAAATTGACTGACAATTTAGTGTTGTCATATCAAGTTGATAACCTAGCTAAAATGATCATTCTAAATGGATCGATGGTTCTCATTATGTAAAGGCTAATTAATGAATTATAATGCATGACATCCCGAAGTTTGGAATATATTGGATCATTTAGAAGCTTTGTCATATCTATTTAAGTCTGAATTTTGGTCGTAATATAAAACATTGAGCTAGCATAACGTGGGCATTGGATTCATGTCATTATGAGCTCTAAATCAAAAGTTACCGATGATTTAGTGCTGGCATGTCAAGCTGATTGGCCAGTTCAAATGATCATTCTAAGCTGGTCGTTGGTACTCATTGAGTAAAGGCTTATAAGTGAAGCGTAATGCATGGCATCACGAAGTTTGGGATAGATTGGATTAGTTCGAGGCTTTGTCATATCTATTTTATTCCGAAATTTTATCACAATATAGAAAATGAGCTAGCATAATATGGGCGTTGGATTCTTATCATTCTGATCTCTAAATCACAAGTTATGGATGATTTAGTGCGGACGTGTCAAGTTGATCGGACAGTTAAAATGATCATTCTAAACTGGTAATTGGTGCTTATTGATTACAACCTCATAAGTGAAGCATGATGCATGGGATAAAGCAGTTTGGGATATATTCGATTACTTTGAGCCTTTGTCGTATCTATTGTATTCCTAAATTTTGTCACAATATAGAAAATTGAGCTTGCTTAACATGGGCATTGGATTCGTGTCATTCTAAGCTCTAAATATAAATTACCGGACGATTTAGTGTTGACATATCAAGTTGATCGGCTAGGTAAAATGATCATTCTAAACGGGTCGATGAATCTCATTGAGTAACGGCTAGTAAATGAACTATAATGCATCGTATCATGCAGTTTGGGATATATTGGATTTCTTGAAAGCTTTTTGTATTTATTTGAGTCTGAAATTTTGTCATAGTTTAGAAAATTGAGCTAGCATAACGTGGGTGTTGGATTCATGTCATTATGAGCTCTAAATCAAAAGTTAGGGAGGATTTAAAGCGGACATGTCAATTTGATTGGCCAGTTCAAATGATCATTCTAAGCTGATCATTGGTGCTCATTGAATAAAGGCTTATACATGAAGCATAATGCATGGCATCACACAGTTTGGGATAGATTGGATTACTTGGAGGCTTTGTCGTATCTATTTGAGTCTGAAATTTTGTCACATTATAGAAAATTATGCTAGCATAACATGGTCGTTGGATTCATGTCATTCTAAGCTCTAAATCAAAAGTTATGGACTATTTAGTGCGGACATGTCAAGTTGATCGGTCAGTTAAAATGATCATTCTAAACTGATCCTTGGGGATCATTGATTAAAACCACATAAGTGAAGCATAATGCATGGCATCACGCTGTTTGGGATAGATTGGATTACTTGGAGGGTTTGTCGTTTCTATTTAATTCTTAAATTTTCTCACAATATAGAAAATTGAGGTAGTTTGACATGGCCGTTGAATTCATGTCATTCGGAGCTCTAAATCTAAAGTGACTGAAAATTTAGTGTTGACATGTCAAGTTGATCGTCTAGCTAAAATGATCATTCTAAACGGATCAATGGTTCTCACTGAGTAAATACTAATAAATGAATTATAATGCATGGCGTCACGCAGTTTGGATAGATTGGATTACTTGGAGGCTTTGTCGTATCTATTTCATTCCTAAATTTTATCACAATATAGAAAATTGAGCTAGCTTAACATGGGCGTTGGATTCTTGTCATTCTGAGCTCTAAATCTAAATTGACGGACGATTTCGTGTTGACATATCAAATTTATCGGCTAGCTAAAATGATAATTTTAAACGGATCGATGAATCTCATTGAGTAAAGGCTAGTAAATGAATTATAATGCATGGTATCATGCAATTTGGGAAAGATTTGTTTATTTGGAAGCCTTGTCGTATCTATTTGAGTCTGAAATTTTGTCATGGTTTAGAAACTTGAGCTAGCATAACGTGGGTGTTGGATTCATGTCATTATGAGCTCAAAATCAAAAGCTATGGACGATTTAGTGCGGACATGTCAAGTTGATTGGCCAGTTAAAATGATCATTCTAAGATGATCATTGGTGCTCATTGAGTGAAGGCTTATACATGAACCATAATGCATGACATCACGCAGTTTGGGGTAGATTGGATTACTTGGGGGATTTGTTGTATCTATTTGAGCCTGAAATTTTGTCGCAATATTGAAAATTAAGCTAGCATAACGTGGGAGTTGGATTCATGTCAATCTCAGCTCTAAATGAAAAATTATGGACGATTTAGTGTGGGCATGTCAAGTTGATCGGCCAGTTAAAATGATAATTCGATACTGATCATTGGTGCTCATCGATTAAACCTCATAAGTGAAGCATAATGCATGGCATGATGTAGTTTTGGGATATATTGAATTACTTGGAGCCGTTTCCTATCAATTTCATTCCTAAAATTTGTCACAATATAGAAAATTGAGCTTGTTTAACATGGGCATTGGATTTGTGTCATTCTGAGGTCTGAATCTAAAGTGACGGATGATTTAGTGTTGACATGCCAAGTTGATCGGCTACCTAAAATTATCATTCTAAACGGATCAATGGTTCTCATTGAGTAAAGGCTAATAAATGAATTATAATGCATGGTATCATGCAATTTGGGATAGATTGGATTACTTGGAAGCTTTTTCGTATGTATTTGATTTTGAAATTTTTCATAGTATAGGAAACTGAGCTAGCATAACGTGGGCATTGGATTCATGTCATTCTAAGCACTAAATCAAAAGTTACAGACGAATTAGTGTGGACATATCTAGTTGATCGGCCAGTTCAAATGATCATTCTAAACTGATCATTGGGGATCATTCGAATGATCATTCTATGCTAATCATTGGGGATCATTCGAATGATCATTCTATGCTGATCACTGGTGCTCATTGAGTAAAGGCTTATTAGTGAAGCATAATGCATGGCATCACGCAGTCTGGGATAGATTGGATTAGTTGGAGGATTTTGTCGTATCTATTTGAGTATGAAATTTTGTCACATAATAGAAAATTGAGCTAGCATAACATGGGCGTTGGATTCATGTCATTATAAGCTCTGAATCAAAACTTATGGACGATTTAGTGCGGACATGTCTAGTTGATCGGTCAGTTAAAATGATCATTCTAAAATGATCACTGGTGCTCATTGAGTAAAGGCTTATACATGAAGCATAATGCATGGCATCACGCAGTTTGGGGTAGATTGGATTACTTGGAGGATTTGTCATATCTATTTGAGTCTTAAATTTTGTCACAATATTAAAAATTGAGCTAGCATAACGTGGGTGTTGGATTCAGGTCATTCTGAGCTGTAATCAAAAGTTATGGACGATTTAGTGCGGACATATCTAGTTGACCAGCCACTTAAAATTATCATTCTAAACTAATCATTGGTGCTCATTGATTAAAACCTCATAAGTGAAGCATAATGTGTGGCATCATGCAGTTTGGGATATATTGGATTATTTGGAGGCTTTTTCGTATCTATTTCATTTCTAAATTTTGTCACAATAAAGAAAATTATGCTAGTTTAACATGGGCATTGGATTCGTGTTATTCTAAGCACTAAATCTAATGTGAGGGATGATTAAGTGTTGACATGTCAGGTTGATCGGATAGCTAAAATGATCATTCTCAATGGATCAATAGTTCTAAATGAGTAAAGGCTAATAAATGAATTATAATGCATGGTATCACGCAATTTGGGATAGATTGGATCACTTGGAAGCTTTTTCGTATCGATTTGATTTTGAAAATTTTTCATAGTATAGAAAATTGAGCTAGCATAACGTGGGCGTTGGATTCATGTTATTCTAAGCACTAAATCAAAAGTTACGTACAGACGAATTAGTGTGGACATTTCTAGTTGATCAGCCAGTTCAAATGATCATTCCAAACTGATCATTGGGGATCAATGATTAAAACCTCATAATTAAAGCATAATGCATGGAATCACGGAGTTTGGGATAGATTGGATTATTTGGAGGCTTTTTAGTATCTATTTAATTCCTAAATTTTGTCACAATATATAAAATTGAGCTAGCTTAACATGGCCGTTGGATTTGTGTCATTCTGAGCTCTAAATGTAAAGTGACGGAAAATTTACTGTTGACATGTCAAGTTGATCGGCTAGCCAAAATTATCATTCTAAACGGATCAATGGTTCTCAATGAGTGAAGGCTAATTAATGAATTATAATGCATGGCATCACGCAGTTTAGATAGATTAGATTATTGGAGGCTTTTTCCTATCTATCACATTCCTAAATTTTGTCACAATATAGAAAATTGAGCTAGCTTAACATGGGTGTTGGATTCGTGTCATTATGAGCTCTAAATCTAAATTGACGGACGATTTAGTGTTGACATATCTAGTTGATCGGCTAGGTAAAATGATCATTCTAAATGGATCGATGAAACTCATTGAGTAAAGGCTAGTAAATGAATTATAATGCATGGCATCACGCAGTTTGGGATAGATTGGATTATTTGGAAGCTTTGTCGAATATATTTGAGAAATTTTTTCATAGTTTAGAAAATTGAGCTACCATAACGTGGGTGTTGGATTCGTGTCATTATGAGCTCTAAATCACAACTTACAGACGATTTAGTGCGGAGATGTCGAGTTAATTGGCCTGTTCAGATGATCGTTATAAGCTGATCATCGGTGCTCATAGAGTAAATGCTTATACTTGAAGCATAATGCATGGCATCACGCAATTTGGGATAGATTGGATTACTTGGAAGCTTTATCGTAACTATTTGAGTCTGAAATTTTGTCACAATATCTAAAATTGAGCTAGCATAACGTGGGCGTTGGACTCATGTCATCCTGAGCGCTAAATGAAAAGTTATGGATAATTTAGTACGGACATGTCCAGTTGATCGGGTAGTTAAAATGATCATTCTAAACTGATCATTGGTGCTCATTGATTAAAACCTCATAAGTGCAGCATAATGCATGGGATCATACAGTATGGGATATATTGGATTACTTGGAGGCTTTTTCGTATCTATTTTATTCCTAAATTTTGTCACAATATAGAAAACTGAGCTAGTTTAACATGGGTGTGGATTTGTGTCATTCGGAGCTCTAAATCTAAAGTGACGGAGGATTTAGTGCTAACATGATCGTTCTAAACAGATCAATGGTTCTCATTGAGTAAAGGCCAATAAATGACTTATAATGCATGGTATCACGCAATTTGGGATAGATTGGATTACTTGAAAGCTTTGTCGTATCTATATGATTTTCAAACTTTTTCATGGTATAAATATTGAGCTAGCATAACGTGTGCGTCGGATTCATGTCATTCTAAGCCCTAAATCAAAAGTTATGGACGAATTAGTGTGGAGATGTCAAGTTGATTGGCCAGTTCAAATGATCATTCTAAGCTGAGCATTGGCGCTCATTGCTTAAAGGCTTATACATGAAGCATAATGCACGGCATCACACAGTTTGGGATAGATTGGATTACTTGGAAGCTTTGTCGTATCTATTTGATTTTGAAATTTTTTCATAGTATAGAACATTGAGCTAGCATATCGTGGGCGTTGGATTCATGTCATTCTAATCTCTAAATCAAAAGTTACAGACGAATTTGTGTTGACATGTCAAGTTGAATGGTCAGTTAAAATGCTCATTCTAAGCTGATCATTGGTGCTCACTGAGTAAAGGCTTATACATGAAGCATAATGCATGGCATCACACAGTTTAGGATAGATTGGATTACTTGGAAGCTTTGTCGCATCTATTTGATTTTGAATTTTTTTTCATAATATAGAAGATTTAGCTAGCATAACGTGGGCGTTGGATTCATGTCATTCTAAGCTCTAAATCAAAAGTTACGGACGAATTAGTGTGGACCTTTAAGTTTATCGGTCAGTTAAAATGATCATTCTAAACTGATCATTTGGGATCATTGATTAAAACCTCATAAGTGAAGCATAATGCATGGAATCACGGAGTTTGTGATAGATTTGATGACTTGGAGGATTTTTCGTATCTTATTTATTCCTAAATTTTGTCATAATATGGAAAATTGAGCTAGCTTAACATGGCCGTTGGATTTGTGTCATTTTGACCTCTAAATGTATTGTGACGGAAAATTTACTATTGACATGTCAAGTTGATCGGCTAGCTAAAATTATAATTCTAAATGGATCAATGGTTCTCAATGAGTGAAGGCTAATAAATGAATTATAATGCATGGCATCACGCAGTTTGGATAGATTTGATTACTTGGAGGCTTTGTCCTATCTATCACATTCCTAAATTTTGTCACAATATAGAAAATTGAGCTAGCTTAACATGGACGTTGGATTCGTGTCATTCTGAGCTCTAAATCTATATTGACGGACGATTTAGTGTTGACATATCAAGTTGTTCGGCTAGCTAAAATGATCATTCTAAACGAATCGATGAAACTCATTGAGTAAAGGGTAGTAAATTAATTATAATGCATGGCATCTCGCGGTTCGGGATAGATTGGTTTATTTGGAAGCTTTGTCGAATCAATTTGAGTCTGAAATTTTGTCATAGTTCAGAAAATTGAGCTACCATAACGTGGGTGTTGGATTCGTGTCATTATGAGCTCTGAATCACAAATTACAGACAATTTGGTGCGGAGATGTCGAGTTAATTGGCCCGTTCAGATGATTATTCTAAGCTGAGCATTGGTGCTCATTCCTAAATTTTATCACAATATAGAAAATTTAGATAGCTTAACATGGGCGTTGGATTCGTGTCATTCTGAGCTCTAAATCTAAAGTGACGGAGGATTTAGTGTTGACATGTCAAGTTGATCGGCTAGCTATAATGATCATTATAAACGGATCAATGGTTCTCATTGAGTAAAGGCCAACAAATGAATTATAATGCATGGTATCACACAATTTGAGATAGATTGGATTACTTGGAAGCTTTGTCGTATCTATATGATTTTCAAACTTTTTCATAGTATAAACATTGATGTAGCATAACGTGGGCATTGGATTCATGTCATTCTCAGCTCTAAATCAAAAGTTACGGACGAATTAGTGTGGACATGTCTAGTTGATTGGCCAGTTCAAATGATCATTCTAAGTTGATCACTGGTGCTCATTGAGTAAAGGCTTATAAGTGAAGCATAATGCATGGCATCATGTAGTTTGGGATAGATTGGATTACTTGGAGGCTTTGTTGTATCTATTTGAGTATGAAATTTTGTCACATTATAGAAAATTGAGCTAGCATAACGTGGGCGTTGGATTCATGTCATTCAGAGCTCTAAATCAAAAGTTATGTACGATTTAGTGCGGAAATGTCAAGTTGATCGGTCAATTAAAATGATCATTCTAAACTGATCATTGGGGCTCATTGATTAAAACCTCTTAAGTGAAGCATAATGCATGGCATCCCGCAGTTTGGGATATATTGGATTATTTGGAGGCTTTGTCGTTTCTATTTCATTCATAAATTTTTTCACAATATAGAAAATTTAGCTAGCTTAATATGGTCATTGGATTTGTGTCATTCTGAGCTCTAAATCTAAAGTGACGGAAAATTTTGTGTTGACATGTCAAATTGATTGGCTAGCTAAAATGATCATTCTAAACGGATCAATGGTTCTCATTGAGTAAAGGCTAACAAATGAATAATAATGCATGGTATCACGCAATTTGGGATAGATTGGATTACTTGGAAGCTTTGTCGTATCGATTTGATTTGAAATTTTTTCATAGTATAGAAAATTGAGCTAGCATAACGTGGGCGTTGGATTCATGTCATTCTAAGCTCTAAATCAAAAGTTACGGACGAATTAGTGTGGACATGTCAAGTTCATTGGCCAGCTCAAAGGATCATTCTATGCTGATCACTGGTGCTCATTGAGTAAAGGCTTATAAGCGAAGCATAATGCATGGCATCACGCAGTTTGGGATAGATTGGACTACTTGGAGGCTTTGTCGTATCTATTTGAGTATGAAATTTTGTCACATTATATAAAATTGAGCTAGCATAACGTGGGCATTGGATTTATGTCATTATAAGCTCTAAATCAAAACTTATGGACGATTTAGTGTGGACATGTCAAGTTGATAGGTGGGTTGAAATGATCATTCTAAACTAATCATTGGGGATCATTGATTAAAACCTCATAAGTGAAACATAATGCATGGAATCACGCAGTTTGGGATAAATTGGATTAATTGGAGGCTTTTTCATATCAATTTAATTCCTAAATTTTGTCACAATATAAAAAATTGAGCTAGCTTAACATGGTCGTTGGATTTGTGTCATACTGAGCTCTAAATCTAAAGTGTTGGCAAATTTACTGTTGACATGTCAAGGTGATCGGCAAGCTAAAATTATCATTCTAAACCGATCAATGGTTCCCATTGAGTAAAGGCCAATAAATGAATTATAATGCATGGTATCACGCAATTTGGGATAGATTGGATTACTTGGAAGCTTTGTCGTCTTTATATGATTTTCAAACTTTTTCATTGTATAAAAATTGAGCTAGCATAACGTGGGCGTTGGATTCATGTCATTCTAATCTATAAATCAAAAGTTACGGATGAATTAGTGTGGACATGTCAAGTTGATTGGCCAGTTCAAATGATCATTCTAAGCTGATCACTGGTGCTCATTGAGTAAAGGCTTATAAGTGAAGCATAATGCATGGCATCACGTAGTTTGGGATAGATTGGATTAATTGGAGACTTTGTCGTATCTATTTGAGTCTGAAATTTTGTCACATTATAGAAAATATAGCTAGCATAACGTGTGCGTTGGATTCATGTCATTCATAGCTTTAAATAGAAAGTTATGGACGATTTAGTGCGGAAATGTCAAGTTGATCAGTCAGTTAAAATGATCATTCTAAACTGATCATTGGGGCTCATTGATTAAAACCTCATAAGTGAATCATAATGCATGGCATCGCGCAGTTCTGGATAGATTGGATTACTTGGAGGCGTTGTCTTTTCTACTTCATTCATAAATTTTTTCACAATATTAAAAATTGAGCTAGCTTAATATGGCCGTTGGAGTCGTGTTATTATGAGCTCTAAATCTAAAGTGACGGAAAATTTTGTGTTGACATGTCAAGTTGATCGGCTAGCTAAAAAGACCATTCTAAACAGATCAATGGTACTCATTGAGTAAGGGCTAATAAATGAATTATAATGCATGGTATCACGCAATTTGGGATAGATTGGATTACTTGGAAGCTTTGTCGTATCAATTTGATTTTGAAATTTTTTCATAGTATAGAAACTTGAGCTAGCATAACGTGGGCGTTGGATTCATGGCATTCTAAGCACTAAATCAAAAGTGTCAGACGAATTAGTGTGGACATGTCTAGTTAATTGGCCAGTTCAAATGATCATTCTAAGCTGATCACTAGTTATCATTGAGTAAAGGCTTATAAGTGAATCATAATGCATGGCATCACGCAGTTTGGGATAGAGTGCATTAATTGGAGCCTTTGTCGTATCTAATTGAGTCTGAAATTTTGTCACAATAATTAAAATTGAGCTAGCATAACGTGGGCGTTGGATTCATGATATTCTGAGCTCTAAGTCAAAACTTATGGACGATTTAGTGCGGGCATGTCAAGTTGATCGGCCAGTTAAAATCATCATTCTAAATTGATCAACGGTGCTCGTCGATTAAAACCTCATAAGTGAAGCATAATGCATGGCATCATGCAGTTTGGGATATATTGGATTACTTGGAGCCTTTTTCGTATCTATTTCATTCCTAAATTTTGTCACAATATAGAAAATTGAGCTTGTTTAACATGGGCTTTGGATTCGTTTCATTCTGAGGTCTAAATGTAAGTAATGGATGATTTAGTGTTGACATGTCAAGTTGATCGGTTTGCTAAAATGATCATTTTAAACGGATCAATGGTCCTCATTGAGTAAAGGCTAATAAATGAATTATAATGCATGGTATCACGCAATTTGAGATAGATTGGATTACTTGGAAGATTTTTCGTATCTATTTGAATCTGAATTTTTGTCACAACATAAAAATTGAGCTAGCATAACGTGGGCATTGGATTCATGTCAATCTGAGCTATAAATCCAAAGTTACGAACGATTTAGTGCAGACATGTCAAGTTTATCAGCCAGTTAAAATGATCATTCTAAACTGATCACTGGTGCACATTGAATAAAACCTCATAAGTGACGCATAATGCATTGCATCACGCAGTTTGGGATATATTGGATTACTTGGAGCCTTTGTCCTATCTATTTGGTTCCTAAATTTTGTCACAATATAGAAAATTGAGCTAGTTTAACAAGGGCGTTGGATTCGTGTCATTCTTAGCTCTAAATCTAAAGTGACAGAAGATTTAGTGTTGACATGTCAAGTTGATCGGCTAGCTAAAATGATCATTCTAAACGGATCAATGGTTCTCATTGAGTAAAGGCTAATAAATGAATTATAATGTATGGTATCACGCAATTTGGGATATATTGGATTATTTGGAAGCTTGTAGTATCTATTTAAGACTGAAATTGTGTTATTGTTTTGAAAATTGAGCTAGCATAACGTGGGCGTTGGATTCATTTCATTATGAGCTGTAAATTAAAAGTTACGGACGATTTAGTGCGGACATGCAATTTGATTGGCCGGTTCAAATGATCATTCTAAGCTGATCATTGGTGCTCATTGAGTAAATGTTTATAAGTGAAGCATAATGCATGGCATCACACAGTTTGGGATAGATTGGATTACTTGGAGGCTTTGTCGTTTCTGTTTCACACATAAATATTTTCACAATATAGAAAATTGAGCTAGCTTAATATGGCCATTTGATTCACGTAAGTCTGAGCTCTAAATCTAAAGTGACGGAAAATTTTGTGTTGACATGTCAAGTTGATCGGCTAACTAAAATGATCATTCAAAACAGATAATGATTCTCATTAAGTAAAGGCTAATAAATGAATTATAATGCATGGGATCACACAGTTTGGATAGATTGGATACTTGAAGGCTTTGTCGTATCTATTTCATTCCTAAATTTTGTCACAATATAGAAAATTGAGATAGCTTAACATGGGCGTTGGATTCGTGTCATTCTTAGCTCTAAATCTAAAGTGACAGATGATTTAGTGTTGACATGTCAAGTTGATCAGCTAGCTAAAATGATCATTCTAAACGGATCAATGGTTCTCATTGAGTAAAGGCTAATAAATGAATTATAATGTATGGTATCAGCAATTTGGGATAGATTGGATTATTTGGAAGCTTGTAGTATCTATTTAAGACTGAAATTGTGTTATAGTTCTGAAAATTGAGCTAGCATAACGTGGGCGTTGGATTCATGTCATTATGAGCTGTAAATTAAAAGTTACGGATGATTTAGTGCAGACATGTCAATTTGATTGGCCGGTTCAAATGATCATTCAAAGCTGATCATTGGTGCTCTTTGAGTAAATGTTTATAAGTGAAGCATAATGCATGGCATCACACAGTTTGGGATAGATTGGATTACTTGTAGGCTTTGTCGTTTCTGTTTCATACATAAATATATAGAAAATTGAGCTAGCTTAATATGGCCGTTTGATTCACGTCATTCAGAGCTCTAAATCTAAAGTGACGGAAAATTTTGTGTTGACATGTCAAGTTGATCGGCTAACTAAAATGATCATTCAAAACAGATAATGATTCTCATTAAGTAAAGGCTAATAAATGAATTATAATGCATGGGATCACACAGTTTGGATAGATTGGATACTTGAAGGCTTTGTCGTATCTATTTCATTCCTAAATTTTGTCACAATATAGAAAATTGAGCTAGCTTAACATGGGCGTTGGATTCGTGTCATTCTGAGTCCTAAATCTAAATTGACGGACGATTTAGTGTTGACATATCAAGTTTATCGGCTAGCTAAAATGATCATTTTAAATGGATCGATGAATCTCATTGAGTAAAGGCTAGTAAATGAATTATAATGCATGGCATCACGCAGTTTGGGATAGATTGGATTATTTGGAATTTTTGTCGAATCTATTTGAGTCTGAAATTTTGTCATTGTTTAGAAAATTGAGCTAGCATAACATGGGTGTTGGATTTATGTCATTATGAGCTCCAAATAAAAAGTTACGGACGATTTAGTGCGGATATGTCAAGTTGATTGGCCAGTTCATATGTTCATTATAAGCTGATCATTGGTGCTCATTGAGTAAAGGCTTATACGTGAAGCATAATGCATGGTATCACGCAGCTTGTGATAGATTGGATTACTTGGAGGTTTTGTCGTATCTATTTTAATCTGAATTTTTGTCACAACATAAAAATTGAGCTAGCATAACGTGGGCGTTGGATTCATGTCATTCTGAGCTATAAATCAAAAGTTACGACCGATTAAGTGCAGACATGTCAAGTTTATCAGCCAGTTAAAATGATCATTCTAAACTGATCACTGGTGCACATTGATTAAAACCTCATAAGTGACGCATAATGCATTGCATCACGCAGTTTGGGAGATATTGGATTACTTGGACCCTTTGTCCTATCTATTTGGTTCCTAAATTTTGTAACAATATAGAAAATTGAGCTAGCTTAACAAGGGCGTTGGATTCGTGTCATTCTTAGCTCTAAATCTAAAGTGACAGATGATTTAGTGTTGACATGTCAAGTTGATCGGCTAGCTAAAATGATCATTCAAAACAGATAATGATTCTCATTAAGTAAAGGCTAATAAATGAATTATAATGCATGGGATCACACAGTTTGGATAGATTGGATACTTGAAGGCTTTGTCGTATCTATTTCATTCCTCAATTTTGTCACAATATAGAAAATTGAGCTAGCTTAACATGGGCGTTGGATTCGTGTCATTCTGAGCCCTAAATCTAAATTGACGGACGATTTAGTGTTGACATATCAGGTTGATCGGCTAGCTAAAATGATCATTTTAAATGGATCGATGAATCTCATTGAGTAAAGGCATGTAAATAAATTATAATGCATGGCATCTCGCAGTTTGGGATAGATTGGATTATTTGGAATTTTGTCGAATCTATTTGTGTCTGAAATCTTGTCATTGTTTAGAAAATTGATCTAGCATAACGTGGGTGCTGGATTTATGTCATTATGAGCTCTAAATCAAAAGTTACGGACGATTTAGTGCGGATATGTCAAGTTGATTGGCCAGTTCATATGTTCGTTATAAGCTGATCATTGAAGCTCATTGAGTAAAGGCTTATACATGAAGCATAATGCATGGCATCACGCAGCTTGTGATAGATTGGATTACTTGGAGGTTTTGTCGTATCTATTTGAATCTGAATTTTTGTCACAACATAAAAATTGAGCTAGCATAACGTGGGCGTTGGATTCATGCCAATCTGAGCTATAAATCAAAAGTTACGAACGATTTAGTGCAGACATGTCAAGTTTATCAGCCAGTTAAAATGATCATTCTAAACTGATCACTGGTGCACATTGAATAAAACCTCATAAGTGACGCATAATGCATTGCATCACGCAGTTTGGGATATATTGGATTACTTGGAGCCTTTGTCCTATCTATTTGGTTACTAAATTTTGTCACAATATAGAAAATTGAGCTAGTTTAACAAGGGCGTTGGATTCGTGTCATTCTTAGCTCTAAATCTAAAGTGACAGATGATTTAGTGTTGACATGTCAAGTTGATCGGCTAGCTAAAATGATCATTCTACACGGATCAATGGTTCTCATTGAGTAAAGGCTAATAAATGAATTATAATGTATGGTATCACGCAATTTGGGATAGATTGGATTATTTGGAAGCTTGTAGTATCTATTTAAGACTGAAATTGTGTTATAGTTCTGAAAATTGAGCTAGCATAACGTGGGCGTTGGATTCATGTCATTATGAGCTGTAAATTAAAAGTTACGGATGATTTAGTGCGGACATGTCAATTTGATTGGCCGGTTCAAATGATCATTCTAAGCTGATCATTGGTTCTCATTGAGTAAATGTTTATAAGTGAAGCATAATGCATGGCATCACACAGTTTGGGATAGATTGGATTACTTGTAGGCTTTGTCGTTTCTGTTTCATACATAAATATTTTCACAATATAGAAAATTGAGCTAGCTTAATATGGCCGTTTGATTCACGTCATTCAGAGCTCTAAATCTAAAGTGACGGAAAATTTTGTGTTCACATGTCAAGTTGATCGGCTAACTAAAATGATCATTCAAAACAGATAATGATTCTCATTAAGTAAAGGCTAATAAATGAATTATAATGCATGGGATCACACAGTTTGGATAGATTGGATACTTGAAGGCTTTGTCGTATCTATTTCATTCCTAAATTTTGTCACAATATAGAAAATTGAGCTAGCTTAACATGGGCATTGGATTCGTGTCATTCTGAGCCCTAAATCTAAATTGANTTTGTCGTATCTATTCCATTACTAAATTTTTTCACATTGTAGAAAATTGGGCTAGCTTAACATGGGCGTTGGATTCGTGACATTCTGAGCTCTAAATCAAAATTGACGGACGATTTAGTGTTGACATATCAAGTTGATCGGTTAGCTAAAATGATCATTATAAACGGATCGATGAATCTCATTAAGTAAAGGCTAGTAAATGAATTATAATGCATAGTATCACGCAGTTTGGGATAATTAGGATTATTTGGAAGCTTTGTCGTATCTCTTTGAGTCCGAAATTTTGTTATAATTTCTTAAATTGAGCTAGCATAACGTGGGTGTTGGATTCATGTCTCTATGAGGTCTAAATCAAAAGTTACTGACAATTTAGTGAGGACATGTCAAGTTGATTGGCCAGTTCAAATGATCATTCTAAGCTGATCATTGGTGCTCACTGAGTAAAGGCTTATACATGAAGCCTAATACATGGCATCACACAGTTTGGGATAGATTGGATTGCTTGGAGGCTTGGTCATATCTATTTGAGTCCGAAATTTTGTCACAATATAGAAAATTGAGGTAGCATAACGTGGGGGTTGGATTCATGTCATTCTGAGCTCTAAATCAAAAGTTATGGACAATTTAGTGCGGACATGTCAAGTTGATCGGTCAGTAAAAATGATAATTCTAAACTGATCGTTGGGGAACATTGATTAAAATCTCATAAGTGAAGCATAATGCATAGCATCACACAGTTTGCGATAGATTGGATTATTTGGAGGCTTTGTCGTATCTATTTCATTCCTATATTGTGTCATAATGTAGAAAATTGATCTAGCTTAACATGGTCGTTGGATTCGTGTCATTTTGAGCTCTCAATCCAAAGTGGCGAAAAATTTAGTGTTGACATGTCAAGTTGATCGGGTAGCTAAAATGATCATTCTAAACGGATCAATGGTTTTCATTGGGGAAAGGCTAATAAATGAATTATAATGCATGGCATCACGCAGTTTGGATAGATTGGATTACTTGGAGGCTTTTTCTATCTATTTCACTCCAAAATTTTGTCGCAATATAGAAAATTGAGCTAGCTTAACATGGGTGTTGGATTCGTGTCATTCTGAGTTGTAAATCTAAATTTACGGACGATTTAGTGTTGACATATCAAGTTGATCGGCTAGCTAAAATGATCATTCTAAATGGATCGATGAATCTCATTGAGTAAAGGCTAGTAAATGAATTATAATGCATGGTATCACCCAGTTTAAGATTGATTGGATTACTTGGAGGCTTTATCGTATCTATTTAATTCCTAAATTTTGTCACAATATAGAAAATTGAGCTAGCTTAACATGGCCGTTGGACTCGTGTCATTCTGACCTCTAAATCTAAAGTGACAGAAAATTTAGTGTTGACATGTCAAGTTGACTGGCTAGCTAAAACGATCATTCTAAACGGATCAATGGTTTTCATTGAGTAAAGGCTAATAAATAAATTATAATGCATGGCATCACGTAGTTTGGATAGATTGGATTACTTGGAGGCTTTGTCATATCTATTTCATTCTTAGATTTTGTCACAATATAGAAAATTGAGATAGCTTAACATGGGCGTTTGATTTGTGTCATTCTGAGCTCTAAATTTAAATTGACGAATGATTTAGTGTTGACATATCAAGTTGATCGGCTCACTAAAATGATAATTCTAAAGGGATCGATAAATCTCATTGAGTAAAGGCTAGTAAAAAATTATAATGCATGGTATCACGCAATTTGAGGTAGTTTGGAGTATTGGGAAGATTTGTCGTATCTATTTGAGTCTGAAATTTTGTCATAGTTTAGAAAATTGAGCTAGCATAACGTGGGTGTTGGATTCATGTCATTATGAGTTCTAAATCCAAAGTTACAGACGATTAAATGCGGACATTTCAAGTGGATCGGCCAATTTAAATGATCATTCTAAGCTGATCATTGATGCTCATTGAGTAAAGCCTTATACATGAAGCATAATGCATGGCATCACACAGTTTGGGATAGATTGGATTATTTGGAGGCTTTGTTGTATCTATTTGAGTTTGAAATTTTTTTCACATTATAGAAAATTTAGCTAGCACATCATGGGCGTTGGATTCATGTCATTCTGAGCTCTAAATGAAAAATTATAGACGATTTAGTGCGTACATGTCAAGTTGATCGGTCAGTTAAAATGATTATTCTAAACTGATCATTGGGGATCATTGATTAAAACCTCATAAGTGAAGCATAATGCATGGCATCACACAGTTTGGGATAGATTGGATTACTTGGAAGCTTTGTCGTATCTATTTCATTCATCAATTTTATCACAATATAGAAAATTGAGCAAGCTTAACATGGCCGTAGGATTCGTGTCATTCCGAGCTCTAAATCTAAAGTGACGAAAAATTTAGTGCTGACATGTTAAGTTGATCGGCTAGCTAAAATGATCGTTGTAAACGGATCAATGGTTCTCATTGATTAAAGGCTATTAAATGAATTATAATGCATGGCATCACCCAGTTTGGATAGATTGGATTACTTGAAGGCTTTGTCGTATCTATTTCATTACTAAATTTTCTCACAATATAGAAACTTGAGCTACCTTAACATGGGTGTTGGATTCGTGTCATTCTTAGCTATAAATCTAAGTTGACGGACGATTTAGTGTTGACATATCAAGTTGATCGCTAGCTAAAATGATCATTCTAAACGGATCGATGAATCTCGTTGAGTAAAGGCTAGTAAATGAATTATAATGCATGGTATCACGGAGTTTTGGATAGATTGGATTATTTGGAAGCTATGGCATAACAATTTGAGTCTGAAATTTTGTCATACCTTAGAAAATTGAGCTAGCATAACGTGGTTATAGGATTCATGTCATTATGAGCTCTAAATCAAAAGTTACAGACGATTTAGTGCAGACATGTCATGTTTATTGGACAGTTCAAATGATCATTGTAAGCTGATCATTGGTGCTCATTGAGCAAAGGCTTATACATGAATCATAATACATGGCATCATACTGTTTGGGATAGATTGGGATAACTTTGTCGTATCTATTTGAGTCTAAAATTTTGTCACATTATAGAAAATTGAGCTAGCATAACGTGGGCGTTGGATTCATGTCATTCTGAGCTCTAAATCAAAAGTTATGGACGATTTAGTGCGGACATGTCAAATTGATCGGTCAGTTAAAATGATCATTCTAAACTGATCACTGGGGATCATTGATTAAAACCTCATAAGTGAAACATAATGCATGGTACCACGCAGTTTGGGATAGATTGGATTACTTGGTGGCGTTGTCGTATATATTTCATTCCAAAACATTGTCACAATATTGAAAATTGAGCTAACTTAACATGGCCATTGGATTCGTGTCATTCTGAGCTCTAAATCTAAAGTGATAGAAAATTTAGTGTTGACATGTCAAGTTGATCGACTAGCTAAAATGATAATTATAAACGGATCAATTGTTCTCATTGAGTAAAGGGTAATAAATGAATTATAATGCATGGCATCACGCCGTTTGGATACACTAAATTATTCCATTCTATTTAAGGTATCTATTTCATTCCTAAATTTTGTCAGAATATAGAAAATTGAGCTAGCTTAACATTGGCGTTGGATTCGTGTCATTCGAAGCTCTAAATCAAAAGGTACGGACGAATTAATGTGGACATGTCAAGTTGATTGGCCAGTTCAAATGATCGTTCTAAGCTGATCATTGGTGCTCATTAAGTAAAGGCTTATAAGTGAAGCATAATGCATGGCATCACGCAGTTTGAGATAGATCGGATTACTTGGAGGCTTTATCGTATCTATTTGATTCTGAAATTTGTCACATTATAGAAAATTGAGCTAGCTTAACATGGGCATTGGATTCATGTCATTTTAAGCTCTGAATTTAAAGTGACGGATATTTTGTGTTGACATGCTAACTAAAATAATCATTCTAAACGGATGAATGGTTCTCATTGAGTCAAGACTAATAAATGAATTATAATGCATGGCATCACGCAGTTTGGCAGAAATTGGATTACTTGGAAGCTTCCTCATATCTATTTGAGTCTGAAATTTTGTCATAGTATAGAAACTTTAGGTAGCATAATGTGGGTGTTGGATTCATGTCATTCTGAGCTCTATATCAAAAGTTACAGTCGATTTAGTGCGTACATGTGAAGTCTATTGGCCCGTTCAAATGATCATTCTAAGCTGATCATTGGTGCTCATTGAGTAAAGGCTTATATGTGAAGCATAATACATGGCATCACGCAGTTTGGGATAGATTGGATAACTTGTAGAATTTGTCGTATTTATTTGAGTCTGAAATTTTGTCACACTATAGAAAAATTAGCTAGCATAACGTGGGCGTTTGATTCATGTCATTATGAGCTCTAAATCAAAATTTACGGATGATTTAGTGTGGACATGTCAAGTTTATTGGCCAGTTCAAAGGATTTTTCTAAACTGATCATTGGTGCTCATTGAGTAAAGGCTTATAAGTGAAGCATAATGCATGACATCACGCAGTTTGGGATAGATTGGATTACCTGGAGGCTTTGTCGTATCTATTTGAGTCTAAAAATTTTGTCACATTACAGAAAATTGAGCTAGCATAATGTGGGCGTTGGATTCATTCATTCTGAGCTCTAAATCAAAAGTTATGGACGATTTAGTGCTTACATGTCAAGTTGATCAGCCAGTTAAAATGATCATTTTAAACTGATCATTGGTGCTCATTGATTAAAACCTCATTAGGGAAGAATAATGCATGGCATCATGTAGTTTGGGATATATTGGATTACTTGGAGCCTTTGTCCTATCTATTTCATTCTTAAATTTTGTCACAATATAGAAAATTGAGCTAGTTTAACATGGGTGTTGGATTCGTCTCGTTTTGAGCTCTAAATCTAAAGTGACGGACGATTTTGTGTTGACATGTCAAGTTGATCAGCTAGATAAAATGATCATTTGAAACGGATCAATGGTTCTCACTGAATAAAGGCTAATAAATGAATTATAATGCATGGTATCATGCAGTTTGGGAAAGATTGGATTACTTGGAAAAAATTTCGTATCTATTTGAGTATAAATTTTTTTCATAGTATAGAAAATGGTGCTAGCATAATGCAGACGTTGGATTCATGTCATTCTAAGCTCTAAATAAAATGGTACGGAGGAATTAGTGTGGACATGTTAAGTTGATTGGCCAGTTGAAATGGTCATTCTAAGCTGATCACTGGTGCTCATTGAGTAAAGGCTTATAAGTGAAGCATAATGCATGGCATCACGTAGTTTGGGATAGATTGGATTACTTGGAGGCTTTGTCGTATCTTTTTGAGTATGAAATATTTTCACATTATAAAAAATTGAGCTAGCATAACGTGGGCGTTGGATTCATGTAATTTTGAGCTCTAAATCAAAAGTTACGAACGATTTAGTGCGGACATGTCAAGTTGATCGGCCAGTTAAAATGATCATTCTAAACTGATCATTGCTCCTCATTGATTAAAACCTCATAAGTGAAGCATAATGCATGGTATCACGCAGTTTGGGATATATTGGATTACTTGGAGCCTATGTTGTATATATTTCATTCCTAAATTTTTTCACAATATAGAAAATTTAGCTACTTTAACATGGGCGTTCGATTCGTTTCATCCTGAGCTCTAAATCTAAAGTGACGGACGATTTAGTGTTGACATGTCAAGTTGATTGGCTACCTAAAATGATTATTCTAAATGGATCAATGGTTGTCATTGAGTAAAAGCTAATAAATGAATTATAATGAATGGCATCACGTAGTTTGGGATAGATTGGATTACTTAGAGGCTTTGTCTTATCTATTTCATTCCTAAATTTTCTGCCAATATAGAAAATTGAGCTTGCTTTACATTGGTGTTGGATTCGTGTCATTTTGAGCTCTAAATTAAAAGGTACGGACGAATTAGTTTGGACATGTCAAGTTAATTGGCCAGTTCAAATGATCATTCTAAGCTGATCATTGGTTCTCATTAAGTAAAGGCTTATAAGTGAAGCATAATGCATGGCATCACGCAATTTGAGATAGATCGGATTACTTGGAGGCTTTGTCGTATCTATTTGATACTGAAATTTGTCACATTATAGAAAATTGAGCTAGCATAACATGGGCGTTGGATTCATGTCAGTATGAGATTTAAATCAAAAGTTACGAACGATTGAGTTTGGATATGTAAAGTTGATCGGCCAGTTAAAATGATCATTCTTAACTGATCATTGCTGCTCATTGATTATAACCTCATAAGTGAAGCATAATGCATGGCATCACGCAGTTAGGGATATATTGGATTACTTGGAGCCTTTGTCGTATCTATTTCATTCCTTAATTTTGTCACAATATAGAAAATTGAGCTACTTTAACATGGGTGTTGGATTCTTGTCATTCTGAGCTCTAAATCTAAAGTGACGCACGATTAAGTGATGACATGTCAAGTTGATCGGCTAGCTAAAATTATCATTCTAATCGGATCAATGGTTCTTAATGAGTAAAGTCTAATAAATGAATTATAATGGGTGGTATCACGTAGTTTGGGATATATTGGAATATTTGGAAGCTTTTTCGTAACTATTTGAGTCTGAAATTGTGTCATAGTTTTGAAAATTGAGCTTGCATAACGTGGGCGTTGGATTCATGTCATTATGAGCTCTAAATCGAAATTTACGAACGATTTAGTGCGGACATGTCAAGTTGATTGCCCAGTTCAAAGGCTTATAAGTGAAGCATAATGCATGGCAACACACTCTTTTGGATAGATTGGATTACTTGGAGACTTTTTCGTATCTATTTGTGTCTGGAATTTTGTCACAATATAGAAAATTGAGCTAGCATTACGTGGACGTTGGATTCATGTCATTCTGAGAACTAAATCAAAAGTTACGGACGATTTAGTGCAGATATGTCAAGTTGATCAGCCAGTTAAAATGATCATTCCAAACTGATCATTGGTGCTCATTGATTAAAACTTCATAACTGAAGAATAATGCATGACATTACGCAGTTTGGGATATGTTGGATTACCTGGAGCCTTTGTCGTATCTATTTCATTCCAAAATTTTTTCACAATATAGAAAATTGAGCTAGTTTAACATGGGCGTTAGATTCGTGTCATTCCTAGTCTAAATCTAAAGTGACGGACGATTTTGTGTTGACATGTCAAGTTGATCAGCTAGCGAAAATGATCATTTTTAACGGGTCAATGGTTCTCATTGAGTAAAGGCTAATAAATGAATTATAATGCATGGTATTACGGAGTATGGGATAGATTGGATTATTTGGAAGCTTGTTGTATCTATTTGAGACTGAAATTGTCATAGTTTAGAAAGTAGAGCTAGCATAACGTGGGCGTTGGTTTCATGTCATAATGAGATTTTAATCAAAAGTTGCGGACGATTTAGTGCGGACTTGTCAAGCTGATCATTGGTGCTCATTGACTAAATGCTTATAAGTGAAACATAATGCATGGCATCACACAGTTTGGGATAGATTGGATAAGTTGGAGGCTTTGTCATATCTATTTCATTCCTAAATTTTGTCACAATATAGAAAATTGAGCTAGCTGAACATGGGCGTTGGATTCGTGTCATTCTGAGCTCTAAATTTAAAGTGACAGACGATTTAGTCTTGACATGTCAAGTTGATCGGCTAGCTAAAATAATCATTCTAAACTGATCAATGGTTCTCATTGAGTGAAGGCTAACAGATGAATTATAATGCATGGCATCACGCAGTTTGGGATAGATTGGATTATTTGGAACCTTCGTCGTATCTATTTGAGTCTGAAATTTGGTCATAGTATAGAAAGTTGGGCTAGCATAACGTGGTTGTTGGATTCATGTCATGATGAGCTCTAAATAAAAAGTGACAGACGATTTGGTGTGAACATGTCAAGTTAATTGGCCAGTTCAAATGATCATTCTAAGATAATCATGGGTGCTCATTGAGTAAAGGCTTATAATTGAAGCATAATGCATTGCATCACGCAATTTGGGATATATTGGATTACTTGGAGCCTTTGTCCTATCTATTTCATTCCTAAATTTTATCACAATATAGAAAATTGAGCTAGTTTTACATGGGCTTTTGATTCGTGTCATTTTGAGCTGTAAATCTAAAGTGACGGACGATTTTGTGTTGTCATGGCAAGTTGATCGGCTAACTAAAATGATCATTCTAAACGGATCAATGGTTCTCATTGAGTAAAGGCTAATAAATGAATTATAATGCATGGTTTCACACAATTTGGGATAGATTGGATTACTTGGAACCTTCGTCGTATCTATTTGAGTCTGAAATTTGGTCATAGTATAGAAAGTTGGGCTAGCATAACGTGGTTGTTGGATTCATGTCATGATGAGCTCTAAATAAAAAGTGACAGACGATTTGGTGTGAACATGTCAAGTTAATTGGCCAGTTCAAATGATCATTCTAAGATAATCATGGGTGCTCATTGAGTAAAGGCTTATAATTGAAGCATAATGCATTGCATCACGCAATTTGGGATATATTGGATTACTTGGAGCCTTTGTCCTATCTATTTCATTCCTAAATTTTATCACAATATAGAAAATTGAGCTAGTTTTACATGGGCTTTTGATTCGTGTCATTTTGAGCTGTAAATCTAAAGTGACGGACGATTTTGTGTTGTCATGGCAAGTTGATCGGCTAACTAAAATGATCATTCTAAACGGATCAATGGTTCTCATTGAGTAAAGGCTAATAAATGAATTATAATGCATGGTTTCACACAGTTTGGGATAGATTGGATTACTTGGAAGATTTGTCGTATCTATATGAGTCTGAAATTTTAACATAGTATAGAAAATTGAGCTACCACAATGTGGACGTTGGATTCATGTCATTCTGAGCTATAAATAAAACGGTACGGATGAATTAGTGTGGACATGTCAAGTTGATTGGCCAGTTCAAATGATCATTCTAATATGCGCATTGGTGCTCATTGAGTAAAGGCTTATAAGTGAAGCATAATGCATGCCATCATGCAGTTCGGGATAGACTGGATTAGTTGGAGGCTTTAACGCAACTATTTGAGTCTGAAATTTTGTCACATTATAGAAAATTGAGCTAGCATAACGTGGGCGTTGGATTCATGTCTTTTTGGGCTCTAAATCAAAAGTTATGGACGATTAAGTGCGGGCATGTCAAGTTGATCGGGTAGTTAAATTGATCATTCTACACTAATCACTGGTGCTCATTGAATAAAATCTCGTAAGTGAAGCATAGTGCATGGCATCATGCAGTTTGGGATATATTGGATTGTTTGGAGTCTTTGTCGTATCTATTTCATTACTAAATTTTGTCATAATATAGAAAATTGAGCTAGCATAACGTGGGCGTTGGATTCATGTCATTCTGAGCTCTAAATCAAAAGTTATTGACGATTTAGTGCGGACATGTCAAGTTGATCAGCCAGTTAAAATAATCATTCTAAATTAATCATTGGTGCTCATTGATTAAAACCTCATAAGTGAATCATAACGCATTACATCACGCAGTTTTGGATACATTGGATTAGCTGGAGCCTTTGTCGTAACTTTTTCAATCCCAAATTTGTCACAATATAGAAAATTGAGCTAGTTTAACATGGGCTTTTGATTCGTATCATTCTGTGCTCTATATCTAAAGTGAGCAAACATTTAAATGTTATCGGCAAGCTAAAATGATCATTCTAAATGGGTTAATGGTTCTTATTGAGTAAAGGCTAATAAATGAATTATAATGCATGGTATCACGCTGTTTGGGATAGATTGGATTACTTGGAAGCTTGGTATTATCTATTTCATTCCTAAATTTTGTCAAAATATAGAAAATTGGGCTAATTTAACATAGGCGTTAGATTCGTGTCATTCTGAGCCGTAAATCTAAAGTGACGAACGATTTAGGGTTGAAATGTCAAGTTGATCAGCTAATTAAATTCATCATTCGAAACTGATCAATGGTTCTCATTGAGTAAAGGCTAATGAATGAATTATAATGCATGGCATCACGCAGTTTGGGATAGATTGGATTACTTGGAGAGTTTGTCGTGTCTATTTCATTCCTAAATTTTGTCACAATATAGAAACTTGAGCTACCTTAACATGGGCATTAGATTTATGTTATTATGAGCTCTAAATCAAAAGTTACGGACGAATTAGTGTGGACTTGTCAAGTTGATTGGGCAGTTCAAATGATCATTCTAATCTGATCTTTGGTGTTCATTGAGTAAAGGCTTATAAGTGAAGCATAATGCATGGCATCATGCAGTTTGGGATAGATTGGGTTACTTGGAGACTTTGTCGAATCAATTTGAGTTTTAAATTTTGTTACAATATATAAAATTGAGCTAGCATAACGTGGGCGTTGGATTCATGTCATTCTGAGCTCTAAATCTAAATTGACGGATGATTTAGGGTTGAAATGTGAAGTTAATCAGCTAACTAAAATCATCATTCCAAACGATCAATGGTTCTCATTGAGTAAAGGCTAATGAATTAATTATAATGCATGACATCACGTAGTTTGGGATAGATTGGATTAATTGGAGACTTTTTCATATCTATTTCATTCCTAAATTTTGTCACAATATACAAACTTGTGCTACCTTAACATGGGCATTGGATTCATGTTATTCTGAGCTCTAAATCAAAAGTTACAGAAGAATTAGTGTCGACATGTCAAGTTGATTGGGCAATTCAAATGATCATTCTAATATGATCATTGGTGCTCATTGAGTAAAGGCTTATAAGTGAAGCATAATGCATGGCATCACGCAGTTTGTGATAGATTGGATTACTTGGAGACTTTGTCGTATCTATATGAGTTTAAAATTTTGTTACAATATAGAAAATTGAGCTAGGATAACGTGGGTGTTGGATTCATGTCTTTCTGAGCTTTAAATCAAAAGTTATGCACGATTTAGTACGTACATATCAAGTTGACCCGCCAGTTTGGCATAATCCATGACATCACGCAGTTCGAGATATATTAGATTACTTAGAGCCTTTGTCGTATCTATTTCATTACTAAATTTTGTCCCAATATAGAAAACTGAGCTACTTTAACATGAGCGTTGGATTCGTGTCATTCTGAGCTCTAAATCTAAAATGATGCACGATTTAGTGTTAAAATGTCAAGTTGATCAGCTACCTAAATTGATCATTCCAAACGGATCAATGGCTCTGATTGAGTAATGGCTAATAAATGAATTATAATGCATGGCATCACGCAGTTTGGGAGAGATTGGATTACTTGGAGGTTTTGTCGTATCTATTTGAGTCTGAAATTTTGTCACAACAAATAAAATTGAGCTAGCCTGACGTGGGCATTGGATTCATGTCATTCTTAGTTCTAAATCAAAAGTTATGGACGATTTAGTGCGGACATATCAAGTTGATCGACAACTTAAAATGATAATTCTAAATTGATCATTGGTGCTCATTGATTAAAACCTCATAAGTGCAGCATAATGCATAACATCACGCAGTTTGGGATACATTGGAATACTTGGCGGCTTTTTCGTATCTATTTCATTCCCAAGTTTTGTCACAACATAGAAATTGAGCAAGCTTATAGTGGGCATTGGATTCGTGTCATTCTAAGCTCTAAATCTAAAGTGACGGAGGATTTTGTGTTGACATGTTAAGTTGATCGGCTAGCTAAAATGATCATTCTAAACGGATCAGTGGTTTTCATTGAGTAAAGACTAACAAATGAATTATAGTGCATGACATCACGCAGTTTAGGATAGAATGGATTACTTGGAGGCTTTGTCATATCTACTTCATTCCTAAATTTTATACAAATATAGAAAATTGAGCTAGCATAACATGGGCGTTGGATTCATGTCATTCTGAGCTCTAAATCAAATCTTACGGACGATTTAGTGTGGACATTTCAAGGTTATTGGCTAGTTCAAATGATAATTCTAAACTGATCATTGGTGCTCATTGACTAAAGGCATATAAGTGAAGCATATTGCATGGCATCACGCAGTTTGGGATAGTTTGGATTACTTGGAGGCTTTGTCGTATCTATTTGAGTCTAAAATGAGCGGATATGTCAACTTGATCGGCCAGTTAAAATGAACATTCTAAACTGATCACTGGTGCTCATTGATTAAAACAACAAAAGTGAAGCATAATGCATGGCATCACGCAGTTTGGGATAGATTGGATTACTTGGAGGCTTTGTTGTATCTATTTCATCCTAATTTTCGTCACAATATAGAAAATTGAGCTAGCTTAGCATGGGCGTTGGATACGTGTCATTCGGAGCTCTAAATCTAAAGTGACGGACGATTTAGTGTTGACTTGTCGAGTTGGTCAGCCAACTAAAATGATCATTCTAAACATATCAGTGGTTCTCATTGAGTAAAGGCTAATAAATGAATTATAATGCATGAAATCACACAATTCGGGATAGATTGGATTACATGGATGCTTTGTCGTATCTATTTCATTTCTAAATTTTGTCAAAATATAGAAAATTGAGATATCTTGACATGGGCGTTGGATTCGTGTCATTCTGGGCTCTAAATTAAAATTTACGGACCCTTTAGTGTTGACATGTCAAGTTGATCGGCTAGCTAAAATGATGATTCTAAACGGATCGATGGTTCTTATTGAGTAAAGGCCAATAAATGATTTGTAATGAATGGCATCACGCAGCTTGGGATAGGTTGGATTACTTGGAAGCTTTGTCGAGTTTATTTGAGTATGAAAATTTGTCAGAGTATAAAAAATTGAGCTAGCATAACGTGGGCATTGGATTCATGTCATTCTGAGCCTAAATCAAATGTTACGGAGGATTTAATGCAGACATGTCAAGTTGATTGTCCAGTTCAAATGATCGTTCTAACCTGATCATTGGTGCACATTGAGTAAAGGCTTATAAGTGAAGCATAATGCATGGAATCACGTAGTTTGGGATAGATTGGATTACTTGGAGGCTTTGCCGTATCTATTTGAGTCTAAAATTTTGTCACAGTATAGAAACTTTAGCTAGCATAATGTAGGCGTTGGATTCATGTCATTCTGAGCTCTAAATCAAAACTTATGGACGACTTACTGCGGATATATCAAATTGATCGGCCAGTTAAAATGATCATTCTAAACTGATCATTGGTGCTCATTGATTTAAACCTCAAAAGTGAAGCATAATGCATGGCATCACGCAGTTTGTGATAGATTGGATTACTTGGAGGCTCTGTTGTATCTATTTCATTCCTAAAATTTGTCACAATATAGAAAACTGAGCTAGCTTAAGATGGGCGTTGGATACGTGTCATTCTGAGCTCTAAATCAAAAGTGAAGGACGATTTAGTGTTGACATATCAAGTTGATCGGCTAGCTAAAATGATCATTTTAAATGGATCAGTGGTTCTCATTGAGTAAAGGCTAATAAATGAATTATTATGCATGACATGACGCAGTTCGGGATATATTGGATTACATGGAAGCTTTTTCGTATCTATTTCATTCTTAAATTTTGTCACAATACAGAAAATTGAGATAGTTTAACATGGGCGTTGGATTCGTGTCATTCTGCGCTCTAAATCTAAATTGACGGACAATTTAGTGTTGACATGTCAAGTTGATCTGGTATCTAAAATGATCATTCTAAATGGATCGATGGTACTTATTGAGTAAAGGCTAATAAATGAATTATAATTCATGGCATCACGCGCTTTGGAATAGATTGGATTACGTGGAAGACTTGTCGTATCGATTTGAGTCTGAAATTTTGTCATAGTATAGTAAATTGAGCTAGCATAATGTGGGCGATGGATTCATGTCATTGTGATCTCTAAATCAAAAGTCGCGGATGATTTAATGCGGACATTTCAAATTGATTGGACTGTTCAAATGATCATTCTAAGCTGATCATTGGTGCTCATTGAGTAAAGGCTATAAGTGAAACATAATGTATGGCATCACATAGTTTGGGATAGATTGGATTAATTGGAGACTTTGTCGTATCTATTTGAGTCCGAAATTTTGTCACAAATAGAAAATTGAGATAGCATAACGTGGGCGTTGGATTCATGTCATTCCGAGGTCTAAATCAAAAGTAATGGACGATTTACTACAGACATGTCAAGTTGATTGGCCAGTTAAAATGATAATTCTAAACTGATCATTGGTGCTCATTGATTAAAACCTCAAAAGTGAAGCATAATGCATGGCATCACGCAGTTTGAGATAGATTGGATTACTTGGAGATAGCATAACGTGGGCGTTGGATTCATGGCATTCCGAGGTCTAAATTAAAAGTAATGGACGATTTACTGCAGACATGTCAAGTTGTTTGGCAAGTTAAAATGATAATTCTAAACTGATCACTGGTGCTGATTGATTAAAACCTCAAAAGTGAAGCACAATGCATGGCATCACGCAGTTTGAGATTGATTGGATTACTTGGAGGCTTTGTTGTTTCTATTTCATTCCTAATTTTTGTCACAATATAGAAAATTGAGCTAGCATAACATGGGCATTAGATTCGTGTCATTATGAGCTCTTAATCTAAATTAACCGAAGATTTAGTGTTTACATGTCAAGTTGATCGGCTAGCTAAAATGATAATTCTAAACGGATTGATGCTTCTCATTGAGTAGAGGCTAATAAATGAAAAATAACGCATGGCATCATGCAGTTTGGGATATATTGGATTACTTAGAAGCTTTCTCGTATCTCTTTGAGTCTGAAATTTTGTCATCGTATTGAAAATTGAGCTAGCATAATGTGGGTGTTGGATTTATGTCATTCTAAGCTCTAAATCAAACGTTACGGACAATTTAGTGTTGACATGTCAAGTTGACGGCTAGCTAAAATGATCATTCTAAACGGATTGATGGTTCTCATTGAATAAAACCTTATAAATGAAGCTTAATGCATGGCACCAAGCAGTTTGGGATAGTTTGGTTTACTTGGAAGATTTGTCGTATCTATTGGTGCTCATTGATTAAAACCTCATAAGTGAAGCATAATGCATGGCATCACGCAGTTTGGTATAGATTGGAAAACTTGGAGAGTTTGTGGTATCGATTTCATTCCTAAATTTTGTCACAATGTAGAAAATGTAGCTAGCTTAACATAGGCGCTGGATTTGTGTCATTCTGAGCTCTAAATCTAAGGTAACAGACGATTTAGTGTTGACATGTCAAGTTGACCGGCTAGCTAAAATGATCATTCTAAATGGATCAATTGTTCTCATAGGGTAAAGGCTAAAAATGCATTATAATGCATGGCATTACGCTGTTCGGGATATATTGGATTACTTGGAGGCTGTGTCGTATCTATTTCATTCCTAAGTTTTTTCACAGTATAGAAAATTTAGATATCTTAACATGGGCGTTGGATTCGTGTCATTTTGAGCTCTAAATCTAAATTGACGGGCACATTAGTGTTGACATGTCAAGTTGATCGGCTAGCTAAAATGATCATTCTAAACGGATCGATGGTTCTCATTGAGTAAAGGCTAATAAATGAATTATAATGCATGGCATCACGCTGTCTGGGATACATTGGATTACTTGGAAGCTTTGTGGTACCTATTTGAGTCTGAAATTTTGTCATAGCATTGAAAATTGAGCTAGCATAACGTGGGCGTTGAATTCATGTTATTCTAAACTCTAAATCAAAAGTTATGAACGATATAGTGCGGACATGTCAAGTTGATTGACCAGTTCAAATGATCATTCTAATCAAATCATTGGTGCTCATTGATTAAAGGCTTATATCTGAAGCATAAAGCATGACATCACACAATTTGGGATAGATTGGATTACTTGGAGGCCTTATCGTATATATTTGAGTCATAAATTTTGTCACAATATAGAAAATTGAGCTAGCATAACGTGGGCTTTGGTTTTAGTGCGGACGTGTCAACTTGATCGGCCAGTTAGAATGATAATTGTAAACTAATCATTGGTGCTCATTGAATAAAACCTCATAAGTGAAGCATAATGCATGGCATCATGGAGTTTGGGATAGATTGGATTACTTGGAGGCAATGTCGTATCTATTTGAGTCAGAAATTTTGTCATAGTAAAGAAAATTGAGCTAGGATAACGTGGGTATTGGATTCATGTCATTATGAGGTATAAATCAAAAGTTATGGACGATTTAGTGTGGATACATCAAGTTGATCGGCCAGTTAAAATGATAATTCCAAACTGATCATTGGTGCTCATTGATTAAAACCTCATAAGTGAAGCATAATGCATGGCGTCACAGAGTTTGGGATAGATTGGATTACTTGGAAGCTTTGGCATATCTATTTGAGTCTGAAATTTTGTCATAGAATTGAAAATTGAGCTAGCATAACGTGGGCGTTGGATTCATGTCATTCTGAACTCTAAAGCAAAAGTTATTGACGATTTACTGCAGACATGTCAACTTGATCGGCCAGTTAAAATGATTATTTGAAGCTGAACATTGGTGCTCATTGATTAAAACCTATTAAGTGAAGCGTAATGTATGACATCACACAGTTTGGGATGATTGCATTACTTGGAGGTTTTGTCGTAACTATTTCATTCCTATATTTTATCACAATATAGAAAATGCAGCTAGCTTAACGTGGGTGTTGGATTCGTGTCATTCTCAGCTCTAAATCTAAAGTGACGGAGGATTTAGAGTTGACATGTCAACTGGATCGGCTAGGTAAAATAATCGTTCTAAACGGATCAATGGTTCTCATTGAGTAAAGGCTAATAAATGAATTATAATGCATGGCATCACACAGTTTTGGATAGATTGGATTACTTGGAAGCTTCGTAGTCTCTATTTTAGTCTGAACTTTTGTCATAGTATGGAAAATTGAGCTTGCATAATGTCGGCGTTGGATTCAAGTCATTCTCAGCTCTAAATCAAAAGTTAGGGACGATTTAGTATGGACATGTGAAGTTGATTGGCCAATTCAAATGATCATTCTAAGCTGATCATTGGTGCTCATTCAGTAAAGGCTTATCACTGAAGCATAATTTATGGCATCACACAGTGTAGGATAGATTGGATTACTTTAAGGCTTAATCTTATCTGTTTGAGTTTGAAATTTTTTCACAATATTGAAAATTCAGCTAGCATAACGTGGGCGTTGGATTTATGTCATTTTGAGCTCTAAATCGAAAGTTATGAACGATTTAGTGCGGATATGTCAAGTTTATCGACCAGTTAAAATGATCAATCTAAACTGATCATTGGTGCTCATTGATTAAAACCTCATAACTGAAGCATAATGCATGGCATCACGCATTTTGGGATAGATTGGATTACTTGGAGGCTTTGTAGTATCTATTTCATTCCTATTTTTGTCACAATATAAAAAATTGAGCTAGCTTAACATAGGCGTTGGACTCGTGTCATTCTGAGCTTTAAATCTAAAGTGACGGACGATTTAGTGTTTATATGTCAAGTTGATCGGCTAGCTAAAATGATCATTCAAAATGGATTAATGGTTCTCATTCGGTAAAGGCTAATAAAGTAATTATAATGCATGGTATAACACAGTCTTGGATAGATTGGATTACTTGAAACCTTCGTCATCTCTATTTGAGTCTGAAATTTTGACACAATATAGAAAATTGAGCTACCATAACGTGGGCGTTGGATTCATATCATTTTGAGCTCTAAATCAAAAGTTATGGATGATTTATTGCGTACATGTCAACATGATAGGCCAGTTAAAATGATCATTCTAAACTGATCATTGATGCTCATTGATTAAAACCTCATAAGTGAAGCATAATGCATGACATCACGCAGTTTGGGATAGATTTGATTACTTGGAGGCTTTGTCGTATCTATTTCATTCCTAAATTTTGTTACAATATAAAAAATGGAGCTACCTTAACGTTGACGTTGGATTCGTGTCATTCTCACCTATAAATCTAAAGTGACGTAGGATTTAGTGTTGACTTGTCAAGTTGATCGGCTAGCTAAAATGATCATTCTAAACGGATCAGTGGTTCTCATTGGGTAAAGGCTTATTAATGAATTATAATGCATGACATCACACAGTTTTGGATAGTTTGGATTACTTGGAAGCTTCCTCATCCCTATTTGAGTCTGATATTTTGACACAATATAGAAAATTGAGCTAGCATTACGTGGGCGTTGGATTCATGTCATTCTGTGCTCTAAAAAAAGTTATGGACGATTTAGTGCGGACATGTCAACTTGATCGGCCAGTTAAAATGATCATTCTAAACTGATCATTGGTGCTCATTGATTAAAACCTCATAAGTGAAGCACAATGCATGGCATCACGCAGTTTGGGATAGATTGGATTACTTGGACGCTTTGTTGTATCTATTTCATTACTAAATTTTGCACAATATAAAAAATGGAGCTACCTTAACGTGAGCGTTGGATTCGTGTCATTGTCAGCTCTAAATCTAAAGTGACGGAGGATTTAGTGTTGACATGTCAAGTCGATCGGCTAGCTAAAATGATCATTCTCAACGGATCAATGGTTCTCTATAGTAAAGGCTAATAAATGAACTATAATGCATGGCATCACACAGTTTTGGATGGATTGGATTACTTCGAAGTTTCGTCGTCTCTATTTGATTGGTGAGTTCAAATGATCATTCTAAGCTGATCATTGGTGCTCACTGAGTAAAGGCTTATAAGTGAAGCATAATGCATGGCATCACGCAGTTTGGGATAGATTGGTTTACTTGGAGGCTTTGACTATCTATTCAAGTCTGAAATTTTGTCACAATATAGAAAATTAAGCTAGCACGGGCTTTGGATTATGTCATTCTGAGCTCTAAATCAAAAGTTATGGATGATTTAGTGCGGACGTGTCAAGTTGATCGGCCATTTAAAATTTTCATTCTAAACTGATCATTGGTGCTGATTTCTTAAAACCTCATAAGTGAATCATAATGCATGGCATCACGCAGTTGGGATAGATTGGATTACTTGGAGGCTTTGCCGTATCTATTTCTTTCCTAATTTTTGTCACAATATAGAAAATTGAGGTAGCTTAACATGGGCGTTGGATTCCTCTCATTTTTAGCTCTAAATCTAAATTGATGGTCGATTTCATGTTGAAATTTCAAGTTGATCGGCTAGCTAAAATGATCATTCGAAACGGATCATTCTAAAGGCTTATAAGTAAAGGCTTATAAGTGAAGCATAATGCATGGCATCACGCAGTTTCAGATAGATTGGATTACTTGGAGGCTTTGAGTATCTACTTCGGTCTGAAATTTTGTCACAATATAGAAAATTGAGCTAGCATAACGTGGGCGCTGGATTCATATCATTCTGAGCTTTAAATCGAAAATTATTGACGATTTAGTCCAGACATGTCAAGTTGATCAGCCTGTTAAAGTGATCATTCTAAACTGATCATTGGTCCTCATTGATAAAAACCTCATAAGGGAAGCATATGCATGGCATCACGCAGTTTGAAATATATTGGATTACTTGGAGGGTTTGTCGTATCTATTTCATTCTTAAATTTTGTCACAATATAGAAAATTGAGCTAGCTTAATATGGGCCTTGGATTCGTGTCATTCTGAGCTCTAAATCTAAATTGATGGATGATTTAGTGTTGACATGTCAAGTTGAACGGCTAGCTAAAATGATCATTCTAAACACATTGATGGCTCTCATTGAGTAAAGGCTAATAAATAAATTATAATGCATGGTATCACGCAGATTGGGATAGATTAAATTACTTGGAAGCTTTTTCATATATATTTGAGTCTGAAATTTTGTCGTAGTATTGAAAATTGAGCAGTATAACGTGGGCGTTGGATTCATGTCATTCTCAGCTCTAAACCAGAAGTTACGAACGATTTTGTGTGGACATGTCAGGTTGATTGACCAGTTGAAATGATCATTCTAAGCTGATCATTGGTGGTAATTGAGTAAAGGCTTATAAGTCAAGCATAATGCATGGCATCACGCACATTGGGATAGATTAGATTACTTGGAGGCTTTGAGTATCTATTTGATTCTGAAATTTTGTCTAAATATAGAAAATTGATCTAGCATAACGTGGGCGTTGGATTCATGTCATTCTGAGCTCTAAATCAAAAGTTATGGACAATTTAGTGCGGACATGTCGAGTTGATCGGCCTGTTAAGATGATAATTCTAAACTCATCATTGGTGCTCATTGATTAAAACCTCATAAGTGAAGCATAATGCATGGGATCAAACAGTTGGGGATAGATTGGATTACTTGGAGGCATTATCGTATCTATTTCATTCCTATATTTTGTCACAATATTGAAAATGGAGCTAGCTTAACGTGGGCGTTGGATTCATGTCATCCTCAGCTCTAAATCTAAAGTGACGGAGGATTTAGTGTTGACATGTCAAGTGGATCGGCTAGGTAAAACGATCATGCTAAACGGACCAATGCTTCTCATTGAGTAAAGGCTAATAAATGAATTATAATGCATGGCATCACACAGTTTTGGATAGATTGGATTACTTGGAAGCTTTGTCGTCTTTATTTGAGTATGAAATTTTGTTATAGCATAGAAAATTGAGCTAGCTTAACGTGGACGTTGGATTCGTGTCATTTTGAGATCTAAATCAAAAGTTACGGACGATTTATTGCGGAAATGTCAAGGTCATTGGCCAGTTCAAATGATCATTCTAAGCTGATCATTGGTGATCATTGAGTAAAGGCTTATAAGTGAAGTATAATGCATGGTTTCACACAGTTTGGGATAGATTGGATTATTTGAAGGCTTTCAATATCTATTTGAGTCTGAAATTTTGTCATAGTATTGAAATTGAGCAAGAATAACGTGGGCGTTAGATTCATGTCATTCTGAGCTCTAAATCAAAAGTTACGGACGATTTAGTACGGATATGTCAACTTGATTGGCCAGTTCAAATGATCACACTAAGCTAATCATTAGTGCTAATTGAGTAAATGCTTATAACTGAAGCATAATGCATGGCATTACGCAGTTTGGGATTGATTGGATTACTTGGAGGCTTTGAGTATCTATTTGAGTCTGAAATTTTGTTACAATATAGAAAGTTGAGATAGCATAACGTGGGCGTTGGATTCATGTCATTGTGAGCTCTAAATCAAAAGTTATGTACAATTTAGTGCAGACATATCAAGTTGATTGGCCAGTTAAAATGATCATTCTAGCTGATCAATGTTGCTCATTGATTAAAATCTCATAAGTGAAGCATAATGCATGGCATCGCGCAGTTTTGGATAGATTGGATTACCTGATGCCTTTATCGTATCTATTTCAGTCCTAAATTGTATCACAATATAGAAAATTGAGCTAGCTTAACATGGGCAATGGATTCGTGTCATTCTAAGCTCTAAATCTAAATTGACTGAAGATTTAGTGTTGACATGTCAAGTTGATCGGATAGATAAAATGATCATTCTAAACGGATCAATGGTTATCATTGAGTAAAGGCTAATATCTGAATTATAATGCATGGCATCACAGAGTTTGGGATAGATTGGTTTATTTCTAAGCTTTGTCGTATCTATTTGAGTCTGAAATTTTGTCATAGTATTGAAAATTGAGCTAGCATAACGTGGGCGTTGGATTCATGTCATTCTATGCTCTAAATCAAAAGTTACAGACAATTTACTCTGGACATGTCAAGTTGATTGGCCAGTTCAAATGATGATTCTAAGCTGATCATTGGTGCTCATTAAGTAAAGCCTTATAAGTGAAGCATAATGCATGGCATCACACAGTTTTGGATAGATTGGAGTACTTGGAGGCTTTGTCGTATTTATTTGAGTCTGAAATTTTGTCACCATATAGAAAATTAGGCTAGCATAATGTGGGCATTGGATAAATGTCATTCTGAGCTCTAAATAAAAAGTTATGGAAGATTTAGTGCGGATATTTCAAGTTGATCGGCCAGTTAAAATGAACATTCTAGCTGATCATTGGTGCTCATTGACTAAAACCTCATAAGTGAAGCATAATGCATGGAATCATGCAGATTGGGATAGATTAGATTACCTGGAGGGTTTGCTGTATCTATTTCATTACTAAATTATATCACAATATAGAAAATTGAGCTAGCTTAACATGGGCGTTGGATTCGTGTCATTCTGAGCTCTAAATCTAAATTGACAGATGATTTAGTGTTGACATGTCAAGTTGATCGGATAGATAAAATGATCATTCATAATGGATCAATGGTTCTCATTGAATAAAGGCTAATAATTAAATTATAATGCATGGCATCACACAGTTTAGGATAGATTGGAGTACTTAGAATCTTTGTTGTATCTAATCTATTTCAGTCTGAAATTATGTCATATTATTGAAAATTGAGCTAGCATAACGTGGGCGTTGGATTCATATGATTCTGAGCTCTAAATCAAACGTTATGGACAATTTACTATGGCATGTCAAGTTGATTGACCAGTTCAAATGATCATTCTAAGCTCTCATTGAGTAACGGCTTATAAGTGAAGCATAATGCATGGCATCACGTAATTTGGGATAGATTGGATTACTTGGAGGCTTTGTCGTATCTATTTGAGTCTGAAATTTTGTCACAATCTATAAACTTGAGCTAGCATAATGTGGGCGTTGGATTCATGTCATTCTGAGCTCTAAATAAAAAGTTATGGACGATTTAGTGCGGACATGTCAAGTGGATCGGCCAGTTAAAATGATCATTCTAAACTGATCATTGGTGCTCATTGATTAAAACCTCATAAGTGAAGCATAATGCATGTCTTCATGCAGTTTTGGATAGATTGGATTATCTGAACGGTTTGTCGTATCTATTTCATTCCTAAATTTTATCAAAATGTTGAAAATTAGGCAAGATTAACATGGGCGTTGGATTCGTGTCATTTTGAGCTCTAAATCTAAATTGATATACGATTTAGTGTTCACATGTCAAGTTGATCGGCTAGATAAAATAATCATTCTGAACGGATCAATGGTTCTCATTGAGTAAAGGCTAATAAATGAATTATAATGCATGGCATCACGCAGTTTGGGATAGAGTGAATTATTTTCAAGCTTTGTCGTATCTATTTGAGTCTGAAATTTTGTCATAGTATAGAAAATTGAGCTACCATATTGTGGGCATTGGATTCATGTCAATCTGAGTTCGGAATCAAATGTTACACACAATTTAGGGCGGACATGTCAAGTTGATTGGCCAGTTCAAATGACAATTCTAAGCTGAGCATTGGTGCTCATTGAGTAGATGCATGATATATAATGCATGAAATCACACTATTCGGGATAGATTGGATTACTTGGAAGCTTTGTCGTATCTATTTGAGTCTGAAATTTTGTCATAGTATAGAAAATTTAGCTAGCATAATGTTGGCGTTGAATTCATGTCCCCATCCCCTGAGCCCTGTAAAATAAAGTTACCGGACGATTTAGTGCAGACCATGTCCAAGGTTGATTTGTCCAAGTTCAAATGATTTATCCTAAGCTGAATCCATTTGGTGCTCCCCATTCGAGTAAAGGACTTATATGTGAAGCCATCCAAATGCATGGCATCCGCAGTTTGGGATAGATTGGATTACTTGGAGGCTTTGTCGTATCTATTTGAGTGTGAAATTTTGTCACAATATAGAAAATTGAGCTAGCATAACGTGGCCATTGGATTCATGTCATTCTGAACTCTAAATCAAATGTTACGGACGATTTAGTGCAGACATGTAAAGTTGATTGGCCAGTTCAACTGATCTAAGCTGATCATTGGTGCTCATTGAGTAAAGTCTTATAAGCGAATAATAATGCATGCACTACAAGAAAAAATTAATATTTCCGACGGCATTTCCGACGGAAATAAAACCATCAAAATTTTCCAAGGCCTATGCGATGATTTTCTGACGGACTTCCGATGGAATTTTTTTGTCGGTGATCCGTCGGTGTTTTCCGACGCATGCACTACCGTCGGGAAATCGATGGTAAAACCTGACGGCTTTCCATCCATTTTCCAACGAAAATGTAGGCGTCGGGATATCCTCTTAAAACCATCTGAAATTGCCAACAAAATACAAGCCGTTGGTTTTTTCCGACTATTTCCTGATGGAATGTTGTTTTTACTATACGTTTAGAATCCGTCCGGAACATATTGATGGGCTGACGTCGAGTATAGTTGTTGATCGTCGGAAAAATGAGACAGTGGTCGAAAAGCATCGAAAATCCGTCGAAAACAGAATATTCTTAAGAATAATCTATTAAAAATTTGTGATTTTCTGTTAAAAATTTGTAATAATATATTAAAAATTCATAATAAACTGTTAAAAATTCGTGATAATTTTCTAATTTTCAATATAAATATGCTATGCCCCTTAACAATTTCACCAGAACAAAAAATCTTAAGAAAATGTCTTCTTTGGGTTCTTATGATTATTTTTGATCGTGGATGGATAAACCTTGGTATGATTCAACAACAGGGGAATTGACTGATGAATTTGTGCAAGGTGTTCAAGAGTTCATGACATTTGCATCAAACAATAGCATGATATCGGAATCCGGTAAAATGTATTGTCCATGTATTAAATGTTGAAATCATAGATTAATCTCTGTTAGAGAAGTACATAATCATTTCTATAGGACTGGATTTATGCTGAGTTACAAAATTTGGTATTCACATGCAGAAACTGATGCAACGATGCAATATTATGGTAGTACTTCAAAAAGGTTAGATAGTACTAATGTTAGGGTAGAGGAACTGGCATCACAAGTTGATATAAACGTAGGCATTGTTCAGATGGTGAATGATGCATTTCGTGAACAAAGAGCAACATACACTGAGGATAGTAGTAGAATAGAGGAACCTAATTTGGAAGCCCAAAACTTTTTTGATATGTTAGATGCATCGAAGCAGCCTTTATATAAAGGATGTAGAGATAGATTATGACCTTTATCTGCTGCAAACAGGTTGCTAACGATAAAGACAGATTTCAACTTGGTTGAAGATTGTGTGAATGCGATAGCTGATTTTGTTAGAGATATATTACCTGAAGATAATATTGCACCTGCTTCATATTACGAAGTTCAAAAACTTGTAGCTGGTCTTGGATTTCCATATCAGATGATCGATGTATGTATTAACAATTGCATGATCTATTGGAGAAATGATGAAAACCGCATGAAGTGCCAATTTTGTCACAAACCTCGATTTCAAGAGACAAGCGGCAGAGTACCTATTCCGCATAAACGGATGTGATATTTTTCATTAACAGAGAGATTAAAGAGGTTATATAATCCGAACACATGGCAAAACCTATGAGATGGCATGCAGAAGATAATTCGAATGGAGAAATTGTGCATTCCTCGAATGCTGAAGCATGGAAACATTTTCAACAAGTTTATCCAAGTTTTGAATATGAGCCTAGGAACGTATACCTCGGGTTATCTACATATGGATTCAACCTTTTGGGAAGCATGGGAGGCAATACTCATTGTGGCCAGTTATCGTGATACCTTATAATTTGCCTCCTTTGTTGTGCATGAAACGACAGTTTTCGTTTCTAACAATTCTCGTCCGCGGTCCACAACATCCTAAGCGATTGCTTGATATGTTTTTGCAGCCACTAATTCATGACTTAAAAATACTGTGGGAAAATTGTGTCGAAGCATTCGATGTTTCCAACCAACATAACTTTTTGATGCGATCAGTACTTATGTGGATCATAAATGATTTTCCAGAATATGGTATGATATCACGATGGTCGACGCATGGAAGATTAGCATACCCATATTGTCAAGATAATACTGATGCGTTCCAACTGAAACACGGACGAAACGCTAGTTAGTTCGATTGTTCATCGATTTCTACCACAAGATCATCCATATCGCTTCACGACATTGTTTAGGAAAAACAAAAAAAAAATTTGATGGTCCACCTCCTATTCTTGACAAGAATTATATGATGACTCAACTTAGAGATTTTGGTGGTGAGAAAATGGCTTCATGTTGAGGTAACGGACATTACCCTATTGATGGTAGTAGCGAATACCATAATTGGCACAAGAAGAGCATTTTTTTAGATTTACCATATTGGAAGGACCATTTGTTGCACCATAATCTAGATGTTATGCACATTGAGAAAAACGTTTTTGACAACATAATGAATACCGTAATGTCAAAAGATAATTTGAAAGTTAGACTGGATTTGCTAGATATTTGTTTTCGGAAGGAACTACATGTAATGTCAAATGGAAAATCAGTGTCTCCCACATTCCGGTTGGATGCGCATGCAAAAGACGAATTCTTTGACTGAATTAAGCATAGTGTCAAATTGCCCGATGGATACACATCTAATCTTCATAATTGTGTCGATACTACTGTAGGCAAATTTTCATGGATGAAAAGTCATGATTTTCATGTATTCATGCAATGACTATTTCCATTTGCCTTTAGCGATCTTCTGCCTAAAAACATCTACGGAACAATTGCGGTTACGTTTACATTATTTTATATATAAATAATCATAATTTCATATATTATATGATATTAAATTTATGATTATTTATTTTTTCCATACTTTAATTATATATAAATTATTTTTTTCTGATAATACTTCATTTCAGATTATTATAATTAGAATAAACTATACTAAACCGAAAAATATTGGAAATAAATATTTATAAATTTATTTTTAAATTTATCTACAAAAATATATATTTTTTTTTGAAATATCCTCACCCGACGGATTTCTGACGCTGTTGGTAATTCTATCAGAAATCTGTCGGCAAACCGTCAAAACCATCGACAATCATCTAATTTACAAATTTATTTTTAAATTTATCTATATATTTTTTTTGAAATATTGATTTCCTCACCCGACAGATTTCAACATTTATTGGAAATTAGAAGATATTTTAAGTAACATATGTACATGACTTAATCTATTTTATTATTAATTGATTTTTGAATTGAAAACTAACATAATTTAGAATGGTATTGAAATTTGTTTCAAATTGTTCAGCTCTATATGTAATCGATTGAATCCAAAATAAGTATACCATTTTTATATTTTATTGGATCATATATAGACGATTATATTTTGTATAGTGAATCATATATAGACGATCCAAAATAAGTTTTGTTTTGAAATAGTTTGTGTAGTGAATCCTTAATGAAATTCTTATATTAAGAATAATAAAATAATAGAAACAGTACATTTCCTACATATATATGGATACGAATTACATTGAGTTCAAAATACATTATCGTTTTAACTCAACATTCAAGAAACATGTAGTATACATATAAATATTTTTATACTTTAATTATACATAATATTTTTTCAAAATATTGATTTATGGAACTGACGGATTTCCGATGGCTTTGGTAATTCCATCGGAAAGCCATCGAAAAACCGTCAAAATCGTATTTGCAACGTGGACAGACTATTTGTCGATCATCCACGGGTTCTAAGCAGTCCGACGGATTTCTGACGGCCAAATGCAGGAAACATAATTCCCAACCTGGGCTTTCGCAAAAATATTTATTAAATTCCCGATGGAAATTACCGTCGGAAATATCTAATATAACCTACAGTCGTTTTTCTCCTTTTTCTCTCTCGCGTTTCTCTCCTTCTCTGCCTCTTCGCCTCCCCACCGCTCTCGTCGCCGGAAATCGCTTTTCTTCTTCACCTCCCGCCGCTGTCGTCGCAAATCATGTAAGATTTTTTTATATGAAGTGCTTGGGGTAGAATATGATATAAAACTGTCTCTGCTTCGTTTCAAATTTGAACCATTTGTGAGTTTGCGTTGTTGGCATTGTGGCAAGAGTCACTGTTGTATAGGAGAAGCCTATACATATATTACATAATCTGGTCGGACCTTTTCCCAAACAAATACAGAAAGTCTTGTTTTTTCTTTATGGAAGTTGTAATATTTGATCCAAAAAAACTGTTTGTATAAAAGCAAAAAGCAGTTTTTTATTACTAATGAGTCTTTACAAGCCTGTTAATTTGGAAACCAAAGAGTAGTTAACGACGGTTGTTCTTCGACTATTTGTCGATCCTCGAAAAGGGAAAATCGGTGTTTTTGCCGGAGTTGTTCCATTGTAGCTTCTGTTTTTTTCTTTTCCGGAAAAATAAAGGTCGAACTTCGTAAATTGTTTGACTTGTGAGGCCAAATTTGTTCGATAGACTCATTCTATGGTTTGTGAAGAGCCAGTGCTTTACTACGCTTCGGTATTCGGTTTTATCTAAACTCATAGAATCAAAAGATGGTTTGATGTGGAAAGTTTGTGATTCTTTGTTTTACTAACTTTTGATGGTGCATTTGTTGAATTACGTTTGAATGGTTGCATGAGTGCAAACTGTTTGTTTAAATGTCTGAAAGCCAACTTACAGTTGCTCATTCTGCTTTTCTTAGCTGTTTATCAATGTAAACGATAGGTTTTGTGTATAATTAGGGCAGCGAGGTAGAAATTTGTAGCTTGATTGGGACATGTCTTCATATCTGTTTCTCATGTGGTAATTCGTGTAGTAAAATTATGAGGTGCCGTAACGTCATTACATTAGTTTTTCATTCAATGTATCATAAAAATCAAAGGTGAAATGTACTTAACTTTTGTTTTAAAAGTTAAGAAAAGCATTTTATTTTAGATGAAATAATGTTACTTATTATCTATCTAAAAATTACTCAACTAATAATGAAAATTACAAAATACAAGTGATTACGAGAGTGAAAACTAATTAATTTTATACTAAAAATTGGAAAACTTCTTTAAAAACATTTCATTAAAATAAAAATAATTGATTATTATTTTAAATAATTTAATGTTTTCAAAGAAAAAATGACAAATAGTAAATTTAGATATACTGATAAATGTCAAAATCATAATGTTTTAAGGTCGTATCAAGAGTACCAAAGACGTGGTGAGTTGTCTACTCCGAGTTGTATACCAACTCAAATTCCAGAATCTATAAATGATTCTTTTCGACCAATGACAATTGAAGAATTGGTTCAGCAGTCTGGTCGTGAACTTCTTATTTTTCTCGATCCGAGATATCAAGGAAATTCGACATGGTAAATTCAATTTTCTATAATTATATTTAAAATAATTATTTTAACACTATTTTAATAAAAATTTGTAGTTTGGTATTTCAAACAATGGAGTAAGCAAATATATATTAAAGATGTTTCATTCTCTTTTGAACAAACCATATACAAAATTTAGAGATATTCCGTACGAAAAACATCAGATTTGGTTGAAAACGTTTGCGATACGTTAATTTATTTTTAAATATATAATTGTGTTAAGTAGTTTTTAATAATATTTCTAGTAATATATAAGTAAATTTCGCAGCAATAATTTACATGGGATCCCATGAACACAAAATTGGTGGAAGAAGCTTTTCATAAAGAGGTTGGAGTACAATTCTCCCGCCACATGAACGAGTGGAAACAAAAATGGAAAAAGGGAAAAGATAAAACAAGAGGGTTGAATGAGACGTTTGGAACGACTTTATTCGTTATTGGGAATCTTCCAGCGCTAAGGTCATCTCGAGGACTAATTCGGGAAACCGGAAGAGCGACCGAGTAGGCAAAGGCATTTACATTCACAATGCCGGATCAACTAGTTTTCTGAGACGAGCCAATCAATTGGTAAATTAATTATTATATTAATTTTACTTATTATTATTTGAAAATTTTAAATTATTAATTTAGAATTTTTTTACTTTTACGCACAAGAATTTGGAGCGCCCCCAGATCAATTGCAACTTTTCGAGGCCGTCCACACGAAAAAAATACTGGTGGCATCCAAGATGGTCTTGTTAATGAGATCATTGAAAAAGTAAAAAAGAAAAAATTGATATTTTAACTCAACAGTCTCATGTTGGTTCTTCATCTTTGGTCGCCGAATTATCTCGTTCTGAGATTAACCATCTCGTTCTTGATGTAAATTTGATTTTTCTTTTTATTTATTTTTATATTTAATATTATAATATCTTTTTAATAATATTTTTTTGTTTTTACAAGAAGTACCATTTTCTAAGGGTCATCATCAAGGACTCGGGAGAGTTGTAGATACCGGTGGTGCAACATCTACGGCTAGAAACGAGGAGAATGACAAGATAAAAAACAAATGGCGGCTATGGAGATAGAGATGAAGAATCTTAAAAATACTTTATTGGATGGAGAGGTGAAGTGAACTAGACGAGGGGTGATTAACCTCGTGATAAATCACAACTTAGAAGCTAGGAGGGCTGGTCTCAACTAGGGTACTAAGCGATAGAGTTTTAGGAGAAAAACTCGTAGGAAAAAGTTCTATCTTTATTAATAATCAAAAGTTTTTGAACTACAATATTGAAGGAGCATTATTAATATGCTCGGTAGCCTTGACTTTTTAGGGTCGACCAAAAATAAAAATGGAAAAGTTACAAAAGTGCATACGGAAAATTACAAAAAGGAAATAACCAAAAAAAGACAACTACCAAAATTGTTCTTGACTCAAAAATGGAAAACTACTAATTCCTATCCTGAAAAACAGAAAAGGCAATTATATAATTGAAAACTACTAATTCCTATCCTGAAAAACAGAAAAGGCAATTATATAATTGAAAACTTATCTTTTTTACCCTTGGGCCAAGAAATGGAAGGTGGCCGACCTTGTGGGTTGCACGCGCCTAGCTCATAGCCTTCAACTTGGAGTAGGGTTACGAAATGTTGGGCCTTGACCTCTTTTTCCACGAGAGCCCAAGTCTCTGGAGTCCTTTGCAATGTTGAGAAACCCTTGGATTCTTCCATGTACTCTTGGCCTAATGCTCCTTGTCCTTGGTCTTCTAGGAGTTTGTCTACCCACAAGCTGAACTTGTGGAAAAATGCCCTTGTTCTACTCCTTGTCATGGCTCCTGGTGGCACCACTGGTGTAGAGGTTCATCCAGATTCATGCCTTGAAGCTGGTAGATGAATCGATCCGAGTCTTCTTGTGTAGAGGTGGAAATGATGGTACAATCGCGTGAGCCGGCTGGATTGTGCATGGAGCTGGCCGAGTTGCGATCGGAGCCAGCCAGATTGATTTGTGAGCTGGCGGCATCACCAATTAGGCTGGTGGTGTCATTCACGTCGCCGCCAGTTGGGCCGGAGGTTTGGCCCTCTCTGCCAGAAAAGTTGGTTGGCCCGGCCCGGCTGATCATAGGGCCGGTGGTACCGCTTGGCCCGGCAGACGCGCCAAATGGCCCGGCTGTCTCGGGCAAGCCTTCTGGTTGGCCATTTTGGTCTTCTGGCTGGCCAGACGATCAAATGTCCTCATCATCCCCTCCCCCCTTCAGTAGGTTTGGACCTCAAAACTGGCTCATCTGCAAGGAAAGGAGTTAAATCAGTCACATTAAATGTGTTAGACACATTAAACTCACCTGGAAGTTCAATCCGGTAGGAGTTGTTGTTGATCCTCTCCAGCATTCTGAATGGTCCATCTCCTCTTGGGGCCAGCTTGGAACTCCTTAGGTTGGGGAACCTCTCTTGTCGTAGGTGTGGCCACACCCAATCGCCTCGTTGAAAGATCATTTCTCTTCTCCCTTTGTTGGCGTGAGTCACGTACTGCCCAGTACTCTTCTCAAGGTTCTCTGCTACCTTCTGGTGTATCTTCTTGATGAGTTCTGCCTTAGATACTCCATTGAGTTTGGTCATTTCTGCTGGGGGTAGTGGTGTTTGCTCTAAAGGCGTTTGAGGGTTGAAACAGTAGACCACTTCAAAAGGGGTCTTCTTTGTGGCTGAATGCACTGCTCGGTTGTAAGCAAACTCTATAAATGGCAGGCACTACACCCATGTCTTGAGGTTCTTTCCTAGTGTGGTCATGAGAAGAGCCGACAATGTCCGGGTTCCTACTTTATTTTGGCCATCTGTTTGACGATGGCAGGTGGTAGAGAAAAGCAGCTTTGTGCCCAGCTTTATCCAGAGGGTCCTCCAGAAGTGGCTGAGAAATTTGGTGTCTCTGTCTGATACGATGGTCCTTGGCACTCCATGAAGTCGTACTACCTCCCTGCAGAACAGTTCAGTTGTTTGCGTGGCATCATTAACATTGGCACATGGTATGAAAGGTGCCATCTTGGAAAATTGGTCCACCACTACAAAGATAGCATCCTTGTGGTTGATCTTGGGCAGACCTAGAATGAAGTTCATGGAAATGTCCACCCATGTATGTGTAGGTAAGGGCAGAGGGAGATACAACCCGTGAGGGTGCATTTGGGACTTCGCCTTCTTCCAAGTGATGCACCTTGCACAATGGGCTTCTACTGACCTCTTGATGTGTGGCCAATAGAAGTGCTCCTTTACCAATTCTAGTGTCTTGTCAACACCAAAGTGGCCCATAAGACCTCCTCCATGAGCTTCTCGGGTGATAACCTCTCGTAGAGATCCTTGTGGTATGCACATCTTTCTTTCACGGAACAAGAACCCATCATGGATATAGAATTGCCATGACTCCCTGCGCCACACTCCTTGTTGCTCTCAGCAAAGTCAGGATCATCCTTATACAGGTCCTTGATGTGCTCGAATCCTAAGACCTTTGCTTCCATTGTAGATATCAAAGCAAATCTCCTTGATAATGCATCAGCTTCCACATTATCCTTGCCCTTCTTGTACTTGATGACGTAAGGGAAGGTTTCTATAAACTCCCACCTAGCATGTCTACTCTTGAGGTTGGTTTGCCCTTTAAGGTGTTTGAGAATCTCGTGATCAGTGTTGATCACAAACTCCTTGGACGACAAGTAATGTTGCCAAGTCTCCAAAGCTCGGACTAGGGCATAGAGCTCCTTGTCGTAGGTGGGATAATTCAGTGAGGCCCCACCTAACTTCTCACTGAAGTATGCCACTGGCCTTCCTCCTTGAGTTCGCACTGCTCCTATGCATATTCCAGAGGCATCACACTCCACTTCAAACGTCTTGTTGAAGTCGGGCATGACTAGTACTGGTGCATGCGTGAGGCTGTCCTTCAAGACCTGGAATGCCTTGTCTTGAGATTCTCCCCAGCTGATTCCCACATTCATCTTCACTACTGCCGTCAATGGTGAGGCAATGCTGCTGAAGTTGGGCACAATTCTTCTGTAGAAGCTGGCCAGGCCATGGAAGCTTCTCACTTGGCTGATGTTGCTCGGTGTTGGCCATTCTTGTATGGCTCGAATCTTCTCTTCATCAACCTGTAATCCCTGTGAACTTACAACAAAGCCTAAGAAAACAAGATTGCCAGTACAAAAGGTGCACTTCTTGAGATTGGCATAAAACTCTTCTTGTCGAATTTTTAAGAACCATCTCAAGATGTGTAAGGTGTTCCCGTAGGCATTTACTGTAAACAAGTATGTCATCAAACTAGACTACTACAAACTTACTGATGTACGCCCTAAGAACTTGGTTCATAAGACGCATGAAGGTGCTTGGGGCATTAGTCAAGCCAAATGGCATGAGTGTCCACTCGTAGAGCCCTTGCTTTGTCTTGAAAGCAGTCTTCCACTCATCACCATCCTTCATCCTGACCTGGTGGTATCCACTCTTGAGGTCTATCTTGGAGACCACTGTGGCTCCACTCAGCTCATCTAGCATGTCATCCAGCCTTGGTATAGGGTGCCAGTACTTTACTGTGATGTTGTTGATGGCTCGGCAGTCTACACACATTCTCCAAGTCCCATCCTTCTTGGGGACTAGTAACACTGGTTCGGCACATGGACTGAGGCTCTCTCGAGCATAGCCTTTCTCTAGGAGCTCCTTAACCTGCTTCTCAAGCTCCATGGACTCCTCTGGACTAATCCGGTAGGCTGGTCGATTGGGTAAGGCTGCTCCGGGCACGATGTCGATCTGGTGTTCTATGCCGCGTAAGGGAGGTAAGTCTGCTGGTATCTCCTCAGGGAATACATCCTGGAATTTTTTGAGGAGGGCTGCTACTTCAGGAGGTAGCTCTACCTGTTCTTTCTCTACACTCAAACCTCTTTGTAAACCATTAGTAACATTAAGTCCTTTGAGGCTAAAGCTCTCCGGACATGACTCGGTTGAATGAGAAAATTAGATTTAATGAGTTTCTTTTCCTTACGCATTTCCTGTTGTAGTTCATGTACCTGTGCAGGGGTGAGAGGAGCTAGGCTAACCTTTATCTTATCGTGCACAAATGTGTATAGGTTGGTCCGACCATCATGCCTTGTCTCCTTGTCGAACTGCCATGGTCTTCCTAGCAGAAGATGACCAGCTTGCATGGGCACCACGTCACAAACTACTTGATCCTGGTATCTGCCCACACTGAATGGCATGGTTACTTGCTCATGGATCTTGAGCTCCACCTTGTCATCAATCCATCTCAGTCGATATGTCCGGGGGTGTTTTGTCTTCTCTAGACCTAGCTTATCAACCATATAGGCACTAGCCACATTAGTGCAAGAACCACCATCTATGATGGGATTACATACCTTGCCCTTGATGGTGCACCAGCTGTGGAAGATGTTCTCCCTCTGAATGGTCTCGGAGAGGTCTACCATTGCACTGAGGATGCGTCTAGTGACCAGTACTTCCCTCACATCAGGGTACTCTATGTCACCATAGTCTGCTTCTGGTTCAAAGTCCTCTTTATCTTGAGACTCATATTCTCCAGCTTCCGTGATCAGCATGACTCGGTTGTTTGGGCACTTCCTTGAGATGTGACCGCAACCCCTACACTTAAAGCAAGTGATATCATGGGATCTCCAAGGGTTAAAAGACTTACTAGGCTCTCTCTGGTCACGGGTTTGCTCAGGAGGTTTGCTCTTGAACCATGATTCGATTTCTATACTCTTGCCCTTGTCCACGGCTTGGTGCTAATGATTGGTTCCCAAGGCATCTTAGGTTTGCTGCGTATGTCTTGGCTCTTACGCTTGATGTGCTGTTCAGCCTGAACAAAGAGGTGGAACAAGTCCTTGAAGTCATTGTAGATTTGTCTCTCCACTTTACGGCTGATCCTTTCGTGCAATCCATCCAAGGACTGAGCCATCAATGCTTCCTCATTGTCATTGAGCTCCAGCCTGTTCCTTAGTCTCTCAAACTCCTCGTAGTACTCCTCTACTAATCTTGTGCCCTGTTTAAGAGTACGAAAACGTCGTTGGAAATATCTATGTAAATAAGGTGGGACAAACCTTTGCCTCATGAGATCCTTTATGTCGACCCAAGAATCTACGGTCCTCAATCTTCTTCTCCTACGGTCAGAAGCCTCACGATCCCACCAGATGAGGGCATTATCCGTGAGTTGTGCTACTGCCATGGAGACTCTCCTAGGGCCTAGTTTATTGTAATGGTCGAAGATGTGATCCGTCCTTCTTTCCCAATCTTGGTAGGCCTCGGGGTCTACTTTCCTGCAAAACTAGGAGGTGTTAGCTTGACATCGTGACTGTTTACCCGATCGTAGGCATAGTCATCTCCATCCTCATGATATCTAAGGGGCATCCTTGGCCTCTAGTGATGACCATAGGGCTCGTAACCATTTTGGGTTGGTATTTGATGGAAGGGTGAAGTGAACC
>JAEVFF010000302.1:367092-437854 GCA_018901945.1 Pugionium dolabratum
ACTCTGCCTTGGATGCTCCGTTGAGGTTGGTCATCTAGGCTGGTGGTAGTGGCGTTTGCTCCAATGGGGTGAGAGGGTTGAAGCTGTATACTACTTCAAATGGTGTCTTCTTGGTTGCTGAGTGCACGGATCGGTTGTAAGCGAACTCTATGAATGGCAGGCACTCCACCCAAGTCTTGAGGTTCTTCCCTAGTGTAGTCCTGAGAAGAGTTGATAGTGTCCTGTTGAAAACTTCAGTTTGGCCATCGGTTTGAGGATGGCAGGTGGTAGAGAAGAGTAGCTTCATGCCTAGCTTCCTCCAAGGGGTCCTCCAGAAATGGCTGAGGAACTTGGTGTCCCGGTCTGATACGATGGTCCTTGGCACTCCATGAAGCCGTACTATCTCCTTGAAAAACAGCCCGGCTGTTTGCGTGGCATTATTGACATTGGCACACGGGATGAAGTGTGCCATCTCGGAGAATCTGTCCACCACTACAAAGATTGCATCCTTGTGGTTGATCTTGGGCAGGCCTATAACGAAGTCCATTGAGATGTCCACCCATGGATGTGTAGGTATGGGCAGTGGAAGATACAACCTGTGAGGTTGCACTCGGGACTTTGCCTTCTTGCAAGTGATGCATCTTGCACAATGAGCTTCTACTGTCCTCTTGATGTGTGGCCAGTACACGTGTTCCTTGACCACTGCTAGAGACTTGTCGACACCAAAGTGGCCCATGAGTCCTCCTCCATGAGCTTCTCGGATGATAAGCTCCCTCAATGATCCTTGTGGTATGCACAGCCTTCTTTCTCGGAACAAGAACCCCTCATGGATGTAGAACTTGCCATGACTCCCTGTGCCAAACTCCTTGTAGCTCTCAGCAAAGTCAGGATCATCCTTGTATAGGTCCTTGATGTGCTCGAATCCTAGGACCTTTGCCTCCATGGTTGATATCAAGGAAAACCTCCTTGATAGTGCATCGGCTACCACATTGTCTTTGCCCTTCTTGTACTTGGTGACGTACGGGAAGGTCTCTATGAACTCCATCCACCTGGCATGTCTCCTCTTGAGATTGGTTTGCCCTCTGAGGTTTTTGAGAGTCTCATGATCAGTGTGGATCACAAACTCCTTGGACAGCAAGTAATGCTGCCAAGTCTCCAATGCTCAGACAAGGGCATAAAGCTCCTTGTCATAAGTGGGGTAGTTCAGTGAGGCACCACCTAGCTTCTCACTGAAGTATGCCACTGGTCTCCCTCCTTGGGTTAGCATTGCTCCTATGCCTATTCCAGAGGCATCACACTCCACTTCAAACGTCTTGTTGAAGTCGGGCAGGACTAGCACTGGTGCATGTGTAAGGCTGTCCTTCAAGGCCTGGAAGGCCTTCTCCTGAGCAACCGGCCAGATTGGTTTGTGAGCTGGCGGCATCAACAGTTGCCCCGGCTGTGTCATTCACATTGCTGCCAGTTGGGGCGGAGGTTTGGGCCTCTCCGCCGGAAAAGTTGGTCGGCTCGGCTGATCATAGGGCCAGCGGTACCGCTTGGCCTGGTAGACGCGCCAAATGGCCCGACTGTCTCGGGCAAGCCTTCGGGTCGGCAATTTTGGTCTTCTCGCTGGCCAGACAATCTGATGTCCTCATCAATAATGCATGACATCACGCAGTTTGGGATATATTGGATTACCTAGAGGCTTTGTCGTATCTATTTGAGTATGAAATAGCAGCCATATGGTAAGCATGTTTGCTTTTGAAGTTACCCTTGGGATCCGTCCCCCCTCTTTCTTCTTTTCCTTCCTGACTTGTCACAACATAGAAAATTAAGCTAGCATAACAAGGGCATTGGATTCATGTCATTCTGAGATCTAAATCAAAAGTTACGGATGATTTAGTGCGGACATGTAAAGTTGATTGGCCAGTTTTACTAATCATTCTAAGCTGATCATTGGTGCTCATTGAGTAAAGGCTTATAGGTGAAGCACAATGCATGGCATCATGCAGTTTGGGATATATTGGATTACTTGAAGGCTTTGTCGTATCTATTTGAGTATAAAATTTTGTCACAATATAAAAAATTGAGCTGGCATAACAAGGGCTTTGGATTCATATCATTTTGAGCTCTAAATCAAATGTTAGGGATGATTTAATGCGGACATATCAAGTTGATTGGCCAGTTCTACTAATCATTCTAAGTTGATCATTGGTGCTCATTGAGTAAAGGCTTATAAGTGAAGCATAATGCATGGCATCACGCAGTTTGGTATATATTGGATTATTTTGAGGCTTTGTCGTATCTATTTGAGTCAGAAATTCTGTCATAGTATAGAAAATTGAGCTAGCATAACGTGGGCATCGGATTCATGTCAATCTGATCTCTAAATCAAAAGTTACGGACGATTTAGGGCGGACATGTCAAGTTGATTGGCCAGTGCAAATGATCATTCTAAGCTGATCATTGGTGCTCATTGCGTAGATGGTTATAAGTGAAGCATAATGCATGACATCACGCAGTTTGGAATGGATTAAATTACTTGGAGGTTTTGTCGTATCTATTTCAGACTGAAATTTTGTCATAGTAAAGAAAATTGAGCTAGCATAATGTGGGCATTGGTTTCATGTCATTCTGTGCTCTAAATCAAAAGTTACGGAAGATTTAGTGGGCGGAAATGGTCAAGTTTGATTGGTCAGTTCAATGATATTCTAAACTGATCATTGGTGCTCATTGAGTAAAGGCTTATAATTGAAGCATAATGCATGGCATCACACAATTTGGGATAGATTAGATTACTTGGAGGATTTGTTGTATCTATTTGAATCAGAAATTTTGTTACAATATTGAAAATTGAGGTAGCATAACATGGACATTGGATTCATGTCATTCCTAGCTCTAAATAAAAAGTTACGGACAATTTAGTGCAGACATGTAAAGTTGATTGGCCACTTAACCTGATCATTCTAAGCCGATCATTGGTGCTCATTGAGTAAAGGCTTATAAGTGAAGCATAATGCATGGCATCACGCAGTTTAAGATAGATTGGATTACTTGCAGACTTTGTGGTATCTATTTGAGTTGGAAAAAGAGTCACAATATAGAAAATTGAACTAGCATAACGTGGGCATTGGATTCATGTCAATCTGAGTTCTAAGTCAAAAGTTACGAACCATTTCATGCGGACATGTCAAGTTGATTGGTCATTTGAAATGATCATTCTGAGCTGATCAGTGGCGCTAATGGAGTAAAGGCTTATAAGTGAAGCATAATACATGGCATCACACAGTTTAGGATAGATTTGATTACTTCGAGGCTTTGTCGTATCTATTTGAGTCTGAAAAAACTGTCACAGTACCGAAAATTGAGCTAGCATAACGTGGGTGTTGGATTCATGTCATTCTGAGCTCTAAATCAAAAATTGCGGACAATTTTGTGCGGACATGTCATGTTAATTGGTCAGTTCAAATCATCATTCTAACCTGATCATTGGTGCTCATTGAATAAAGGCTTATAAGTGAAGCATAATGCATGGCATCACGCAGTTCGAGATGGATTTGATTACTTGGAGGCTTTGTCGTATCTATTTGAGTCTGAAATTTTGTCACAATATAGAAAATTTAGCTAGTATAACGTGGGCATTGGATTCATGTCATTCTGAGCTCTAAATCAAAAGTTACCGACGATTTAGTGCGGACATGTCAAATTGATTGCCCAGTTCTACTAATCGTTATAAGCTGATCATTGGTGCTCATTGAGTAAAGGTTTACAAGTGAAGCATAATGCATGGCATCACGAAGTTTGTGAAAGATTGGATTACTTGGAGGCTTTGTCGTATCTATTTGAATCTAAAATTTTGTCATAGTAAAGAAAATTGTGCTAACATAACGTGGGCGTTGGATTCAAGTCAATTTGTGCTATAAATCAAAACTTTAGGACGATTTAGGGTGGACATGTCAAGTTGATTGGCCAGTTCAAATGATCATTCTATGTTGATCATTAGGGCTCATTGAGTAGAGGGTTTTAAGTGAAGCATAATGCATGTGATACAAGCCTTGATTCAAGGATGTATGCGCGTGGGCTTTTTGGAGAAGTGTAGGTGAGAAACTCAACCTTAGGCTTCTGGATGGGGGTTTTCTGGTTGGTAAAAGATGGAAGGGTGAAGTGAACCACACTAGGGGTGATGAACCTCGTGATAAATCACAAACTTAGAGCTAGGAGGGCTGGTCTCAACTNTCGTGTCTTGAATCCTTTGGCAGATCATTTCCCAAATGATTCAAGAGAAACCTCAAACTCGTAGCCAAATCAGAAGGTGACCTTGAGAGATCCTTCAATCCTTCCCATCTTTCTGATCATAATAGCTTTGTTCTTCTATGAACTTGACATCTCTAGACACATATGTCCTGTTGTTGCTCGGATCATAGCACTTATAACCTTTTTGTGTTGTCGAATATCCAAGGAACATACACTTGATGCTCTTTGCCTCCAACTTGTTTCTTAGATCACCTGGAACATACACAAAGCAAACACACCCAAATACACGTTAAATGATCAATGGAAGGTTTAGTTTTATTGAGTACCTCAAATGGGGATATATCTTGCAAGACTTTGGTTGGAATCCGATTGATGAGGTAGCAAGCAACCAAGACTGCATCTCCCCCAAAAACTTTTAGGAACATTGGTATGAAACATCATTGGATCTTGCTACTCTCTTCCATTAAGTGTCGGTTCTTCCTTTCAGCAACTCCATTTTGTTGTGGTGTGTGTGGGCAGCTAGTTTGATGTAGTATTCCATGTTTGTTTAAGTGAGCTTTGAATCTTTGACTTGTGTATTCCCCTCCATTATCTGATCTTGGCATTGAATTGATTAGTAACATAATTATGAAAGTTTATAAATGCCTCATAAACCCTATCTTTAGATGGAAGTAATGTAACCCATGTATATTTCGATTTCTCCTCTATAAAGGTCACAAAGTATTTATTCCTATCTCTAGACATGTAAGGTGAGGTCCAAACATCGGAATGTACTAAATCAAAGCAATGCTCATAAATTGTAGACGATTTAGGGGAAACAACACGACAATGTTTGCCAAGGATACAAGCCTCACAAACTGAGTGATCATAAGCGACATTAGGAATTATTAAGCTTAAAGCACGAGCATGAGGATGTCCTAATCTAGCATGCCATAAGACATCTTTATTAGCAAAAACACAGGATTTGAAAGCTAAAGAATCCAAATTGCTTGGAGGGTCTTCAAGAACATAGAGCTCATCTTGAGTTACACCACCTCCAAGTATCTTACCACTCTTAATATCCTGAAAGTAAACATTGTTAGGCCCAAATGTAACATTGCAATTGAGCTCTTTAGTAGCCTTTTTGACAGAAACTAGATTAGACTTAAATTTAGGTACAAAGAATGCATTAGTTTCTTTGTCAAATAGTCTTAATTTTCCGGTTCCTTCAATTGGAATACCCTTACCATCAGCTATAGTTACTTGTCCTAGACATGGTTCAATGTTCTTTAATAACCTAGCATTGCTAAATCATATGGTGAGAAGCACCTGAATCCACTACCAACTTATGATCTGGTTTATCAAGCGATTTATGGGAGTAGAGTGTGATACCGGAGAGTTTTGAGGCATAGGCATTGATGAGATTCTCCAAGTCACTCTTCTTAACATACTCCATGGATACATTCATAGCTAGCTCCCCTCCTTGGTTGGATGAACTTGCCGGTTCAGTCGCAACCATTTGAGAGATGTTAGCCTTCGAATCCTTGAACCGGTTTGGCTTGAGATGAGGATGAAGTATCCAGCACTTGTCCTTGATGTGGTCATTCCTCTTACAATGCTCACACATCACACTCTTCCTATCCTCTTGCTTAAACACACTTTTGTTGGCCATGACTAGTTCTCCTTTACCACCAAACAAACCAATGTTGCCTTGCTCCCTTTGAATCCGTGAGCACACCTCTTCGAAATCAGGGAGTTTTGGCTCTCTCAGGATGGACTTAATAACATCCTTAAAGGCTGGATTTAGGTTGAGAAGGAGCCCAAATATCTTGTCTTGTTCCTTCCTTTCATTAAGCACCTTTGGATCCATAGAACTTTGTCTCAACATGTCAAGCTCGGACCATGTTGACTGGAACTTGCCCAGGAATTTTGTGAACTCCATATCCTCTTGGTGTAGATCATTGAGAGCCTTCTTAACCTCATACACACGGCTGAGGTTTGAAACATCCCCATACACCCTCTTGAGAGTGTCCCAAAGAGACTTGGCGGTTTCACAATGTGAATAAACTTCAAGAATGGATGGGTCCAATGAATTTTGGAGGAATCCAAGGACTGATTGATCTTCTTGGAACCACCTAGCTTCTTCTTTTTCTTGTTGCCTCATCCTTCTTCTCCTTTGGATCATCTATAGATGGAGTATTATCCTCCAAGATGTGATTCCAAAGTCCTTTGCCACAAATGGCTGTCTTCATGGTTCTTGACCATAATGTGTAGTTCAAGCCTTTGAGAACTACTGCTATCACCGTAGGTTTCAGGCTGGAACTAATTTGAACCGTATGCTCCATTGTTAGGCTTTGAAGAGCTCAAAGGAAGCAGCTTTTATGGTTGAATGAAACCGTGAGTTTTTAGTCTAAAGACTGAGAGATTTTTGACAGAATTTTTAGATTAGAAACTGAGAGATTTGAGTAGAAAAGATAAGAGAATGATCTTATGCTCTGATACCATGAAAGAATATTGAGATTATAGAGGAGAAATGTGAAGAATTGAATTTGAAAACTCAAAGAGAAGTATGAGAAAATGAGAAATGACTTAGACTTATGGAGAAGAATCTCCTAAGAGTATATTATACATTGAGTCTTTACAGCCCTTTATAGAGGATTTACAATGTGAACACAAAAGAAAACGAATTCAAACTTGTGGATGAGTTTGAATAGAGGAGGAGCCTGTCAACATCCAATGAGAAGAGAGGAGACAGCATGGGCATGACTGTTTGGTGTGGTTGCCAAGACTGTGTGCAGCATGGGCATGACTGTTTGGTTTGGTTGCCAAGACTGTGTGCAGCATGGGCATGACTGTTTGGTGTGGTTGCCAAGACTGTGTGCAGCATGGGCATGACTTTTCACCTTGATTCTTCTCCCAAGGTAGCTATTTAACCATTTCAACCATGTGGTTAATAATAACCCATCCTTTTTCATTTCCCTTGTTATTCAAACTGAATTTTCGTGCTCACACTTGCCTTGTAGGTCAAGATAGGTCTTATTTGATTTTCCTATGTCAATAGTTTTGTCGTATCTATTTAATTCCTAAATTTTGTCACAATATAGAAAATTGAGCTAGTTTAACCTGGCCGTTGGATTCGTGTCATTCAGAGCTCTAAATCTAAAGTGACGGACGATTTAGTGTTTATATATCATGTTGATCGGCTAGCTAAAGTGATCATTTTAAACGGATCGATGAATCTCATTGACTAAAGGCTAGTAAATGAATTATAATGCATGGTATCACGCAGTTTAGGATAGATTGGATTATTTCGAAGCTTTGTCGTATCTATTTGAGTCTGAAATTTTGTCATAGTTAGAAAATTGAGTTAGCATAACGTGGGTGTTTGATTCATGTCATTATGAGCTCTAAATCAAAAGTTACAAACGACTTAGTGCGGACATGTCAAGTTGATTAGCTAGTTCAAATGATCATTCTAAGCTGATCATTGGTGCTCATAGAGTAAAGGCTTATACATGAAGCATAATGTATTGCATCACACAGTTTGGGATAGATTGGATTACTTGGAGGTTTTGTTGTATCAATTTTAGTCTCAAATTTTATCACATTATAGAAAATTGAGCTACCATAATGTGGGCGTTGGATTCATGTCATTCGGAGCTGTAAATCTAAAGTGACGGAAAATTTAGTGTTCAAAGGTCAAGTTAATCGGCTAGCTAAAATGATCATTCTAAACGGATCATTGGGTATCATTGATTAAAACCTCATAAGTGAAGCATAATGCATGGAATCACGCAATTTGGGATAGATTGTATTACTTGGAGGCTTTTGTCGTATCTATTTAATTCCTAAATTTTGTCACAATATAGAAAATTGAGCTAGTTTAACCTGGCCGTTGGATTCGTGTCATTCAGAGCTCTAAATCTAAAGTGACGGACGATTTAGTGTTTATATATCATGTTGATCGGCTAGCTAAAGTGATCATTTTAAACGGATCGATGAATCTCATTGACTAAAGGCTAGTAAATGAATTATAATGCATGGTATCACGCAGTTTAGGATAGATTGGATTATTTCGAAGCTTTGTCGTATCTATTTGAGTCTGAAATTTTGTCATAGTTAGAAAATTGAGTTAGCATAACGTGGGTGTTTGATTCATGTCATTATGAGCTCTAAATCAAAAGTTACAAACGACTTAGTGCGGACATGTCAAGTTGATTAGCTAGTTCAAATGATCATTCTAAGCTGATCATTGGTGCTCATAGAGTAAAGGCTTATACATGAAGCATAATGTATTGCATCACACAGTTTGGGATAGATTGGATTACTTGGAGGTTTTGTTGTATCAATTTTAGTCTCAAATTTTATCACATTATAGAAAATTGAGCTACCATAATGTGGGCGTTGGATTCATGTCATTCTGAGCTCTAAATCAAAAGTTATGGACGATTTATTGCGGACATGTCAAGTTGATCGGTCAGTAAAAATGATCATTCTAAACTGATCACTGGGGATCATTGATTAAAATCTCATAAGTGAAGCATAATGCATAGCATCACGTAGTTTGCGATAGATTGGATTATTTGGAGGTTTTGTCGTATCTATTTCATTCCTATATTTTGTCATAATATAGAAAATTGAGCTAGCTTAACATGGTCGTTGGATTCGTGTCATTCGGAGCTCTAAATCTAAAGTGACGGAAAATTTCGTGTTGACATGTCAAGTTGATCGGCTAGCTAAAATGATCATTCTAAATGGATCAATGGTTTTCATTGAGGAAAGGCTAATAAATGAATTATAATGCATGGCAACACGCAGTTTGGATAGATATGATTACATGGAGGCTTTTTCGTATCTATTTCATTCCTAAATTTTGTCACAATATAGAAAATTGAGCTAGCTTAACATGGGTGTTGGATTCGTGTCATTATGAGTTGTAAATATAAATTGACGGACGATTTAGTGTTGACATATCATGTTGATCGGCTAGCTAAAATGATCATTCTAAACGGATCGATGAATCTCATTGAGTAAAGGCTAGTAAATGAATTATAATGCATGGTATCACCCAGTTTGGGATAGATTGGATTATTTGGAAGCTTTGTCGTATCTATTTGATTCTGAAATTTTTTCATAGTTTAGAAAATTGAGCTAGCATAACGTGGGTGTTGGATTCATGTCATTATGAGCTCTAAATCAAAAGTTATGGACGATTTAGTGCGGACATGTCAAGTTGATTTGCCAGTTCAAATGATCATTTTAATATGATCATTGGTGCTCACTGACTAAAGCCTTATACATGAAGCATAATGCATGGAATCACACATTTTGGGATAGATTGGATTATTTGGAGGCATTTGTCGTATCTACTTGAGTCTGAAATTTTGTCACATTATAGAAAATTGAGCTAGCATAACATGGGCGTTGGATTCATGTCATTCTGAGCTCTAAATCAAAAGTTATGGATGATTTAGTGCGGACCTGTCAAGTTGATCGGTCAGTTAAAATGATCATTCTAAACTGATCGTTGGGGATCATTGATTAAAACCTCATAAGTGAAGCATAATGCATGGCATCACGCAGTTTGGGATAGATTGAATTACTTGGAAGCTTTGTCGTATCTATATCATTCCTAAATTTTGTCACAATAGAGAAAATTGAGCTAGCTTAACATGGCTTTTGGATTCGTGTCATTCTGAGCTCTAAATCTAAAGAGACAGAATATTTAGTGTTGACATGTCAAGTTGATTGGCTAGGTATAATGATCATTCAAAATGGGTCATTGGTTCTCATTGAGTAAAGGCTAATAAATGAATTATAATGCATGGCATCATGCAGTTTGGCTAGATTGGATTACTTGGAGGCTTAACTGTATCTATTCCATTACTAAATTTTTTGACATTATAGAAAATTGAGCTAGCTTAACATGGGCATTGGATTCGTGTCATTCTGAGCTCTAAATCTAAATTGACGGACGATTTAGTGTTGACATATCAAGTTGATCGGTTAGCTAAAATGATCATTATAAACGGATCGATGAATCTCATTAAGTAAAGGCTAGTAAATGAATTATAATGCATAGTATCATGCAGTTTGGGATAGATAGGATTATTTGGAAACTTTGTCGTATCTATTTGAGTCCAAAATTTTGTTATAATTTAGAAAATTGAGCTAGCATAACGTGGGTGTTGGATTCATGTCTCTATGAGGTCTAAATCAAAAGTTACGGACAATTTAGTGAGGACATGTCAAGTTGATTGGCCAGTTCAAATGATCATTCTAAACTGATCATTGGTGCTCACTGAGTAAAGGCTTATACATGAAGCCTAATACATGGCATCACACAGTTTGGGATAGATTGGATTACTTGGAGGCTTGGTCGTATCTATTTGATTACGAAATTTTGTCACAATATTGAAAATTGAGATAGCATAACGTGGGCGTTGGATTCATGTCATTCTGAGCTCTAAATCAAAAGTTATGGACAATTTAGTGCTGACATGTCAAGTTGATAGGTCAGTAAAAATGATAATTCTAAACTGATCATTGGGGATCATTGATTAAAATCTCATAAGTGAAGCATAATGCATAGCATCACGCAGTTTACGATAGATTGGATTATTTGGAGGCTTTGTCGTATCTATTTCATTCCTATATTGTGTCATAATGTAGAAAATTGAGCTATTTTAACATGGTTTTTGGATTCGTGTCGTTTTGAGCTCTAAATCTAAAGTGACGAAAAATTTAGTGTTGACATGTCCAGTTGATCGGCTAGCTAAAATAATCATTCTAAACGGATCAATGGTTTTCATTGAGGAAAGGCTAATAAATGAATTATAATGCATGGCATCACGCAGTTTGGATAGATTGGATTACTTGGAGGCTTTTTCGTATCTATTTCATACCTAAATTTTGTCGCAATATAGAAAATTGAGCTAGCCTAACATGGGTGTTGGATTCGTGTCATTCTGAGTTGTAAATCTAAATTGACGGACGATTTAGTGTTGACATATCAAGTTGATCGGCTAGCTAAAATGATCATTCTAAACGGATCGATGAATCTCATTGAGTAAGGGCTAGTAAATGAATTATAATGCATGGTATCACCCAGTTTACAATTGATTAGATTACTTGGAGGCTTTATCGTATCTATTTAATTCCTAAATTTTGTCACAATATAGAAAATTGAGCTAGCTTAACATGGCCGTTGGACTCGTGTCATTCTGACCTCTAAATTTAAAGTGACAGAAAATTTAGTGTTGACATGTCAAGTTGACTGGCTAGCTAAAACGATCATTCTAAACGGATCAATGGTTTTCATTGAGTAAAGGCTAATAAATAAATTATAATGCATGGCATCACGTAGTTTGGATAGATTGGATTACTTGGAGGCTTTGTCATATCTATTTCATTCTTAGATTTTGTCACAATATAGAAAATTGAGATAGCTTAACATGGGCGTTTGATTTGTGTCATTCTGAGCTCTAAATTTAAATTGACGAATGATTTAGTGTTGACATATCAAGTTGATCGGCTCACATAAATGATAATTCTAAAGGGATCGATAAATCTCATTGAGTAAAGGCTAGTAAAAAAATTATAATGCATGGTATCACGCAATTTGAGGTAGTTTAGAGTATTGGGAAGATTTGTCGTATCTATTTGAGCCTGAAATTTTGTCATAGTTTAGAAAATTGAGCTAGCATAACGTGGGTGTTGGATTCATGTCATTATGAGCTCTAAATCAAAAGTTACGTACGATTAAATGCGGACATTTCAAGTTGATTGGCCAGTTCAAATGATCATTCTAAGCTGATCATTGGTGCTCATTGAGTAAAGCCTTATACATGAAGCATAATGCATGGCATCACACAGTTTGGGATAGATTGGATTAGTTGGAGGCTTTGTCGTATCTAATTGAGTTTGAAATTTTGGTCACATTATAGAAAATTTAGCTAGCATATTATGGGCGTTGGATTCATGTCATTCTGAGCTCTAAATGAAAAGTTATGGATGATTTAGTGCGTACATGTCAAGTTGATCGGTCAGTTAAAATGATTATTCTAAACTGATCATTGGGGATCATTGATTAAAACCTCATAAATGAAGCATAATGCATGGCATCACGCAGTTTGGGATAGATTGGATTACTTGGAAGCTTTCTCGTATCTATTCCATTCATAAATTTTATCAAAATATAGAAAATTGAACAAGCTTAACATGGCCGTTGGATTCGTGTCATTCCGAGCTCTAAATCTAAAGTGACGAAAACTTTAGTGCCGACATGTTAAGTTGATCGGCTAGCCAAAATGATCGTTGTAAACGGATCAATGGTTCCCATTGATTAAAGGCTAATAAATGAATTAAAATACATGGCATCACCCAGTTTGGATAGATTGGATTACTTGAAGGCTTTGTCGTATCTATTTCATTACTAAATTTTGTCACAATATAGAAACTTGAGCTACCTTAACATGGGTGTTGGATTCGTGTCATTCTTAGCTATAAATCTAAGTTGACGGATGATTTAGTGTTGACATATCAAGTTGATCGGCTAGCTAAAATGATCATTCTAAACGGATCGATGAATCTCGTTGAGTAAAGGCTAGTAAATGAATTATAATGCATGGTATCACGGAGTTTTGGATAGATTGGATTATTTGGAAGCTATGACATAACAATTTGAGTCTGAAATTTTGTCATAGCTTAGAAAAGTGAGCTAGCATAACGCGGTTATAGGAATCATGTCATTATGAGCTCTAAATCAAAAGTTACAGACGATTTAGTGTAAACATGTCATGTTTATTGGACAGTTCAAATGATCATTGTAAGCTGATCATTGGTGCTCATTGAGCAAAAGCTTATACATGAATCATAATACATGGAATCATACTGTTTGGGATAGATTGGGATAGCTTTGTCGTATCTATTTGAGTCTAAAATTTTGTCACATTGTAGAAAATTGAGCTAGCATAACGTGGGCGTTGGATTCATGTCATTCTAAGCTCTAAATCAAAAGTTATGGACGATTTAGTGCGGACATATCAAATTGATCGGTCAGTTAAAATGATCATTCTAAACTGATCACTGGGGATCATTGATTAAAAGCTCATAAGTGAAACATAATGCATGGTACCACGCAGTTTGGGATAGATTGGATTACTTGGAGGCGTTGTCGTATATATTTCATTCCAAAACTTTGTCACAATATTGAAAATTGAGCTAACTTAACATGGCCGTTGGATTCGTGTCATTCTGCTCTCTAAATCTAACGTGACAGAAAATTTAGTGTTGACATGTCAAGTTGATCGGCTAGCTAAAATGATCATTATAAACGGATCAATTGTTCTCATTGAGTAAAGGATAATAAATGAATTATAATGCATGGCATCACGCAGTTTGGATACACTGGATTATTCCATTCTATTTAAGGTATCTATTTCATTCCTAAATTTTGTCACCATATAGAAAATTGAGCTAGCTTAACATGGGTGTTGGATTCGTGTAATTCGAAGCTCTAAATAAAAAGGTACGGACGAATTAGTGTTGACAAGTCAAGTTGATCAGCTAGATAAAATGATCATTTTAAACGGATCAATGGTTCTTATTGAATAAAGGCTAATAAATGAATTATAATGCATGGTATCACGCAGTTTGGGAAAGATTGGATTACTTAAAAAATTTTGTATCTATTTGAGTATAAATATTTTTCTTAGTATAGAAAATGGTGCTAGCATAATGTAGATGTTGGATTCATGTCATTCTGAGCTCTAAATAAAATGGTACGGACGAATTAGGGTGGACATGTTAAGTTGATTGGCCAGTTGAAATGGTCATTCTAAGCTGATCACTGGTGCTCATTGAGTAAAAGCTTATAAGTGAAGCATAATGCATGGCATCACGTAGTTTGAGATAGATTGGATTACTTGGATGCTTTGTCGTACCTTTTTGAGTATAAAATATTTTCACATTATAGAAAATTGAGCTAGCATAACGTGGGCGTTGGATTCATGTAATTTTGAGCTCTAAACCAAAAGTTACGAACGATTTAGTGCGGACATGTCAAGTTGATCGGCTAGTTAAAAATGATCATTCTAAACTGATCATTGGTCCTCATTGATTAAAACTTCATAAGTGAAGCATAATGCATGGTATCACGCAGTTTGGGATATATTGGATTACTTGGAGCCTATGTTGTATATATTTTATTCCTAAATTTTTTCACAATATAGAAAATTTAGCTACTTTGACATGGGCGTTCCATTCGTTTCATCCTGAGTTCTAAATCTAAAGTGACGGACGATTTAGTGTTGACATGTCAAGTTGATTGGCTACCTAAAATGATCATTCTAAATGGATCAATGGTTGTCATTGAGTAAAGGCTAATAAATGAATTATAATGAATGTCATCACGTAGTTTGGGATAGATTGGATTAATTAGAGGCTTTGTCTTATCTATTTCATTCCTAAATTTTTCTGCCAATATAGAAATTTGAGCTTGCTTTACATGGGTGTTGGATTCGTGTCATTTTGAGCTCTAAATTAAAAGGTACGAACGAATTAGTGTGGACATGTCAAGTTAATTGGCCAGTTCAAATGATCATTCTAAGCTGATCATTGGTTCTCATTAAGTAAAGGCTTATAAGTGAAGCATAATGCATGGCATCACGCAATTTGAGATAGATCGGATTACTTGGAGGCTTTGTCGTATCTATTTGATTCTGAAATTTGTCACATTATAGAAAATTGAGCTAGGATAACATGGGCGTTGGATTCATGTCAGTATGAGATTTAAATCAAAAGTTACGAACGATTGAGTTTGGATATGTAAAGTTGATCGGCCAGTTAAAATGATCATTCTAAACTGATCATTGCTGCTCATTGATTAAAACCTCATAAGTGAAGCATAATGCATGACATCACGCAGTTAGGGATATATTGGATTACTTGGAGCCTTTGTCGTATCTATTTCATTCCTAAATTTTGTCACAATATAGAAAATTGAGCTACTTTAACATGGGTGTTGGATTCATGTCATTCTGAGCTCTAAATCTAAAGTGACGCACGATTTAGTGATGACATGTCAAGTTGATCGGCTAGCTAAAATTATCATTATAATCGGATCAATGGTTCTTAATGAGTAAAGTCTAATAAATGAATTATAACGCGTGGTATCACGTAGTTTGGGATATATTGGATTATTTGGAAGCTTTTTCGTAACTATTTGAGTCTGAAATTGTGTCATAGTTTTGAAAATTGAGCTTGCATAACGTGGGCGTTGGATTCATGTCATTAAGAGCTCTAAATCGAAATTTACGAACGATTTAGTGCGGACATGTCAAGTTGATTGCCCAGTTCAAATGATCATTCTAAGCTGATCATTGGTGCTCATTGAGTAAAGGCTTATAAGTGAAGCACAATGCATGGCAACACACTGTTTGGGATAGATTGGATTACTTGGAGACTTTTTCGTATCTATTTGTGTCTGGAATTTTGTCAAAATATAGAAAATTGAGCTAGCATTACGTGCACATTGGATTCATGTCATTCTGAGAACTAAATCAAAGGTTACGGACGATTTAGTGCAGATATGTCAAGTTGATCAGCCAGTTAAAATGATCATTCCAAACTGATCATTGGTGCTCATTGATTAAAACTTCATAAGTGAAGAATAATGCATGACATTACGCAGTTCGGGATATGTTGGATTACCTGGAGCCTTTGTCGTATCTATTTCATTCCAAATTTTTTTCACAATATAGAAAATTGAGCTAGTTTAACATGGGCGTTAGATTCGTGTCATTCCTAGCTTAAATCTAAAGTGACGGACGATTTTGTGTTGACAAGTCAAGTTGATCAGCTAGCTAAAATGATCATTTTTAACGGGTCAATGATTCTCATTGAGTAAAGGCTAATAAATGAATTATAATGCATGGTATCACGGAGTATGGGATAGATTGGATTATTTGGAAGCTTGTTGTATCTATTTGAGACTGAAATTGTGTCATAGTTTAGAAAATAGAGCTATCATAACGTGGGCGTTGGATTCATGTCATAATGAGATCTAAATCAAAAGTTGCGGACGATTTAGTGTGGACTTGTCAAGCTGATCATTGGTGCTCATTGAGTAAATGCTTATAAGTGAAACATAATGCATGGCATCACACAGTTTGGGATAGATTGGATAACTTGGAGGCTTTGTCGTATCTATTTCATTCCTAAATTTTGTCATAATATAGAAAATTGAGCTAGCTGAACATGGGCGTTGGATTCATGTCATTCTGAGCTCTAAATTTAAAGTGACGGATGATTTAGTCTTGACAAGTCAAGTTGATCAGCTAGCTAAAATAATCATTCTAAACTGATCAATAATTCTCATTGAGTGAAGGCAAACAAATGAATTATAATGCATGGCATCACGCAGTTTGGGATAGATTGGATTATTTGGAACCTTCGTCGTATCTATTTGAGTCTGAAATTTGGTCATAGTATAGAAATTTGGGCTAGCATAACGTGGTTGTTGGATTCATGTCATTATGAGCATGTGACAGACGATTTGGTGTGAACATGTCAAGTTAATTGGCCAGTTCAAAGGATCATTCTAAGATAATCATGGGTGCTCATTGAGTAAAGGCTTATAATTGAAGCATAATGCATTGCATCACGCAATTTGGGATATATTGGATTACTTGGAGCCTTTGTCCTATCTATTTCATTCCTAAATTTTATAACAATATAGAAAACTGAGCTAGTTTTACATGGGCTTTTGATTCGTGTCATTTTGAGCTCTAAATCTAATCATTGGTGCTCATTGAGCTACCACAATGTGGACGTTGGATTCATGTCATTCTGAGCTCTAAATAAAAAGGTAAAGAAGAATTAGTGTGGACATGTCAAGTTGATTGGCATGTTCAAATGATCATTCTAATATGCGCATTGGTGCTCATTGAGTAAAGGCTTATAAGTGAAGCATAATGCATGCCATCATGCAGTTCGGGATAGACTGGATTAGTTGGAGGCTTTATCGTAACTATTTGAGTCTGAAATTTTGTCACATTATAGAAAATTGAGCTAGCATAACATGGAAGTTGGATTCATGTCATTTTGGGCTCTAAATCAAAAGTTACGGACGATTAAGTGCGGGCATGTCAAGTTGATCGGGTAGTTAAATTGATCATTCTACACTAATCATTGGTGCTCATTGACTAAAATCTCGTAAGTGAAGCATAGTGCATGGCATCATGCAGTTTGGGATATATTGGATTATTTGGAGTCTTTGTCGTATCTATTTCATTACTAAATTTTTTCATAATATACAAAATTGAGCTAGCATAACGTGGGCGTTGGATTCATGTCATTCTGAGCTCTATATCAAAAGTTATGGACGATTTAGTGCGGACATGTCAAGTTGATCGGCCAGTTAAAATAATCATACTAAATTAATCATTGGTGCTCATTGATTAAAACCTCATAAGTGAATCATAACGCATTACATCACGCAGTTTCGGATACATTGGATTAGCTGGAGCCTTTGTCGTATCTTTTTCAATCCCAAATTTGTCACAATATAGAAAATTGAGCTAGTTTAACATGGGCTTTGGATTCGTATCATTCTGCGCTCTATATCTAAAGTGAGCAAACATGTAAAGGTTATCGGCAAGCTAAAATGATCATTCTAAATGGGTTAATGGTTCGTATTGAGTAAAGGCTAATAAATGAATTATAATGCATGGTATCATGCTGTTTGGGATATATTGGATTACTTGGAAGCTTTGTCTTATCTATTTCATTCCTAAATTTTGTCAAAATATAGAAAATTGAGCTAATTTAACATAGGCGTTAGATTCGTGTCATTATGAGCTCTAAGTCTAAAGTGACGAACGATTTAGGGTTGAAATGTCAAGTTGATCAGCTAATTAAATTCATCATTTGAAACTGATCAATTGTTCTCATTGAGTAAAGGCTAATGAATGAATTATAATGCATTGCATGACGCAGTTTGGGATAGATTGGAATACTTGGAGAGTTTGTCGTGTCTATTTCATTCCTAAATTTTGTCACAATATAGAAACTTGAGCTACCTTAACATGGGCAATAGATTCATGTTATTATGAGCTCTAAATCAAAAGATACGGACGAATTAGTGTGGACATCTCAAGTTGATTGGGCAGTTCAAATGATCATTCTAATATGATCTTTGGTGTTCATTGAGTAAAGGCTTATAAGTGAAGCATAATGCATGGCATCTTGCAGTTTGGGATAGATTGGATTACTTGGAGACTTTGTCGAATCTATTTGAGTTTAAAATTTTGTTACAATATATAAAATTGAGCTAGCATAACGTGGGCGTTGGATTCATGTCATTCTGAGCTCTAAATCAAAAGCTATGGACGATTTAGTGCAGACATGTCAAGTTGATCAGCCAGTTAGAATAATCATTCTAAATTGATCATTGGTGCTCATTGATTAAAACCTCATAAGTGAGTCATAACGCATTGCATCACGCAGTTTGGGATACATTGGATTAGCTGGAGCCTTTGTCGTATATATTTCAATCCTAAATTTGTCACAATATAGAAAATTGAGCTAGTTTAACATGGGCGTTGGATTCTTATCATTTTGAGCTCTATATCTAAAGTGAGCAAACATGTCAAGTTGAACGGCAAGCTAAAATGAGCATTCTAAATGGATTAATGGTTCTCATTGACTAAAGGCTAATAAATGAATTATAATGCATGGTATCACGCAGTTTGGGAGAGATTGGATTACTTGTAAGCTTTGTCTTATATATTTCATTCCTAAATTTTGTCAAAATATAGAAAATTGAGCTAGTTTAACATAGGCGTTGGATTCGTGTCATTATGAGCTCTAAATCTAAATTGACGGATGATTTAGGGTTGAAATGTCAAGTTAATCAGCTAACTAAAATCATCATTCCAAACGATCAATGGTTCTCATTGAGTAAAGGCTAATGAATTAATTATAATGCATGACATCACGCAGTTTGGGATAGATTGGATTAATTGGAGACTTTGTCGTATCTATTTCATTCCTGAATTTTTTCACAATATACAAATTTGTGCTACCTTAACATGGGCATTGGATTCATGTTATTCTGAGCTCTAAATCAAAAGTTACAGACGAATTAGTGTCGACATGTCAAGTTGATTGGGCAATTCAAATGATCATTCTAATATGATCATTGGTGCTCATTGAGTAAAGGCTTATAAGTGAAGCATAATGCATGGCATCACGCAGTTTGTGATAGATTGGATTACTTGGAGACCTTGTCGTATCTATATGAGTTTAAAATTTTGTTACAATATAGAAAATTGAGCTAGCATAACGTGGGTGTTGGATTCATGTCATTCTGAGCTTTAAATCAAAAGTTATGCACGATATAGTACGGACATATCAAGTTGACCCGCCAGTTTGGCATAATCCATGGCATCACGTAGTTTGGGATATATTAGATTACTTGGAGCCTTTGTCGTATCTATTTCATTACTAAATTTTGTCCCAATATAGAAAACTAAGCTACTTTAACATGGGCGTTGGATTCGTGTCATTCTGAGCTCTAAATCTAAAATGATGCACGATTTAGTGTTGAAATGTCAAGTTTATCAGCTACCTAAATTGATCATTCCAAACGGATCAATGGCTCTGATTGAGTAATGGCTAATAAATGAATTATAATGCATGGCATCACGCAGTTTGGGAGAGATTGGATTACTTGGAGGTTTTGTCGTATCTATTTGAGTCCGAAATTTTTTCACAATAAATAAAATTGAGCTAGCATGACGTGGGCATTGGATTCATGTCATTCTTAGTTCTAAATCAAAAGTTATGGACGATTTAGTGCGGACATATCAAGTTGATCGGCCAGTTAAAATGATAATTCTAAATTGATCATTGGTGCTCATTGATTAAAACCTCATAAGTGCAGCATAACGCATGACATCACGCAGTTTGGGATACATTGGAATACTTGGCGGCTTTGTCGTATCTATTTGATTCCTAAGTTTTGTCACAATATAGAAAATTGAGCAAGCTTATAGTGGGCATTGGATTCGTGTCATTCTAAGCTCTAAATCTAAAGTGACGGAGGATTTTGTGTTGACATGTTAAGTTGATCGGCTAGCTAAAATGATCATTCTAAACGGATCAGTGGTTTTCATTGAGTAAAGCCTAACAAATGAATTATAGTGCATGGCATCACGCAGTTTAGGATAGAATGGATTACTTGGAGGCTTTGTCATATCTACTTCATTCCTAAATTTTATACAAATATAGAAAATTGAGCTAGCTTAATATAGGCGTTGGATTCGTGTCATTTTGCGCTCTAAATCTAAATTGACGAACGATTTAGTGTTGACATGTCAAGATGATCGGTTAGCTAAACTTATCATTCTAAACGGATCGATGGTTCTTATTGAGTAAAGGCTAATAAAAGAATTATAATGCATAGCATCACGCACTTTTGGATAGATTGGATTACAAGCTTTGTCGTATCTATTTGAGTCTGAAATTTTGTCATAGTATAAAACACTGAGCTAGCATAACATGGGCGTTGGATTCATGTCATTCTGAGCTCTAAATCAAAACTTACGGACGATTTAGTGTGGACATTTCAAGGTTATTGGCTATTTCGAATGATAATTCTAAACTGATCATTTGTGCTCATTGAGTAAAGGCATATAAGTGATGCATATTGCATGGCATCATGCAGTTTGGGATAGTTTGGATTACTTGGAGGCTTTGTTGTATCTATTTGAGTCTAAAATGTGCGGATATGTCAACTTGATCGGCCAGTTAAAATGAACATTCTAAACTGATCACTGGTGCTCATTGATTAAAACCACAAAAGTGAAGCATAATGCATGGCATCACGCAGTTTGGGATAGATTGGATTACTTGGAGGCTTTGTTGTATCTATTTCATCCTAATTTTTGTCACAATATACAAAATTGAGCTAGCTTAGCATGGGCGTTGGATACGTGTCATTCGGAGCTCTAAATCTAAAGTGACGGACGATTTAGTTTTGACTTGTCGAGTTGATCAGCCAACTAAAATGATCATTCTAAACATATCAGTTGTTCTCATTGAGTAAAGGCTAATAAATGAATTATAATGCATGAAATCACACAATTCGGGATAGAATGGATTACATGGATGCTTTGTCATATCTATTTCATTTCTAAATTTTGTCACAATATTGAAAATGGAGATATCTTGACATGGGCGTTGGATTCGTGTCATCCTGGGCTCTAAATTAAAATTGACGGACCCTTTAGTGTTGACATGTCAAGTTGATCGGCTAGCTTAAATGATGATTCTAAATGGATCGATGGTTCTTATTGAGTAAAGGCCAATAAATGATTTGTAATGAATGGCATCACACAGCTTGGGATAGGTTGGATTACTTGGAAGCTTTGTCGAAGTTATTTGAGTATAAAAATTTGTCAGAGTATAAAGAATTGAGCTAGCATAACGTGGGCATTGGATTCATGTCATTCTGAGCCTAAATCAAAAGTTACGGAGGATTTAGTGCGGACATGTCAAGTTGATTGTCCAGTTCAAATGATCATTATAACCTGATCATTGGTGCACATTGAGTAAAGGCTTATAAGTGAAGCATAATGCATGGCATCACGTAGTTTGGGATAGATTGGATTACTTGGAGGTTTTGCCGTATCTACTTGAGTCTAAAATTTTGTAACAATATAGAAAATTGAGCTAGCATAATGTAGGCGTTGGATTCATGTCATTCTGAGCTCTAAATCAAAAGTTATGGACGACTTACTGCGGATATATCAAATTGATCGGCCAGTTAAAATGATCATTCTAAACTGATCATTGATGCTCATTGATTTAAACCTCATAAGTGAAGCATAATGCATGGCATCACGCAGTTTGTGATAGATTGGATTACTTGGAGGCTTTGTTGTATCTATTTCATTCCTAAAATTTGTCACAATATAGAAAATTGAGTTAGCTTAAGATGGGCGTTGGATAAGTGTCATTCTGAGCTCTAAATCAAAAGTGACGGATGATTTAGTGTTGACATATCAAGTTGATCGGCTAGCTAAAATGATCATTTTAAATGGATCAGTGGTTCTCATTGAGTAAAGGCTAATAAATGAATTATTATGCATGACATGACGCAGTTCGGGATAGATTTGATTACATGGAAGCTTTTTCGTATCTATTTCATTCCTAAATTTTGTCACAATACAGAAAATTAAGATATCTTAACATGGGCGTTGGATTCATGTCATTCTGAGCTCTATATTAAAATTGACGGACACTTTAGTGTTGACATGTCAAGTTGATCGGCTAGCTCAAATGATGATTGTAAACGGATCGATGGTTCTCATTGAGTAAACGCCAATAAATGAATTATAATGCATGGTATCACGCTGTGGGATAGATAGGATTACTTGGAATCTTTGTCGTAACTATTTGAGTCTGAAAATTTGTCATACTATAAAAACATGAACTAGCATAACGTGGGCGTTGGATTCATGTCATTCTGAGTTCTAAATTAAATGTTACACTGGATTTAGTGAGGACATGTCAAGTTTATTGGAAAGTACAAATGATCGTTCTAATCTGATCATTAGTGCTCATTGAGTAAAGGCTTATAAGTGAATCATAATGCATGGCATCACGCAGTTTGGGATAGATTGGATTACATGGAGGCTTTTTCGTATCCATTTGAGTCTAAAATTTTGTCACAATAAAGAAAATTGAGCTAGCATAACTTGGGCGTCTGATTCATGTTATTCTGAGTTCTAAATCAAAAGTTATATACGATTTAGTGCGGACATGTCAAGTTGATCGGACAGTTAAAATGATAGTTCTAAACTCATAATTGGTGCTCATTGATTAACAGCTCATAAGTGAAGCATTATGCATGGCATCACGCAGTTTGGGATATATACGATTTCTTGAAGGCTTCGTCGTATATATTTCATTCCTTAATTTTATCACAATATAGAAAATTGAGCTAGCTTAACGTGGGCGTTGGATTCGTGTCATTTTGAGCTCTAAATCTAAAGTGATGGAGGATTTAGTGTTGACATGTCAAGTTGATCGACTAGCTAAAATGATCATTCTAAACGGATCAATGGTTCTCATTGAGTAAAGCCTAATAAATGAATTATAATACATGGTACCACGCAGTTTGGGATAGATTGGATAACTTAGAGGCTTTGTCGTATCTACTTCATTCCTAAATTTTATCAAAATATAGAAAATTGATCAAGCTTAACATGGGCATTGGATTTGTGTCATTTTGAGCTCAAAATCTAAATTGACGGACAAGTTAGTGTTGACATATCATGTTGATCGGCTAGCTAAAATGATCATTCTAAACGGATCGATGGTTTTTATTGAGTAAAGGCTAATAACTGAATTACAGTGCATGGCATCACGCACTTTGGTATAGATTGAATTACTTGGAAGCTTTGTCGTATCTATTTGAGTCAGAAATTTTGTCATAGTATACAAAACTGAGCTAGCATAACATGGGCGTTGGATTCATGTCATTCTGAGCTCTAAATCAAAAGGTACGGACGATTTAGTGAGTACATGTCAGGTTGATTGGCAAGTTCAAATAATCATTCTAAGCTGAAACTTGTTGCTCAGGCTTATAAGTGAAGCATAATGCATGGCATCACGCAGTTTCGGATATATTGGATTACTTGAAGGCTATCTCATATATATTTGAGTCTGAAATTTTGTCACAATAAAGAAAATTGAGCTAGCATAATGTGGGCGTTGGATTCATGTCATTCTAAGTTTTAAATCAAAAGTTATGGACGATTCAGTGTGGACATGTCAAGTTGATCGGCCAGTTAAAAACATAATTCTAAACTGATCATTGGTGCTCATTGATTAAAACCTCATAAGTGAAACACAATGCNCCAGTTAAAATGAACATTCTAAATTGATCATTGGTGCTCATTGATTAAAACCTCATAAGTGAAGCGTAATGCATGGCATCACGCAGTTTGGGATAGATTGGATTACTTGGAGGCCTTTTTGTATCTATTTCATTCCTAATTTTTGTCACAATATTGAAAACTGAGCTAGCTTAAGATGTATGTGTCCAGTGTTGGACGATTGAGCTAGCTTAACATGGGCATTCTGAGCTCTAAATCTGAAGTGATGGACGATTTAGTGTTGACATGTCAAGTTGATCGGCTACCTAAAATGATCATTTTAAATGGATCGATGGTTCTCATTGAGTAAAGGCCAATAAATGATTTATAATGGATGGTATCACGCAGCTTGGGACAGGTTGGATTACTTGGAAGCTTTGTTGTATATATTTGCATCTGAAAATTTGTCAGAGTATAAAAAATTGAGCTAGCAAAACGTGGGCGTTGGATTCATGTCATTCTGAGCTCCAAATCAAAAGTTTTGGGGGATTTAGTGCGGACATTTCAATTTGATTGGCCAGTTCAAATGATCGTTCTAACCTGATCATTGGTCCTCATTGAGTAAAAGCTTATAAATGAAGCATAATGCATGGCATCACATATTTTGGGAAAGATTGGATTACTTGGAGGCTTTGTCGTATCTATTTGAGTCTAAAGTTTTGTCACCATAAAGAAAATTGAGCTAGCATAACAAGGGCATTGGATTCATGTCATTCTAAGTTCTAAACCAAAAGTTATAGACGATTTAGTGCGGACATCTCAAATTGATCGGCCAGTTAAAATGATAATTATAAACTGATCATTGGTACTCATTGATTAAAACCTCATAAGTGATGCATAATGCATGGCATCACGGAGTTTGGGATAGATTGGATTACTTGGTGGCTTTGTTGTATTTATTTAATTCCATAATTTTGTCACAATATAGAAAATTGAGCTAGATTAGTGTGGGCGTTGGATTCTTGTGATTCTGAGCTCTAAATCTAAAGTGACAAAGTATTTTGTGTTGACATGTCAAGTTGATCGGCTAGCTAAAATGATCATTCTAAACGGATCCATGGTTCTTATTGAGTAAAGGCTAATAAATGAATTATAATTACTTGGGAAGCTTTGTCGTATCTATTTTAGTCTGAAATTTTATCACAATATAGAAAATGGAGCTAGCATAATGTGGGCGTTGGATTCTTGTCATTCTAAGCTCTAAATCAAAAGTTATGGACGATTTAGTGCGCACATGTCAAGTTGATCGCCCATTTAAAATGATCATTCTAAACTGATCATTGGTGCTCATTGATTAAAACCCCATAAGTAAAGCATAATGCATGGAATCACACAGTTTGGGATAGATTGGATTACTTGGAGGCTTTGTTGTATATATTTCATTCCTAATTTTGGTAACAATATAGAAAATTGAGCTAGCTTAACGTGGGCGTTGGATTTTTGTCATTCTGAGCTCTAAATCTAAAGTGACGGAGGATTTAGTGTTGACATGTCAAGTTGATTGGCTAGCTAAAATGATCATTATAAACGGATCATTGGTTCTCATTGAGTAAAGGCTAATAAATGAATTGTAATGCATGACATCACGCAGTTTGGGATAGATTGGATTGCTTGGAGGCTTTGTCATATCTATTTCATTCCAAAATTTTGTCACAATATAGAGAATTGAGCTAGCTTATCATGGGCGTTGGATAGCTCTAAATTAATATTGACGGATGCTTTAGTGTTGACATGTCAAATTGATCGGCTAGCTTAAATGATGATTCTAAATGGATTGATGGTTCTCATTGAGCAAAGGCCAATAAATGAATTATAATGGATGGCATCACGCAGGGATATATTGGATTACTTGGAAGCTATGGATTATTGACGATTTAGTGCGGAAATGTCAAGTTGATAGGCCAGTTAAAATGATAATTCTAAAGTGATCATTGGTGCTCATTGATTAAAACCTCATAAGTGAAGCATAATTCATGGTATCACGCAGTTTGGGATAGATTGGATTACTTGGAGGCTTTGTCGTATATATTTGAGTCTGAAAATTTGTCACAATATAGAAAATTGAGCTAGCATAATGTGGGCGTTGGATTCATATCATTCTGGGCTCTAAATCATAAGTTATGGACGATTTAGTGCGGATATGTCAAGTTGATCGCCCATTTAAATTGATCATTCTCAACTGCTCATTGGTGCTCATTGATTAAAACCTCATAAGTGAAGCATAATGCATGGCATCACGCAGTTTATGATAGATTGGATAACTTGGAGGCTTTGTTGTATCTATTTCATTCCTAATTTTTGTCACAATATATAAAATTGAGCTAGCTTAACATGGGCGTTGGATACGTGTCATTCTGAGCCTTAAATCTAAAGTGACAGACGATTTTGTGTTGACATGTCAATTTGATCGGCTAACTAAAATGATCATTCTAAACTGATCAGTGCTTCTCATTGAGTAAAGGCTAATAAATGAATTATAATGCTTGACATCACGTAATTCGGGATAGATAGGATTACATGGAGGCTTTGTCGTATCTATTTCATTCCTAAATTTTTTCACAATATAGAAAATAAAGATATCTTAACATGGGCATTGGATTCATGTCATTCTGAGCACTAAATTAAAATTGACGGACGCTTTAGTGTTGACATGTCAAGTTGATCGGTTAGCTGAAATGATGAATCTAAACGTATCGATGGTTCTCACTTTGTAAAGGCCAATCAATGAATTATAATGGATAGCATAACGCAGTTTGGGATAGATTGGATAAATTGGAAGCTTTGTCGTATCTATTTGAGTCTGAAATTTTGTCATAGTATAAAAATTGAGCTAGCATAACGTGGGCGTTGGATTCATATCATTCTGATCTCTAAATCAAAAGTTACGGAGGATTTAGTGCTGACATGTCAAGTTGATTGGCCAATTAAAATGAGCGTTCTAAGCTGATCATTGGTGCTCATTGAGTAAAGGCTCATTAGTGAAGCATAATGCATGGCATCACACAATTTGGGATAGATTGGACTACTTGGAGGCTTTGTCATATCTATTTTGTCACAATAAAGAAAATTGATCTAGCATAACGTGGACGTTGGATTCATGTCATTCTGAGTTTTAAATCAAAAGTTATAGACGATTTAGTGCAGACATGTCAAGTTGATCGGCAAGTTAAAATGATAATTCTAAAGTGATCATTGGTGCTCATTGATTAAAACCTCATAAGTGAAGCATAATGCATGGTATCACGTAGTTTGGGATTGATGGATTACTTGGAGGCTTTGTCGTATATATTTGAGTCTGAAATTTTGTCACAGTATAGAAAATATATCTAGCATAATGTGGGCGTTGGATTCATATCATTCTGAGCTTTAAATCAAAAGTTATGGACGATTTAGTGCAGATATGTCAAGTTGATCGCCCATTTAAATTGATCATTCTAAACTGATGGTTGGTGCTCATTGATTAAAACCTCATAAGTGAAGCATAATGCATGGCATCACGCAGTTTGTGATAGATTGGATTACTTGGACGCATTGTTGTATCTATTTCATTCCTAATTTTTGTCACAATATAGGAAATTGAGCTAGCTTAACATGGGCGTTGGATACATGTCATTCTGAGCTTTAAATCTAAAGTCACGGACGATTTAGTGTTCACATGTCAATTTGATCGGTTAACTAAAATGATCATTCTAAATGGATCAGTGGTTCTCATTGAGTAAAGGCTAATAAATGAATTATAATGCATGACATTACGCAGTTCGGGATAGATTGGACTACAAGGAGTCTTTGTCGTATCTATTTCATTCCTAAATTTTGACACAATATAGAAAATTGAGCTGGCTTAACATGGGCGTTGGATACGTATCATTCCGAGATTTAAATCTAATGTGACGGACGATTTAGTGTTCACATGTCAATTTGATCAGCTAGCTAAAATGATCATTCTAAACGGATCAGTGGTTCTCATTGAGTAAAGGCTAATAAATGAATTACAATGCATGACATCACGTAGTTTGGGATAGATTGGATTACTTGGAAGCTTCGTCGTATCTATTTGAGTATGAAATTTTGTCACAATATAGAAAATTGAGCTAGCATAATATGGGCGTTGGATTCATGTAATTCCGAGTCTTAAATCAAAATTTATGGACGATTTAGTGCGGATTTGTCAAGTTGATCGGCCAATTAAAATGTTCATTCTAAACTGATCATTGGTGCTCATTGATTAAAACCTCATAAGTGAAGCATAATGCATGACATCACGCAGGTTGGGATAGAATGGATTACTTGGAGGCTTTGTCATATCTATTTCAGTCTGAAATTTTGTCAGAATATATAAATTTGAGCTACCATAGTGTGGGCATTGGATTCATGTCATTCTGAGATCTAAATCAAAAGTTATGGACGATTTAGTGCGGATATGTCAAGTTGATCAGCCAGTTAAAATATTCATTCTAAACTGATCATTGGTGCTCATTGCTTAAAACCTCATAAGTGAAGCATAATGCATGGCATCACGCAGTTTGGGATAGATTGGATTACTTGGAGGCTTTGTTGTATCTATTTCATTCCTAATTTTTGTTACAATATAGAAAATTTAGCTAGATTAACATGGGTGTCCGATACGTATCATTCTGAGCTTTAAATCTAATGTGACAGACTAATTGAGCTAGCTAAAATGATCATTCAAAACGGATCAATGGTTCTCATTGAGTTAAGGCTAATAAATGAACTATAATGCATGATATCACACAATACGGGATAGATTGGATTACATGGAAGATTTGTCGTATCTATCTCATTCCTAAATTTTGTCACAATATAGAAAATTGAGATATCTTAACATGGGTGTTGGATTCGTGTCATTCCGAGCTATAAATTAAAATTGATGGACGCTTTAGTGTTGACATGTCAAGTTAATCGGCAAGCTGAAATGATGATTCTAAATGAATCGATGGTTCTCATTGAGTAAAGGCTAATGAATGAAATATAATGGATATCATCACCCTGTTTGGGATAGATTGGATTAGTTGGAACCTTTTTCGTGTCTATGTGAGTCTCAAAATTTGTCATAGTATAACAAATTGAGCTAGCACACGGTGGGCATTTGATTCATGTCATTCTGAGCTGTAAATCAAAAGTTACGGATGATTTAGTGCGGATATGTCAAGTTGATTGGCCAGTTCAAATGATCTTTCCAATCTGATCATTTGTGCTCATTGAGTAAAGGCTTATAAGTGAAGCATAATGCATGGCATCACGCAGTTTGGGATAGATTGGATTACTTGGAGGCTTTGTCGTGTGTATTTGAGTCTGAAATCTTGTCACGATAAAGAAAATTGAGCTAGCATAACATGGGCGTTGAATTCATGTCATTATGAGTTCTTAATCAAAAGTTAAAATGATAATTTAGTGCGGACATGTCAAGTTAATCGGCTAGTTAAAATGATAATTCTAAACTGATCATTTGTGCTTATTCATTAAAACCTCATAAGTGAAGCATAATGCATTGCATCACGCAGTTTATGATATATTGGACTACTTGGAGACTTTGTTGTATCTCTTTCATTCCTTAATTTTGTCACAATATAGAAAATTGAGCTAGCTTAACGAGGGAGTTGGATTCGTGTCATTCTCAGCTCTAAATCTAAAGTGACGGAGGATTTACTGTTGACAAGTCAAGTTGACCGGCTAGCTAAAATGATCATTCTAAAAGTATCGATGCTTCTTATTGAGTAAAGACTAATAAATGAATTATAATGCATGGCATCAGGCACTTCGGGATAGATATGATTACTTGTAAGCTTTGCCTTATCTATTTGAGTCTGAAATTTTGTCATAATATAGAAATTGAGCTAGCATAATGTGTGCGTTGGGTTCATGACATTCTTAGCTCTAAATCAAAACTGGTGGAAGATTTAGTGCGGACATGTCAAGTTGATTGGATAGTTCAAATGATCATTCTAAGCTGATCATTCGTTCTCATTGAGTAAATGCTTGTAAGTGAAGTATAATGCATGGCATCACGCAGTTTGAGATAGATTAGATAACCTGGAGGCTTTGTTATATCTATTTCATTCCTAATTTTTTTCACAATATAGAAAATTGAGCTAGCTTAACATGGCCGTTGGATACGTGTCATTCTGAGCTTTAAATCTAAAGTGATGGACGATTTAGTGTTGACATGTCAAGTTGATCGGCTAGCTAAAATGATCATTTTAAACGGATCAGTGGTTCTCATTGAGTAAAGGCTAACAAATGAATTATAATGCATGTCATCACGCAGTTTGGGATAGATTGGATTATTTGGAGGCTTTGTCGTATCTATTTCATTCCTAAATTTTGTCACAATACATAAAATTGAGATATCTTAACATAGGCGTTGGATTCGTGTCATTCTGAGCTCTAAATTAAAATTGACGGCCGCTTTCGTGTCGACATGTCAAGTTAATCGGCTAGCTGAAATGATGATTCTAAATGGATCAATGGTTCTCATTGAGTAAAGGCCAATAAATGAAATATAATGGATATCTTCACGCAGTTTGGGATATATTGGATTATTTGGAAGTTTTTTCGTATCTATTTGAGTCTTGAAATTTGTCATAGTATAAAAAATTAAGCTAGCATACCGTGAGTGTTGGATTCATGTCATTCTGAGCTCTAAACCAAAAGTTATAGAGGATTTAGTGCAGATATGTCAAGTTGATTGGCCAGTTCAAATGATCTTTCTAAGCTGATCATTGGTGCTCATTGAGTAAAGGCTTATAAGTGAAGCATAATGCATGGCATCACGTAGTTTGGGATAGATTGGATTACTTGGAGGTTTTGTCGTATCTATTTGAGTTGAAAATTTGTCACAATATAAAATTGAGCTAGTATAATGTGGGCGTTGGATTCATCTCATTCTGAACTCTAAATCAAAAGTTATGGACGATTTAGTTGCAGATATGTCAAGTTGATTGGCCAGTTAAAATGTTCATTCTAAACTGATCATTGGTGCTCATTGATTAAAACCTCATAAGTGAAGCATAATGCATGGCATCACGCAATTTGGGATAGATTGTATTACTTGGAGTCTTTGTTGTATCTATTTCATTCCTAATTTTTGTCACAATATAGAAAATTGAGCTAGCTTAACATGGGCGTTGGATACGTATCATTCTAAGCTTTAAATCTAATGTGACGGACGATTTAGTATTGACATGTCAAGTTGATCAGCTAGCTAAAATGATCATTCTAAACGGATCAGTGCTCAATGAGTAAATGCTAATAAATGAATTATAATGCATGACATCACGGAGTTCGGGATAGATTGGATTACATGGAGGCTTTGTCGTATCTATTTCATTCATTAATTTTGTCACAATATAGAAAGTTGAGATATCTTAACATGGGCGTTGGATTCGTGTCATTCCGAGCTCTAAATTAAAATTGACGGACACTTTAGTGTTGACATGTCAAGTTGATCAGCTAGCTGAAATGATGATTCTAAATGGATCGATGGTTCTCATTGAGTAAAGGCCAATAAATGAAATATAATGGATATCATCATGCAGTTTGGGATAGACGGGATTAGCTGGAAGCTTTTTCATATCTATTTGAGTATCAAACTTTGTCATAATATAAAAAATTGAGCTAGCATACCGTGGGCGTTGGATTCATGTTATTCTGAGCTCCAAATCAAAACTTATGGAGGATTTAGGGCGGATATGTCAAGTTGATTGCCCAGTTCAAATGATCTTTCTAAGCTGATCATTGGTGATCATTGAGTAAATGCTTATAAGTGAAGCATAATGCATGGCATCACGCAGTTTGGGATAGATTAGATTACTTGGAGGCTTTGTCGTGTCAATTTGAGTCTGAAATTTTGTCACAATAAAGAAAAATGAGTTAGCATAACATGGGCGTTGGATTCATGTCATTATGAGTTCTAAATCAAAAGTTAAAATGATAATTTAGTGTGGACATGTCAAGTTGATCAGCCAGTTAAAATGATAATTCTAAACTGATCATTGGTGCTCATTGATTAAAACCTCATAAGTGAAGCATACTGCATGGCATCACGCAGTTTGGGATAGATTGGATTACTTTGAGGCTTTGTCGTATCTCTTTCATTCCTTAATTTTGTCACAATATAGAAAATTCAGCTAGCTTAATGTGGGTGTTGAATTCGTGTCATTCTGAGCTCTAAATCTAAATTGACGGAGGATTTAGTGTTGACATGTCAAGTTGATCGGCTATCTAAAATGATCATTATAAACGGATCAATTGCTCTCATTGAGTAAAGCCTAATAAATGAATTATAATGCATGGCATCACGCAGTTTGGGATAGATTGGATTACTTGGAGGGTTTGTCGTATCTACTTCATTCCTAAATTTCATCACAATATAGAAAATTGAGCTACCTTAACATGTGCGTTGGATTTGTGTCATGTTGAGCTCAAAATCTAAATTGACGGACGATTTACTGTTGATATGTCAAGTTGACCGGCTAGCTGAAATGATCATTCTAAACGAATCGATGGTTCTTATTGAGTGAAGGCTAATAAATGAATTATAATGTATGGCATCACGCCCTTTTGGATTGATTGGATTACTTGTAAGCTTTGTCGTATCTATTTGAGTCTGAAATTTTGTCATAGTATAGAAAATGGAGCTAGCATAACGTGTGCATTGGATTCATGACATTTTGAGCTCTAAATCAAAAGTGATGCACGATTTAGTGCAGACAAGTCAAGTTGATTGGACAGTTCAAATGATCATTCTACGCTGATCATTTGTTCTCATTGAGTAAAGGCTTATAAATGAAGCATAATGCATGACATCACGCAGTTTGAAATAGATTGGATTACTTAGAGGTTTTGTTGTATCTACTTCATTCCTAATTTTTGTCACAATATAGAAACTTGAGCTAGTTTAATATGGACGTCGGATACGTGTCATTCTGAACTTTAAATCTAATGTGACGGATGATTTAGTGTTGACATGTCAAGTTGATCGGCTAGCCAAAATGATCATTCTAAGCGGATCAGTGGTTCTCATTGAGTAAAGGCTAATAAATGAATTATAATGCATGACATCACGCAGTTCGGGATAGATTGGATTACATGGAGGCTTTGTCGTACATTTTCATTCCTAAATTTTGTCACAATAAAGAAAATTGAGATATCTTAACATGGGCATTGGATTCGTGTCATTCTGACGTCTAAATTAAAATTGATGGACGCTTTAGTGTTGACATGTCAAGTTGATCCGCTAGCTGAAATGATGATTCTAAACGGATTGATGGTTCTCATTGAGTAAAGGCCTATAAATGAAATATAATGGATATTATCACGCAGTTTTGTATAGATTAGATTCCTTGGAGGCTTTGTCGTATCTATTTCATTCCTTAATTTCGTCGCAATATAGAAAATGATCTTTCTAAACGGATTTAGTGTTGAGATGTCAAGTTGATCGGTTAGCTAAAATGATCTTTCTAAACAGATCAATGGTTCTCATTGAGTAAAGCCTAATAAATGAATTATAATGCATGGCATCACGTTGTTTGGGATAGATTGGATTACTTAGAGGTTTTGTCGTGTCTATTTGAGTCTGAAATTTTCTCACAATAAATAAAATTGAGCTAGAATAACATGGGCGTTGGATTCATGTCATTTTGAGTTTTAAATCAAAACTTAAAATGATACTTTAGTGCGGACAAGTCAAGTTGATCGGCCAGTTAAAATGATAATTCTAAACTGATCATTGGTGCTCATCGATTAAAACCTCATACGTGAAACATAATGCATGGCATTACGCAGTTCAGGATAGATTGGATTACTTTGAGGCTTTGTTGTATCTATTTCATTCCTAAATTTTGTCACTATATAGAAAATTGAGCTAGCTTAACGTGGGTGTTGGATTCATGTCATTTTTTGCTCTAAATCTAAAGTGATGGAGGATTGAGTGTTGACATGTCAAGTTGATCGGCTAGCTAAAATGATCATTGTAAACGGATCAATGGTTCTCATTGACTAAAGCCTAATAAATGAATTATAATGCATGGCATCACACAGTTTGGGATAGATTGGATTACTTGGATGCCTTGTCGTATCTACTTCATTCCTAAATTTTATCACAATATAGAAAATTGAGCTAGCTTAACATGGGAGTTGGATTTGTGTCATTTTGAGCTCAAAATCTAAATTGATGGACGATTTAGTATTGACATGTCAAGTTGACCGGCTAGCTAAAATGATCATTCTAAATGAATTCATGCTTCTTAGTGAGTAAAGGCTAATAAATGAATTATAATGCATAGCATCACGCAATTTGGGATAGATTGGATTACTTGGAAGCTTTGTCGAATCTACTTGAGTCTCAAATTTTGTCATAGTATAGAAAATTGAGCTAGCATAATGTGTGCATTGGATTCATGACATTCTGAGCTCTAACTCAAAAGGTACAGACGATTTAGTGCGGACATGTTAAGTTGATTGGACAGTTCAAATGATCATTCTAAGCTGATCATTTGTTCTCATTGAGTAAAGGCTTATAAGTGAAGTATAATGCAAGGCATCACGTATTTTGGGATAGATTGGATTACTTGGGGGGTTTGTTGTATGTATTTCATTCCTAAATTTTATCACAATATAGAAAATTGAGCTAGTTTAATATGGGTGTTGGATTTGTGTCACTCTGAGCTCAAAATCTAAAGTGACAGAGGATTTAGTGTTAACATTTCAAGCTGATTGGCTAGCTAAAATGATCATTCTAAACGGATCAATAACCATCATTGAGTAAAGCCTAATAAATGAATTGTAATTCATGGGATCTTGAAGTTTGGGATAGATTGGATTTTCTTGGAGGCTTTTTCGTATCTACTTCATTCCTAAATTTTATCACAATATGGAAAATTGAGCTAGCTTAACATGGATGTTGGATTTGTGTCATTTTGAGCTCGAAATCTAAATTGACAGACAATTTAGTGTTGACATGTCAAGTTGATCGGCTAGCTAAAATGATCATTCTAAATGGATCAATGGTTCTTATTGAGTAAAGGCTAATAAATGAATTCTAATGCATGGCATTACGCACTTTGGGATATATTGGAATACTTAGAAGTTTCGTCGTCTCTATTTGAGTCTGAAATTTTGTCATAGTATTGAAAATTGAGCTAGCATAACGTGTGCGTTGGATTCATGTCATTTTGAGCTCTAAATCAAAAGTTATGGACGATTTAGTGCGGACATGTCAACTTGATCGGCCAGTTAAAATGATAATTCTATACTGATCATTGGTGCTCATTGATTAAAACCTCATAAGTGAAGCATAATGCATGGCATCACGCAGTTGGGGATAGATCGGATTACTTGGAGGCTTTCTCGTATCTATTTCATTCATAAATTTTGTCACAATATAGAAAATGGAGCTATCTTAACGTGGGAGTTCGATTCGTGTCATTCTCATCTCTAAATTTCAAGTGACGGAGGATTTATTGTTGACATGTCAAGTTGATCGGATAGCTAAAATGATCGTTCTAAACGGATCAATGGTTCTCATTGAGTAAAGGCTAATAAATGATTATAACGCATGGCATCACACAATTTTGGATAGATTGGATTACTTGGAAGCTTCGTCATCTGTATTTGAGTCTAAAAGTTTGACGCAATATAGAAAATTGAGCTAGCATAACTTGGGCGTTGGATTCATGTCATTCTCAGCTCTAAATCAAAAGTTACGGATGATTTTGTGTGGACATGTCAACTTTATCGGCCAGTTAAAATGATCATTCTAAACTGATCATTGGTGCTCATTGATTAAACCTCATAAGTGAAGCATAATGCATGGCATCACGCAGTTTGGGATAGATTGGATTACTTGGAGACTTTGTCGTATCTGTTTCCCTCCTTCATTTTGTCACAATATAGATAATGGAGCTAGCTTAACGTGGGTGTTGTATTCGTATCATTCTCAGCTCTAAATCTAAACTGACGGAGGATTTAGTGTGGACATGTCAAGTTCATCGGCTAGCTAAAATGATCATTCTAAATGGATCAATGGTTCTCATTGAGTAAAGGCTAATAAATGAATAATAATGTATGGCATCACATAGTTTTGGATAGATTGGATTACTTGGAAGCTTCGTCGTCTCAATTTGATTCTGAAATTTTGTCACACTATTGAAAATTGAGCTAGCATAATGTGGGCGTTGGATTCAAGTCATTCTGAGCTATAAATCTAAAAAGTTAGGAACTATTTAGTGCGGATATGTCAAGGTTATTGACCAGTTCAAATGATCATTCGAAGCTGATCATTGGTGCTTATTGTGTAAAGGTTATCAGTGAAGCATACTGCATGGCATCACACAGTTCGGGATAGATTGGATTACGTGGAGGCTTTGTCGTATCTATTCGAGTCTGAAATTTTGTCACAATATAGAAAATTGAGCTAGTATAACGTGGGCGTTGGATTCATGTCATTCTGAGCTCTAAATCGAAAGATATGGACCATTTAGTGCAGATATTTCAAGTTTATCCGCCCGTTAAACTGATCATTCTAAACTGATCATTGGTGCTCATTGATTAAAACCTCATAAGTGAAGCATAAAGCATGGCATCATGAAGTTTTCGATAGATTGGATTACTTGGAGGCTTTGTGGTATCTATTTCATTCCTATTTTTGTCACAATATTGAAAATTGAGCTAGCTTAACATAGGCGTTGGATTCGTGTCATTCGGAGCTCTAAATCTAATGTGATAGACGATTTAGTGTTGACATGTCAAGTTGATCGGCTAGCTAAACTGATCATTCTAAATGGAGCAATGGTTCTCATTGGGTAAAAGCTAATAAATGAATTATAATGCATGACATCACACAGTTCGGGATAGATTGGATTACTTGGAGGCTTTGTCGAATCAATTTCAGTGCTAAATTTTGTCACGATATATAAAATGGTGCTAGCTTAACGTGGGCGTTGGATTCATATCATTCTCAGCTCTAAATCTAAAGTGACGGAGGATTTAGTGTTGACATGTCAAGTTGATCGGCTAGCTAAAATGATCATTCTAAATAGATCAATGATTCTCATTGAGTAAAGGTTAATAAATGAATTATAATGCATGGCATCACACAGTTTTTAATATATTGGATTACTTTGAAGCTTCGTCATCTCTATTTGTGTCTGAAATTTTGACACAATATAGAAAATTGAGCTAGCATAACGTGGGCGTTGGATTCATGTCATTCTTAGCTCTAAATCAAAAATTATGGATGATTTAGTGCGGACATGTCAACTTGATCGGCCAGTTAAAATGATCATTCGAAACTGATCATTGGTGCTCATTGATTAAAACCTCCTAAGTGAAGCATTATGTGGCATCACGCAGTTTGGGATAGATTGGATTACTTGGAGGCATTGTCGTATCTAATTCATTCCTAAATTTTGTCACAATAAAGAAAATGGAGCTAGCTTAACGTGGGAGTTGGATTTGTGTCATTCTGAGCTCTAAATCTAATGTGACGGAGGATTTAGTGTTGACATGTCAAGTTGATCGGCTAGCTAAAATGGTCATTCTAAACGGATCAATGGTTCTCATTGAGTAAAGGCTAATAAATGAATTATAATGCATGGCATCACACAGTTTTGGATACATTGGATTACTTGGAAGCTTCGTCGTCTTTATTTGAGTCTGAAATATTGTCATAGTATAGAAAATTGAGGTAGCATAACATGCGCGTTGGATTCATGTCATTCTGAGCTCTAAATCAAAAGTTATGGACGATTTAGTGCGGACATGCCAACTTGATCGGCCAGTTAAAATGATCATTCTAAACTGATCATTGGTGCTTGTTGACTAAAACCTTGTAAGTGAAGCATAATGCATGACATCACGCAGTTTGGGATAGATTGGATTACTTGGAGGCTTTGTCGTATCTATTTCATTCTTAAAATTTGTCACAATATAGAAAATAGAGCTATCGTAACGTGGGTGTTGGATTCGTGTCATTCTCAACTCTAAATCTGAAGTGACGGAGGATTCAGTGTTGACATGTCAAGTTGACCGGCTACCTAAAATGACCATTCTAAATGGATCAATGGTTCTCATTGAGTAAAAGCGAATAAATGAATTATAATGCATGGCATCACACAATTTTTGATAGATTCGATTACTTGGAAGCTTCTTCATCTGTATTTGAGGCTGAAATTTTGACAAAATATAGAAAATTGAGCTAGCATAACGTGGGCGTTGGATTCATGTAATTCTGATCTCTAAATCAAAAGTTATGGACGATTTATTGCGGACATGTCAACTTTATCGGCCCTTTAAAATGATCTTTCTAAACTGATCATTGGTGCTCATTAATTAAAACCTCATAAGTGAAGCATAATGCATGGCATCACGCAGTTTTGGATAGAATGGATTACTTGGAGTTTGGTCGTATCTATTTTATTCCTAAATTTTGTCATAATATAGAAAATGGAACTACCTTAACGTGGGCGTTGGATTCGTGTCATTCTCAGCTCTAAATCTAAAGTTACGGAGGATTTAGTGTTGACTTGTCAAGTTGATCAGCTAGCTAAAATGATCATTCTAAATTGATCAATGGTTCTCATTGAGTAAAGCCTAATAAATGAGTTATAATGCATGGCATCACACAATTTGTGATAGATTGGATTAATTGGAAGCTTCGTCATCTCTATTTGAGTCTGAAATTTTGACACAATATAGAAAAATGAGCTAGCATAACCTGTGCGTTGGATTCATGTCATTCTGAGCTATCCAAAGTTGTGGACGAATTTGTGCGGTCATGTCAAGTTGATCGGCTAGTTAAAATGATCATTCTAAACTAATCATTGGTGCTCATTCTTAAAACCATAGAAGTGAAGCATAATGCATGGTATCATGCAGTTTATGATAGATTGGATTACTTGGAGGCTTTTTCGTATCTATTTCATTCCTAAATTTTGTCACAATATAGAAAATGGAGCTATCTTAACGTGGGCGTTGGATTCGTGTCATTCTCGTCTCGAAATCTGAAGTGACGGAGGATTTAGTGTTGACATGTCAAGTTGATCGGCTAGCTAAAATGATCATTCTAAACGGATCAATGGTTCTCATTGAGTAAAGGCTAATAAATCAATTATAGTGAATGGCATCACACAATTTTGGATAGATTGGATTACTTAAAAGCTTCGTCATCTGTATTGGAGTGTGAAATTTTGACACAATATAGAAAATTGAGTTAGCATAACGTGGGCGTAGGATTCATGTCATTCTGAGCTCTATATCAAAAGTTATGGACAAGTGCGGACATGTCAACTTTATCGGCCAGTTAAAATGATCATTCTAAACTGATCATTGGTGCTCATTGATTAAAACCTCATAAGTGAAGCATAATGCATGGCATCACGCAGTTTGCGATAGATTGAATAACTTGGAAGCTTTGTTGTATCTATATCATTCCTAAATTTTGTCACAATATAGAAAATTGAGCTAGCTTAACATGGCGTTTGGATTCGTGTCATTCTGAGCTCTAAATCTAAAGAGACGGAATATTTAGTGTTGACATGTCAAGTTGATCGGCTAGCTAAAATGATCATTCTAAATGGATCAGTGGTTCTCATTGAGTAAAGGGTAATAAATGAATTATAATGCATGGCATCACAAAGTTTTGGATCGATTGGATTACTTGGAAGCTTCGTTGTCTCTATTTGAGTTTGAAATTTTAACACAATATAGAAAATTGAGCTAGCATAACGTGGGCGTTCGATTCATGTCATTGTGAGCTCTAAGTCAAAAGTTACGGACGATTTATTGTGGACATGTCACGTTGATTGGTCAGTTCAAATGATCATTCTAAGCTCATCATTGGTGCTCATTGAGTAAACGCTTATAAGTGAAGCATAATCCATGTTATCACGCAGTTTCGGATAGATTGAATTACTTGGATGCTTTGTCATATCTATTTGACTCTGAAACTTTGTAATAGTATAGAAAATTGAGGTAGCATAACGTGGGCATTTGATTCATGTCATTCTGAGGTCTAAATCAAAAGTTATGGACAATTTAGTGCGGATATCTCAAGTTGATCAGCCAGTTAAAATGATAATTCTAAACTGATCATTGATGCTCATTGATTAAAACCTCATAAGTGAAGCATAATGCATGGCATCAGTCAGTTCGGGAGAGATTAGATTACTTGGAAGCTTTGTCGTATCTATTTGGGTTTGAAGTTTTGTCCTAGTATTGAAAATTGAGCTACCATAACTTGGGCGTGGGATTCATGTCATTCTGAGCTCTAAATCAAAAGTTATGGATGATTTAGTGCCGACATGTCAACTTGATGGACCAGTTAAAATGATCATTCTAAACTGATCATTGGTGCTCATTGATTAAAACCTCATAAGTGAAGTATAATGCATGACATCACCAGTTTGTGATAGATTGCATTACTTGGAGGCTTTGTCGTATATATTTCATTCCAAAATTTTGTCACAATATAGAAAATGGAGCTACCTTAACATGGGTGTTGGATTCGTGTCATTCTCAGCTCTAAATCTAAACTGATGGACGATTTAGTGTTGACATGTCAAGTTGATCAGCTAGCTAAATTGATCAGTCTAAACAGATCAATTGTTCTCATTGAGTAAAGGCTAATAAATGAATTATAATGCATGGAATCACACAGTTTTGAATAGATTGGATTACTTGGAAGCTTCGTCGTCTATATTTGGGTCTGAAATTTTGACATAGTATAGAAACTTGAGCTAGCATAACGTGGACGTTGGATTCATGTCATTCTGATCTCTAAATCAAACGTTATGGACGATTTAGTGCGGACATGTCAACTTGATTGGCCAGTTAAAATGATCATTCTAAACCGATCATTGGGGCTCATTTATTAAAACCTCATAAGTGAAGCATAATGCATGGCATCACGCAGTTTGGGATAGATTAGATTACTTGGAGGCTTTGTCATATCTATTTCATTCCTAAATTTTGTCACATTATAGAAAATAGAGCTAGATTAACGTGGGAGTTGGATTCGTGTCATTCTCAGCTCTAAATCTAAAGTGACGGAGGATTTAGGGTTGACATGTCAAGTTGATCAGCTAGCTAAAATGATCATTCTAAACGGATCAATGGTTCTCATTGAGTAAAGGCTAATAAATGAATTATTATGCATGGTATCACACAGTTTTGGATAGATTGGATTACTTGGAAGTTTTGTCGTCTCTATTTGAGTCTGAAACTTCGTCATAGTATAGAAAATTGAGCTAGCATAACGTGTCGTTGGATTCATGTCATTTTGAGCTCTAAATCAAAAGTTACGCACGATTTAGTGCGGACATGGCAACTTTATCGGCCAGTTAAAATGATCATTCTAAACTGATCATTGGTGCTCATTGATTAAAACCTCAAAAGTGAAGCATAATGCATGACATCACACAGTTTGGGGTAGATTGGATTACTTGGAGGCTTTGTCGTATCAATTTCATTCCTAAAATTTGTCCCAATATAGAAAATGGAGCTACCTTAACGTGGGCGGTTGATTCGTGTCATTCTCAGCTCTAAATCTAAAGTGACAGAGGATTTAGTGTTGACATGTCAAGTTGATCGGGTACCTAAAATGATCATTCTAAACTGATCAATAGTTCTCATTGAGTAAAGGCTAATAAATGAATTATAATGCATGGCATCACAGAGTTTTGGATCGATTGGATTACTTGCAAGATTCGTCGTCTCTATTTGAGTCTGAAATTTTGACACAATACAGAAAATTGAGCTAGCATAACGTGGGCGTTTGATTAATGTCATTCTGAGCTCTAAATCAAAAGTTACGTACGTTTTATTGTGGACATGTCAAGTTGATTGGTCAGTTCAAATGATCATTCTAAGCTGATCATTGGTGCTCATGGAGTAAAGGCTTATAAGTGAAGCATAGTGCATGTCATCACGCAGTTTGGAATAGATTGGATTACTTGAAGGCTTTGTCGTATCTATTTCACTCTGAAAGTTTGTAATAGTATAGAAAATTGAGGTAGCATAACGTGGGCATTGGATTCATGTCATTCTGAGGTCTAAATCAAAAGTTATGGAAAATTTAGTGTGGATATGTCAAGTTGATAAGGCAGTTAAAATGATAATTCTAAATTGATCATTGGTGCTCATTGATTAAAACCCCATGAGTGAAGCATAATGCATGGCATCACGCAGTTTGGGATAGATTGGATTACTTGGAACTTTGTCGTATCTATTTGAGTCTGAAATTTTGTCCTAGTATTGAAAATTGAGCTAGCATAACGTGGGTGTGGGATTCATGTCATTCTGAGGTCTAAATCAAAAGTTATGGACGATTTAGGGCGGAAATTTCAACTTGATTGGCCAGTTAAAATGATTATTCAAAACTGATCATTGGTGCTCATTGATTAAAACCTTATAAGTGAAGTATAATGCATGGTATCACGCAGTTTGGGATAGATTGGATTACTTGGAGGCTTTGCCATATCTATTTCATTCCTAAATTTTGTCACAATTTAGAAAATAGAGTTAGCTTAACGTGGGTGTTGGATTCGTGTCATTCTCAGCTCTAAATATAAAGTGACGTAGGATTGAGTGTTGACATGGCAAGTTGATCGGCGAGCTAAAATGATCATTCTAACCGGATCAATCCTTCTCATTGATTAAAGGCCAATAAATGAATTATAATGTACGGCATCAAATAGTTTTGGATAGATTGGATTACTTGGAAGCTTCGTCGTCTCTATTTAAGTTTGAAATTTTGTCACAGTATGGAAAATTTAGCTAGCATAACGTGGGCATTGGATTCAAGTAATTGTGAGCTCTAAATCAAATGTTAGCAACTATTTAGTGCGGACATGTCAAGGTTATTGACCAGTTCAAGTGATAATTCTAATCTGATCATTGGTGCTTATTGAGTAAAGGCTTATCAGTGAAGCATAATGCATGGAATCACACAGCTCGGGATAGATTGGATTACTTGGAGGCTTTGTCGTATCTATTCGAGTCTGAAAATTTGTATCAATATAGAAAATTAAGCTAGCATAACGTTGGCGTTGGATTCATGTCATTCTAAGCTCTAAATCAAAAGTTATGGACGATTTAGTGCAAATATTTCAAGTTTATCAGCCTGTTAAACTGGTCATTCTAAACTGATCATTGGTGCTCATTGATTAAAACCACATAAGTGAAGCATAAAGCATGGCATTACGCAGTTTGGGGTAGATTTGATTACTTGGAGGCTTTGTGGTATCTATTTCATTTCTATTTTTATCTCAATATAGAAAATGGAACTAGCTTAACATAGGCGATATATCGTGTCATTCAGAGCTCTAAATCTAATGCGATGGTCGATTTAGTGTTGACATGTCAAGTTGCTCGGCCAGCTAAAATGATCACTCTAAATGGATCAATAGTTCTCAATGGGTAAAGGCTAATAAATGAATTATAATGCATGGCATCACGCCGTTCGGGATAGATTGGGTTACTTGGAGGCTTTGTCGTATCTATTTCAGTCCTAAATTTTGTCCCGATATAGAAAATGAAGCTAGCTTAACATGCACGTTGGATTCGTGTCATTCTCAGCTCTAAATCTAAAGTGACGGTGGATTTAGTGTTGACATGTCAAGTTGATCGCCTAGCTAAAAAGATCACTATAAACGGATCAATGGTTCTCATTGAGTAAAGGTTAATAAATGAATTATAATGCAAGGCATCAAACAGTTTTTGATAGATTGGATTGCTTGGAAGCTTCGTCGTCTCTATTTGAGTCTGAAATTTTGACCCAATATAGAAAATTAAGCTAGCATAACGTGGGCGTTGGATTCATGTCATTCTGCGCTCTAAATCAGAAGTTATGGACAATTTAGTGCGGACATGTCAACTTGATCGGCCAGTTAAAATGATCATTCTAAACCGATCATTGGTGCTCATTGATTAAAACCTCCTAACTAAAGCATTATGCATGGCATCACACAGTTTGGGATAGATTGGATTACTGGAGGAATTGTCGTATCTAATTCATTCCTAAATTTTGTCACAATATAGAAATTGGAGCTAGCTTAACGTGGGAGTTGGATTCATGTCATTCTGAGCTCTAAATCTAAAGTGACGGAGGATTTAGGGTTGACATTTCAACTTGATCGGCTAGCTAAAATGATCATTCTAAACGGATCAATGGGTCTCATTGAGTAAAGGCTAATAAATGAATTATAATGCAGGACATCACACAGTTTTGGATAGATTAGATTACTTGGAAGCATCGTCTCTATTTGAGTCAGAAATTTTGTCATTGTATAGGAAATTGAGATAGCATAATGTGTGCGTAAGATTCATGTCATTCCGAGCTCTAAATCAAACGTTACGAACGATTTAGTGCGGACATGTCTAGTTGATTGGTCAGTTCAAATGATCAATCTAAGCTGATCATTGGTGCTCATTGAGTAAAGGCTTATAAGTGAAGCATAACGCATGGAATCACGCAGTTTGGGATAGATTGGATTACTTGGAGGCTTTGTCGTATCTATTTGAGTCTGAAACTTTGTAATTGTATAGAAAATGTAACTACCATAACGTGGGCATTGGATTCATGTCATTCTGAGGTCTAAATCAAAAGTTATAGACAATTTAGTGCGGATATGTCAAGTTGATCAGCCAGTTTAAATGATAATTCTAAACTTATCATTGGTGTTCATTGATTAAAACCTCATAAGTGAAGCATAATGCATGGCATCACGCAGTTTCGGATAGATTGGATTACTTTGAAACTTTTTCGTATCTATTTGAGTCTCAAATATTTTCATATTATTGAAAATTCAGCTAGCATAACGAGGGCGTTGGATTCATGTCATTTTGAGCTTTACATCAAAAGTTATGGAAGATTTAGTGCAGACATGTCAACTTGATCGTCCAGTTAAAATGATTATTCTAAGCTGATCATTGGTGCTTAATTATTAAAACATCATAAGTGAATCATAGTGCATGGCATCACGCAGTTTGGGATAGATTGGATTACTTGGAAGCTTTGTCTTATCTATTTGATTTTGAAATTTTGTGATTGTATTGAAAATTGAGCTAGCATAACGTGGGCGTTGGATTCATGTCATTTTGAGCTTTAAATCAAAAGTTATGGACGATTTAGTGCAGACATGTCAACTTGATCGGCTAGTGAAAATGATCATTCTAAACTGATCATTGGTGCTCATTGATTAAAACCTCATAAGTGAAGCATAATGCATGGCATAAGGCAGTTTGGGATAGATTGGATTACTTGGACGCTTTGTCATATCTATTTTGTTCCTACATTTTATCACAATATAGAAAATGGAGCTAGCTTAACGTGGGCGTTAGATTCGTGTCATTCTCAGCTATCAATCTGAAGGGACGGAGGATTTAGTGTTGACATGTCAAGTTGATCGGCTAGCTGAAATGAGCATTCTAAACGGATCAATGGTTCTCATTGAGTAAAAGCTCATAAATGAATTATAATGCATCGCATCACACAGTTTTGGATACATTGGATTACTTGGAAACTTTGTCGTATAATTTATGGCATCACGCAGTATGGGATAGATTAGATTACTTGGAGGCTTTGTCGTATCTATTTCATTCCTATATTTTGTCACAATATAGAAAATGGAGGAAGCTTAACGTGGGCGTTGGATTAGTGTCATTCTCAGCTCTAAATCTAAGGTGACGGAGGATTTGGTGTTGACATATCAAGTGGATCAGCTAGGTAAAATGATCATTCTAAACAGATCAATGCTTCTCATTTAGTAAAGGCTAATAAATGAATTATAATGCATGGCATCACATAGTTTTGGATAGATTGGATTACTTGGAAACATTGTCGTATCTATTTGAGTCTGAAATTTTGCCATAGTATTGAAAATTGAGCTAGCATAACGTGGGCGTTAAATTAACGTCATTCTGAGCTCTAAATCAAAAGTTACGGACAATTTAGTGCGGACATGTAAAGTTGATTGGCCAGTTCAAATGATCATTCTAATCTGATCATTGGTGCTCATTGAGTAAAGGCTTATAAGTGAATCATAATACATGGCATCACGCAGTTTGGGATAGATTGGATTACTTGGAGGCTTTGACGATCTATTCGAGTCTGAAATTTTGCCACAATGTAGAAAATTGAGATAGCATAACGTGGGCGTTGGATTCATGTATTTCTAAGCTCTAAATCAAAAGTTATGGATGATTTACTGCGGACATGTCAAGTTGATCAGCCAGTTAAAATTATCATTCTAAACTGATCATTGGTGCTCATTTATTAAAACCTCATAAGTGAATCATAATGCATGGCATCACTCTGTTGGGATAGATTGGATTACTTGGAAGCTTTGTCGTATCTATTTCATTCCTAATTTTTGTCACAATATAGATAATTGAGCTAGCTTAACATGGGCATTGCATTCCTGTCATTTTGAGCTCTAAATCTAAATTGACGGTCAATTTCGTGTTGAAAATTCAAGTTAATCGGCTAGCTAAAATGATCATTCTAAACGGATCGATGATTCTCATTGAGTAAAGGGTAATAAATGAATTATAATATATAGCATCACGCAGATTGGGAAAGATTAAATTACTTGGAAGCTTTGTCGTATCTGTTTGAGTATGAAATTTTGTCATAATATAGAAAATTGAGCTATCATAACGTGGGCGTTGGATTCATGTCATTCTGAGCTCTAAATCAAAAGATACGGACGATTTAGTGCGGAAATGTCAAGTTGGTTAGCCAGTTCAAATGATCATTCTAAACTGATCATTGGTGCTCATTGAGTAAAGGCTTATAATTGGAGCATAATGCATGGCATCACGTAGTTTGGGATGGATTGGATTACTTGGAGGCTTTGAGTATCTATTTGAGTCTGAAATTTTGTCACAGTATTGAAATTGAGCAAGCATAACGTGGGCGTTGGATTCATGTCATTCTGAGCTCTAAATCAAAAGTTACGGACTATTTTGTGCGGACATGTTAAGTTGATTGGCCAGTTCAAATGACCATTTTAAGCTGATCATTGGTGCTTATTGAGTAAAGGCTTATAACTAAAGGCTTATAAGTGAAGCATAATGCATGGCATCACGCAGTTTGAGATAGATTAGATTCCTTGGAGGCTTTGAGTATCTATTTGAGTCTGAAATTTTGTTACAATATAGAAAATTGAGCTAGCATAACGTGGGGGTTGGATTCATGTCACTCTGAGCTCTAAATAAAAAGTTATGGACGATTTAGTGCGGACATGTCAAGTTGATGGGCCAGTTAATATGATCATTCTAAACTGATCGTTGGCGCTCATTGATTAAAACCTCATAAGTGAAGCATATGCATGGCATCACGCAGTTTGAAATAGATTGGATTACTTGGAGGCTTTGTCGTTTCTATTTCATTCCTAAATTTTGTCACAATATAGAAAATTGAGCTAGTTTAACATGCGCCTTGGATTCGTGTCATTATGAGCGCTAGATCTAAAGTTATGGACGATTTAGTGTGGACATGTCAACTTGATTGTCCAGTAAAAATGATTATTCTAAGCTGATCATTGGTGCTCATTGATTAAAACCTAATAAGTGAAGCATAATTTATGGCATCACGCAGTTTGGGATAGATTGGATTACTTGGAGGCTTTGACTATCTATTCAAGTCTGAAATTTGGTCACAATATAGAAAATTGAGCTAGCATATCGTGGGCGTTGGATGCATGTCATTCTGAGCTCTAAATCAAAAGTTATGGATGACTTAGTGCGGACATGTCAAGTTGATCGGCAAGTTAAAATTATTATTTTAAACTGATCATTGGTACTGATTTATTAAAACCTCATAAGTGAATCATAATGCATGTCATCACGCAGTGGGGATAGATTGGATTACTTGGAGGCTTTGCCGTATCTATTTCATTCCTAATTTTTGTCACAATATAGAAACTTGAGCTAGCTTAACATGGGCATTGGATTCCTGATATTTTTAGTTCCAAATCTAAATTGACGGTCAATTTCATGTTGAAATTTCAAGTTGATCGGCTAGCTAAAATGATCATTCTAAATGCATCGATGGTTCTCATTGAGTAAAGGCTAATAAATGAATTATAATGCATGGCATCATGCAGATTGGAATAGATTAAATTACTTGGAAGCTTTGTCGTATCTATTTGCGTCTCAAATTTTGTCATACTATAGAAAATTGATCTAGCGTAACGTGGGCGTTGGATGCATGTCATTCTAAGCTCTAAATCAAAAGTTATAGACGATTTAGTACAGACATGTCAAGTTGATTGGCCAGTTCAAATGATCATTCTAAGCTGATCATTGGTGCTCATTGCGTAAAGGCTTATAAGTGAAGTGTAATGCATGTCATCACGCAGTTTGGGATAGATTGGATTCCTTGGAGGCTTTGAGTATCTATTTCAGTCTTAAATTTTGCCCTAGTATTGAAATTGAGCTAGCATAATGTGGGCGTTGGATTCATATCATTCTGGGCTCTAAATCAAAAGTTAACAACGATTTAGTGCGGACATGTTTAGTTGATTGGCCAGTTCAAATGACCCTTTCAAGCTGATCAGTGGTGCTCATTGAGTAAAGGTTTATAAGTAAAGGCTTATAAGTGAAGCATAAATCATGGCTTCACACAGTTTGAGATAGATTCAATTACTTGGAGGCTTTGAGTATCTATTTGAGTCTGAAATTTTGTCACAATATAAAAATTGAGCTAGCATAACGTGGGCGCTGGATTCATGTCATTCTGAGCTTTAAATCGAAAGTTATAGACGATTTAGTCCGGACATGTCAAGTTGATTAGCCACTTAATATGATCATTCTAAACAGATCATTGGTGCTCATTGATAAAAACCTCATAAGGGAAGCATATGCATGGCATCACGCAGTTTGAAATATATTGGATTACTTGGAGGGTTTGTCGTATCTATTTCATTCTTAAATTTTTTCACAATATAGAAAATTGAGCTAGCTTAATATGGGCCATGGATTCGTGTCATTTTGAGCTCTAGATCTAAATTGACGGACAATTTAGTGTTGACATGTCAAGTTGATCGGCTAGCTAAAATGATCATTCTAAACACATCGATGGCTCTCATTGAGTAAAGGCTAATAAATGAATTATAATGCATGGCATCACGCAGATTGGGATAGATTAAATTACTTGGAAGCTTTGTCATATATATTTGAGTCTGAAATTTTGTCATAGTATTGAAAATTGAGCTAGCTTAACTTGGACGTTGGATTCGTGTCATTTTGAGCTCTAAATCAAAAGTTACGGACGATTTAGTGCGGAAATGTCAAGGTCATTGGCCAGTTCAAATGATCATTCTACGCTGATCATTTGTGCTCATTGAGTAAAGGCTTATAAGTGAAGTATAATGCATGGCATCACACAGTTTGGGATAGATTGGATTATTTGGAGGCTTTGAGTATCTATTTGAGTCTGAAATTTTGTCATAGTATTGAAATTGAGCAAGAATAACGTGGGCGTTAGATTCATGTCATTCTGAGCTCTAAATCAAAAGTTACGGACGATTTAGTGCGGACATGTCAAGTTGATTGGCCAGTTCAAATGATCATTCTAAGCTGATCATTGGTGCTCATTGAGTAAATGCTTATAAATGAAGCATAATGCATGGCATTACGCAGTTTGGGATTGATTAGATTACTTGGAGGCTTTGAGTATCTATTTGAGTTTGAAATTTTGTTACAATATAGAAAATTGAGCTAGCATAACGTGTGCGTTGGATTCATGTCATTGTGAGCTCTAAATCAAAAGTTATGTACAATTTACTGCAGACATATCAAGTTGATTGGCCAGTTAAAATGATCATTCTAGCTGATCAATGTTGCTCATTGATTAAAATCTCATAATTGAAGCATAATGCATGACATCATGCAGTTTGGGATAGATTGGATTACCTGAAGGCTTTATCGTATCTATTTCAGTCCTAAATTGTATCACAATATAGAAAATTGAGCTCGCTTAACATGGGCAATGGATTCGTGTCATTCTAAGCTCTAAATCTAAATTGACTGACGATTTAGTGTTGACATGTCAAGTATATCAGATATATAAAATGATCATTCTAAACGGATCAATGGTTCTCATTGAGTAAAGGCTAATAACTGAATTATAATGGCAATTTACTCTGGACATGTCAAGTTGATTGGCAAGTTCAAATGATGATTCTAAGTTGATCATTGGTGCTCATTAAGTTAAGGCTTATAAGTGAAGCATAATGCATGGCATCACACAGTTCGGGATAGATTGGATTACGTGGAGGCTTTATCGTATCTATTCGAGTCTGAAATTTTGTCACAGTATAGAAAATCGAGCTAGTATAACGTGGGCGTTGGATTCATATCATTCTGAGCTCTAAATCAAAAGTTATGGAAGATTTAGTGCGGACATTTCAAGTTGATCGGCCAGTTAAAATGATCATTCTAACTGATCATTGGTGCTCATTGACTAAAACCTCATAAGTGAAGCATAATGCATGGCATCATGCAGATTGGGATAGATTAGATACTTGTAGGGTTTGCCGTGTCTATTTCATTACTAAATTATATCACAATATAGAAAAATGAGCTAGCTTAACATGGGCGTTGGATTCGTGTTATTCTGAGCTCTAAATCTAAATTGATAGACGATTTAGTGTTGACATGTCAAGTTGATCGGATAGATAAAATGATCATTCAAAATGGATCAATGGTTCTCATTGAATAAAGGCTAATAACTGAATCATAATGCATGGCATCACACAGTTTAGGATAGATTGGATTACTTAGAATCTTTGTTGTATCTAATCTATTTGAGTCTGAAATTTTGTCATAGTATAGAAAATTGAGCTAGCATAGCGTGGTCGTTGGATTCATGTCATTCTGAGCTCTAAATCAAAAGTTACAGAGTGTTTAGTGTGGACATGTCAAGTTGATTGGCGAGTTTAACTCATCATTCTAAGCTGATCATTGGTGCTCATTGAGTAAAGGCTTATAAGTGAAGCATAATGCATGACATCACGTAATTTGGGATAGATTGGATTACTTGGAGGCTTTGTCGTATCTATTTGAGTCTGAAATTTTGTCACAATATATAAACTTGAGCTAGCATAATGTGGGTGTTGGATTCATGTCATTCTGAGCTCTAAATAAAAAGTTATGTACGATTTTAGTGCGGACATGTCAAGTGGATCGGCCAGTTAAAATGATCATTCTAAACTGATCATTGGTGCTCATTGATTAAAACCTCATAAGTGAAGCATAATGAATGTCATCATGCAGTTTTGGATAGTTTGGATTATTTGAACGGTTTGTCGTATCTATTTCATTCCTAAATTTTATCAAAATGTTAAAAATTAGGCTAGATTAACATAGGCGTTGGATTCGTGTCATTTTGAGCTCTAAGTCTAAATTGATATACGATTTAGTGTTGACATGTCAAGTTGATCGGCTGGATAAAATAATCATTCTGAACGGATCAATGGTTCTCTTTGAGTAAAGACTAATAACTGAATTATAATGCATGGCATCACGCAGTTTGGGATAGAGTGAATTATTTTCAAGCTTTGTCGTATCTATTTGAGTCTGAAATTTTTTCATAGTATAGAAAATTGAGCTACCATAACGTGGGCATTGGATTCATGTCAATCGGAGTTCAAAATCAAAAGCTACAGACGATTTAGGACGGACATGTCAAGTTTATTGGCCAGTTCAAATGACCATTCTAAGCTGAGCATTGGTGCTCATTGAGTAGATGGTTATAAGTGAAGTATAATGCATGAAATCACACAGTTTGTGATAGATTGGATTACTTGGAGGCTTTGTCGTATCTATTTGAGTCTGAAATTTTGTCATAGTATAGAAATTGAGCTAGCATAATGTGGGCATTGAATTCATATCATTCTGAGCTGTAAATCAAAAGTTACGGATGATTTAGTGCGGACATGTCAAGTGATTGGTCAGTTCAAATCATTATTCTAAGCTGATCATTGGTGCTCATTGAGTAATGGCTTATATGTGAGGCATAATGCATGGCATCCGCAGTTTGGGATAGATTGGATTATTTGGAGGCTTTGTCTTATCTATTTGAGTCTGAAATTCTGTCACAAAATAGAAAATTGAGTTAGCATAACGTGGGCATTGGACTCATGTCATTCTGAACTCTAAATCAAATGTTACGGACGATTTAGTGCAGACATGTAAAGTTGAATGGCGAGTTCAACTGATCTAAGCTGATCATTGGTGCTCATTGAGTAAAGTCTTATAAGCGAAGCATAATGCATGCACTACAAGAAAAAATTAATATTTCCGATGGCATTTCCGACGGAAATAAAACCGTCAAAATTTCCATGGCCTATGCGATGTTTTTCCAACGGACTTCCGATGGAATTCTTTTGTCGGTGATCCGTCGGTATTTTCTGACGCATGCACTACCATCGGGAAATCGATGGTAAAACCTGATGGCTTTCCATCCATTTTCCGACAAAAATGTAGGCGTCGGGATATCCTCTTAAAACCATCGCAAATTGCCAACAAAATACAAGCCGTCGGTTTTTTCCGATTATTTCCCAATGGAATGTTTTTTTTACTATACGTTTAGAATCCATCCGGAACATATTGATGGGCTGACGTCGAGTATAGTTGTTGGTCATCAGAAAAATCTAGCAGTGGTCGAAAACCGTCGAAAATCCGTCGGAAACAGAATATTCTTAAGAATAATCTATTAAAAATTTATGGTTTTCTGTTATAAATTCATAATAATATTAAAAATTAGAAATAAACTGTTAAAAATTCGTGATAATTTTCTAATTTTCAATATAAATACGCTATGCCCCTAAACAATTTCACCAGAACAAAAAATCTTAAGAAAATGTCTTCTTCGGGTTCTTATGATTATTTTCGATCGTGGATGCATAAACCTTGGTATGATTCAACAACAGGGGAATGGACTGATGAATTTGTGCAAGGTGTTGAAGAGTTCATGACATTTACAGCAAACAATAGCATGATATCGGAATATGGTAAAATGTATTGTCCGTGTATTAAATGTCAAAATCATAGATTAATCTCTGTTAGAGAAGTACATAATCATTTTTATAGGACTGGATTTATGCCGAGTTACAAAATTTGGTATTCACATGCAGAAACTGATGCAACGATGCAATATTATGGTAGTACTTCAAAAAGGTTAGATAGTACTAATGTTAGGGTATAGGAACTGGCATCACAAGTTGATATAAACGTAGGTATTGTTCAGATGGTGAATGATGCATTTCGTGAACAAAGAGCAACATACACTGAGGATAGTAGTAGAATAGAGGAACCTAATTTGGAAGCCCAAAATTTTTTTGATATGTTAGATGCATCGAAGCAGCCTTTATATAAAGGATGTAGAGATGGATTATCACGTTTATCTGCTGCAAACAGGTTGCTGACGATAAAGACGGATTTCAACTTGGTTGAAGATTGTGTGAATGCGATAGCTGATTTTTTTAGAGATATATTACCTGAAGATAATATTGCACCTGCTTCATATTACGAGGTTCAAAAACTTGTAGCTGGTCTTGGATTTCCATATCAGATGATCGATGTATGTATTAACAATTGCATGATCTATTGGAGAAATGATGAAAACCGCATTTTGTCACAAACCTCGCTTTCAAGAGACAAGCGGCTAAGTACCTATTCCGCATAAACGGATGTGGTATTTTTCATTAACAGAGAGGTTAAAGAGGTTATATCAATCCGAACACACGGCAAAACCTATGAGATGGCATGCAGAACATAATTCGAATGGAGAAATTGTGCATTCCTCAAATGCTGAAGCATGGAAACATTTTCAACAAGTTTAACAAGGTTTTGAATATGAGCCTAGGAACGTATACCTCGGGTTATCTACATATGGATTCATCCATTTTTGGAAGCATGGGAGGCAATACTCGTTGTGGCCAATTATCGTGACACCTTATAATTTGCCTCCTTCGTTGTGCATGAAACGAGAGTTTTCGTTTCTAACAATTCTCGTCCGTGGTCCAGAACATTCTAAGCGATTGCTTGATATTTTTTTGCAGCCACTAATTCATGACTTAAAAATACTGTGGGAAAATTGTGTCGAAGCATTCGATGTTTCCAACCAACATAACTTCTTGATGCGAGCAATACTTATGTGGATCATAAGTGATTTTCCAGCATATGGTATGATATCACGATGGCGACGCATGGAAGATTAGCATACCCATATTGTCAAGATAATATTGATGCGTTCCAACTAAAACACGGACGAAACACTAGTTGGTTCAATTGTCATCGTAGATTTCTACCACAAGATCATCCATATCGCCGGAGTACGACATTGTTTAGGAAAAACAAAAAAAAATTTGATGGTCCACCTCCTATTCTTGACAGGAATTATAAGATGACTAAACTTAGAGATTTTGGTGGTGAGAGAACGGCTTGATGTGGAGGTAACGGACATTACCCTATTGATGGTAGTGGCGAATACCATAATTGGCACAAGAAGAGCATTTTTTGAGATTTACCATATTGGAAGGACCATTTGTTGCACCATAAACTAGATGTTATGCATAGTGAGAAAATTTTGTTTGACAACATAATGAATACTGTTCTAAATGTGCAAAGAAAAACAAAATGTAATTTGAAAGTTAGATTGGATTTGCTAGATATTTGTTTCCGGAAGGAACTACATGTAATGTCAAATGGAAAATTATTGTCTCCCGCATTCCGGTTGGATGCGCATGCAAAAGACGAATTCTTTGACTGAATTAAGTATACTGTCAAATTTCCCGATGGATACACATCTAATCTTCATAATTGTGTCAATACTACTGTAGGCAAATTTTCATGGATGAAAAGTCATGATTGTCATGTATTCATGCAATGACTATTCCCATTTGTCTTTAGCGATCTTCTGCCTAAAAACATCTACGGAATAATTGCGGTATTAAATTTATGATTATTTATTTTTTTCAAACTTTAATTATATATAAATTATCTTTTTTTCTAATAATACTTCATTTCAGATTATTATAATTAGAATAAACTATACTAAACCAAAAAATATTGGAAATAAATATTTATGAATTTATTTTTAAATTTATCTGCAAAAATATATATTTTTTCAAAATATCCTCACCCGACGGATTTCCGAAGCCGTTGGTAATTCTATTGGAAATCCGTCGGCAAACCGTCGAAACCATCGACAATCATCTAATTAATAAATTATTTTTAAATTTATCTATATATTTTTTTGAAATATTGATTTCCTCACCCGACGGATTTCAACATTTATTGGAAATTAGAAGATATTTTAAGTAACATATGTATATGACTTAATCTATTTTATTATTAATTGATTTTGAATTGAAAACTAACTTAATTTAGAATGGTATTGAAATTTGATTCAAATTGTTCAACTCTATATATAATCGATTGAATCCAGAATAAGTATACCATTTTTTTATATTTTATTGGATCATATATAGACGATTAAATTTTGTATAGTGAATCATATATAGACGATCCAAAATAAGTTTTATTTTGAAACACTTTGTGTAGTAAATCCTTAATGAAATTCTTATATTAAGAATAATAAAATAATAGAAACAATACATTTCCTACATATATATGGATACCAATTACATTGAGTTCAAAATACATTATCGTTTTAACTCAACATTCAAGAAACATGTAGTATACATATAAATATTTTTATACTTTAATTATACATAAATATTTTTTTCAAAATATTGATTTATGGAACTGATGGATTTCCGATGGCTTTGGTAATTCCGTCGGAAAGCCATCGGAAAACCATCAAAAACGTATTTGCAACGTGGACAGACTATTTGTCGATCATGAACGGGTTCTAAGCAGTCCGACGGATTTCTGATGGCCATATGCAGGAAACACAATTCCCAACCCGGGCTTTCGCGAAAATATTTATTAAATTCCCGCTTGGGGTAGAATATGATATAAAACTGTCTCTGCTTCGTTTCAAATTTGAACCATTTGTGAGTTTGCGTTGTTGGCATTGTGGCAAGAGTCACTGTTGTATAGGAGAAGCCTATACATATATTACATAATCTGGTCGGACCTTTTCCCAAATAAATACAGAAAGTCTTGTTTTTTCTTTATGGAAGTTGTAATATTTGATCAAAAAACTGTTTGTATAAAAGCAAAAAGCAGTTTTTTATTACTAATGAGTCTTTACAAGCCTGTTAATTTGGAAACCAAAGAGTAGTTAACGACGGTTGTTCTTCGACTATTTGTTGATCCTCGAAAAGGGAAAATCGGTGTTTTTGCCGGAGTTGTTCCATTGTAGCTTCTGTTTTTTTCTTTTCCGGAAAAATAAAAGTCGAACTTCGTAAATTGTTTGACTTGTTAGGCCAATTTTGTTTGATAGACTCATTCTATGCTTTGTGAAGCGCCAGTGCTTTACTACACTTCCGTATTCGATTTTTTCTAAACTCATAGAATCAAAAGATGGTTTGATGCGGAAAGTTTGTGATTCTTTGTTTTACTAACTTTTGATGGTGCATTTGTTGAATTTCGTTTGAATGGTTGCATGAGTGCAAACTGTTTGTTTAAATGTTTGAAAGCAAACTTACAGTTGCTCATTCTGCTTTTCTTAGCTGTTTATTAATGTAAACGATAGGTTTTGTGTATAATTAGGGCAGCGAGGTAGAAATTTGTAGCTTGATTAGGACATGTCTTCACATCTGTTTCTCATGTGGTAATTCGTGTAGTAAAATTATGAGGTGCCGTAACGTCATTACAGTAGTTTTTCATTTAATGTATCATAAAAATCAAAAGTTGAACTGTACTTAACTTTTGTTTTAAAAGTTAAGAAAAGCATTTTATTTTAGATGAAATAATATGATTTATTATCTATCTAATAATTACTCAACTAATAATGAAAATTACAAAATACAAGTGATTACGAGAGTGAAAACTAATTAATTTTATACTAAAAATTGGAAAACTTCTTTAAAAACATTTCATTAAAATAAAAATAATTGATTCTTATTTTAAATAATTTAATGTTTTCAAAGAAAAATGGCAAATAGATACTGATAAAATATCAAAATCATAATGTTTTAAGGTCGTATCAAGAGTACCAAAGACGTGGTGAGTTTTCTACTCCGAGTTGTATACCAACTCAAATTCCATAATCTGTAAATGATTCTTTTCGACCAATGACAATTGAAGAATTGGTTCAGCAGTCTGGTCGTGAACTTCTTACTTTTCTCGATCCGAGACATCAGGAAATTCGACATGGTAAATTAAATTTTCTATAATTATATTTAAAATAACTATTTTAACTCTATTTTAATAAAAATTCGTAGGTTTGGTATTTCAAACAATAGAATAAGAAAATATATATTAAAGATGATTCATTCTCTTTTGAACAAACCATATACCAAATTTAGAGATATTCCGTACGAAAAACATCAGATTTGGTTCAAAATGTTTGCGATACGTTAATTTATTTTTAAATATATAATTGTGTTAAGTAGTTTTTAATAATATTTTTAATAATATATAAGTAAATTTCGTAGCAATAATTTACATGGGATAAACACAAAATTGGTGGAAGAAGCATTTCATAACGAGGTTGCAGTACAATTTTCCCGCCACATGAATGAGTGGAAACAAAAATAGAAAAAGGGAAAAGATATAACAAGAGGGTTGAATGAGACGTTTGGAACGACTTTATTCGTTATTTGGAATCTTCCAGCGCTGAGGTCATCTTGAGGACTAATTCGGGAAACCAGAAGAGTGACCGAGTAGGCAAAGGCATTTACATTCACAATGCCAGATCAACTAGTTTTCTGAGACGATCCGATCAATTGGTAAATTAATTATTATATTAATTTTACTTATTATTATTTGAAAATTTTTAAATCATAAATTTAGAATTCTTTTTTACTTTTACGCACAAGAATTTGGAGCGCCCCAGATCAATTGCAACTTTTCGAGGCCGTCCACATGAACAAAAATACTGGTGGCATCCAAGATGGTTTTGTTAATGAGATCATCGAAAAAGTAAAAAAGAAAAAGGGATATTTTAACTCAACAGTCTCAAGTTGGTTCTGCATCTTTGGTCGCCGAATTATCTCGTTCTGAGATTAACCATCTCGTTCTTGATGTAAGTTTAATTTTTCTTTTTATTTATTTTTATATTTTATATTATAATATCTTTTTAATAACTTCTTTTGTTTTTACAAGAAGTACCATTTTGTAAGGGTCGTCATCAAGGACTCGGGAGAGTTGTAGATACCGGTGGTGCAACATCTACGGCTAGAAACGAGGAGAATGACAAGATAAAAAAAATGGCGGCTATGGAGTTAGAGATGAAGAATCTTAAAAATATTGTACTGGATGGAGAGGTGAAGTGAACCACACGAGGGGTGATTAACCTCGTGATAAATCATAACTTAGAAGCTAGGAGGGCTGGACTCAACTAGGGTTCTAAGCGATAGAGTTTTAGGAGAAAAACTCGTAGGAAAAAGTTCTATCTTTATTAATATTCAAAACTTTTTGAACTAAAATATTGAAGGAGCCTTATTAATATGCTCGGTAGCCTTGACCTTTTAGGGTCGACCCAAAATAAAAATGGAAAAGTTACAAAAGTGCATAAGGAAAATTACAAAAAGGAAAATAACCAAAAAAGGACAACTACCAAAATTGTTCTTGACTCAAAAATGGAAAACTACTAATTCCTATCGTGAAAAACAGAAAAGGCAATTATATAATTGAAAACTTTCCTTTTTTACCTTTAGGCCAAGAAATGGAAGGTGGCCGACCTTGTGGGTTGCACGCGCCTAGCTCATAGCCTTCAACTTGGAGTAGGGTTACGAAATGTTGGGCCTTGACCTCTTTTTCCACGAGAGCCCAAGTCTCTGGAGTCCTTTGAAATGTTGAGAAACCCTTGGATTCTTCCTTGTACTCTTGGCCTAATGCTCCTTGTCCTTGGTCTTCTAGGAGCTTGTCTACCCACAAGCTGAAGTTGTGGAAAAGTGCCCTTGTTCTACTCCTTGTCATGGCTCCTGATGGCACCACTGGTGTAGAGAGTTCATCCAGATTCATGCCTTGAAGCTGGTAGATGAATTGATCCGAGTCTTCTTGTGTAGAGGTGGAAATGATGGTGCAATCGCGTGAGCCGGCTGGATTGTGCATGGAGCTGGCCGAGTTGGGATCGGAGCCGGCCAGATTGATTTGTGAGCTGGCGGCATCACCAATTAGGCTGGCGGTGTCATTCATGTCGCCGCCAGTTGGGCCGGAGGTTTGGGCCTCTCTGCCGGAAAAGTTGGTCGGCCCGGCCCGGCTGATCATAGGGCCGGTGGTACCGCTTGGCCCGGCAGACGCGCCAAATGGCCCGGCTGTCTCGGGCAAGCCTTCTGGTTGGCCATTTTGGTCTTCTGGCGGGCCAGACGATCAGATGTCCTCATCATCCCCTCCCTCCTTCAGTAGGTTTTGACCTCAAAACTGGCTCATCTACAAGGAAAGGAGTTAAATCAGTCACATTAAATGTGTTAGACACATTAAACTCACCTGGAAGTTCAATCCGGTAGGCGTTGTTGTTGATCCTCTCCAGCATTCTGAATGGTCCATCTCCTCTTGGGGCCAGCTTGGAACTCCTTAGGTTGGGGAACCTCTCTTGTCGTTGGTGTAGCCACACCCAATCACCTCGTTGAAAGATCATTTCTCTTCTCCCTTTGTTGGCGTGAGTCACGTACTGCCCAATACTCTTCTCCAGGTTCTCTGCTACCTTCTGGTGTATCTTCTTGATGAATTTTGCCTTAGATACTCCATTGAGGTTGGTCATTTCTGCTGGGGGTAGTGATGTTTGCTCTAAAGGCGTTTGAGGGTTGAAACAGTAGACCACTTCAAAAGGGGTCTTCTTTGTGGCTGAATGCACTGCTCGGTTGTAAGCAAACTCTATAAATGGCAGGTACTCCACCCATGTCTTGAGGTTCTTCCCTAGTGTGGTCATGAGAAGAGCCGACAATGTCCGGGTTACTACTTCATTTTGGTCATCTGTTTGAGGATGGCAGGTGGTAGAGAAGAGCAGCTTTGTGCCCAACTTTCTCCAGAGGGTCCACCAGAAGTGGCTGATAAATTTGGTGTCTCTGTCTGACACGATGGTCCTTGGCACTCCATAAAGTCGCACTACCTCCCTGAAGAACAGTTCAGCTGTTTGTGTGGCATCATTAACATTGGCACATGGTATGAATGGTGCCATCTTGGAAAATTGGTCTACCACTACAAAGATAGCATCCTTGTGGTTGATCTTGGGCAGACCTAGAATGAAGTCCATGGAAATGTCCACCCATGTATGTGTTGGTATGGGCAGAGGGAGATACAACCCGTGAGGGTGCATTTGGGACTTCGCCTTCTTGCAAGTGATGCACCTTGCACAATGGGCTTCTACTGACCTCTTGATGTGTGGCCAATAGAAGTGCACCTTTACTATTGCTAGTGTCTTGTCAACACCAAAGTCGCCCATAAGACCTCCTCCATGAGCTTCTCAGGTGATAAGCTCTCGTAGAAATCCTTGTGGTATGCACATCTTTCTTTCCCGGAACAAGAACCCATCATGGATATAGAACTTGCCATGACTCCCTGTGCCACACTCCTTGTAGCTCTCAGCAAAGTTAGGATCATCCTTATACAGGTCCTTGATGTGCTCGAATCCTAAGACCTTTGCTTCCATTGTAGATATCAAAGCAAACCTCCTTGATAATGCATCAGCTACCATATTATCCTTGCCCTTCTTGTACTTGATGACGTAAGGGAAGATTTCTATAAACTCCATCCACCTAGCATGTCTCCTCTTGAGGTTGGTTTGCCCTTTAAGGTGTTTGAGAATCTCGTGATCAGTGTGGATCACAAACTTCTTGGACAACAAGTAATGTTGCCAAGTCTCCAAAGCTCGGACTAAGGCATAGAGCTATTTGTTGTAGGTGGGGTAATTCAGTGAGGCCCCACCTAACTTCTCACTGAAGTATGCCACTGCCTTTCCTCCTTGGGTTAGCACTGCTCCTATGCATATTCCAGAGGTATCACACTCCACTTCAAACGTCTTGTTGAAGTAGGGCATGACTAGTACTGGTGCATGCGTTAGGCTGTCCTTCAAGGCCTGGAATGCCTTCTCTTGAGATTCTCCCCAACTGAATCCCACATTCTTCTTCACTACTGCCGTCAATGGTGAGGCAATGCTGCTGAAGTTGGGCACAATTCTTCTGTAGAAGCTGGCAAGGCCATGGAAGCTTCTCACTTGGCTGATGTTGCTCGGTGTTGGCCATTCTTGTATGGCTCGAATCTTCTCTTCATCAACCTGTAATCCCTGTGAACTTACAACAAAGCCTAAGAAAACAAGCTTGCCAGTACAAAAGGTGCGCTTCTTGAGATTGGCATAAAACTCTTCTTGTCGAAGGGTTTTAAGAACCATCTCAAGATGTGTAAGGTGTTCCCCTAGGCATTTACTGTAAACAAGTATGTCATCAAAATAGACTACTACAAACTTACTGATGTACGCCCTAAGACCTTGGTTCATAAGACGCATGAAGGTGCTTGGAGCATTAGTCACGCCAAATGGCAAGACTGTCCACTCGTAGAGCCCTTGCTTTGTCTTGAAAGCAGTCTTCCACTCATCACCATCCTTCATCCTGACCTGGTGGTATCCACTCTTGAGGTCTATCTTGGAGAACACTGTGGCTCCACTCAGCTCATCTAGCATGTCATCCAGCCTTGGTATAGGGTGTCAGTACTTGACTGTGATGCTGTTGATGGCTCGGCAGTCTACACACATTCGCCAAGTCCCATCCTTCTTGGGGACTAGTAACACTGGTTTGGCACATGGACTGAGGCTCTCTCCAGCATAGCCTTTCTCTAGGAGCTCCTTAACTTGCTTCTCAAGCTCCTTGGACTCCTCTGGACTCATCCGGTAGGCTGGTCGATTGGGTAAGGCTGCTCCGGGCATGATGTCGATCTGGTGTTCTATGCCGCGTAAGGGAGGTAAGCCTGCTGGTATCTCCTCAAGGAATACATCCTTTTGTTGAGGAGGGCTGCTACTTCAGGAGGTAGCTCTACCTGTTCTTTCTCTACACTCAAAACCTCTTTGAAAACCATTAGTAACACTAAGTCCTTTGGGGCTAAAGCTCTCTGGACATGACTCGGTTGAATGAGAAAATTAGATTTAATGAGTTTCTTTTCCTTACTCATTTCCTGTTGTAGCTCGTGTACCTGTGCAGGGGTGAGAGGAGCTAGGCTGACCTTTCTCTTATCGTGCACAAATGTGTATAGGTTGGTCCGACCATCATGCCTTGTCTCCTTGTCGAACTGCCATGGTCTTCCTAGCAGAAGATGACCAGCTTGCATGGGCACCACGTCACAAACCACTTGGTCCTGGTATCTGCCCACACTGAATGGCATGGTTACTTGTTCATGGATCTTGAGCTCCACCTTGTCATCAATCCATCTCAGTCGATATGTCTGGGGGTGCTTTGTCTTCCCTAGACCTAGCTTATCAACCATATAGGCACTAGCCACATTAGTGCAAGAACCACCATCTATGATGGGATTACATACCTTGCCCTTGATGGTGCACCAGCTGTGGAAGATGTTCTCCCTCTGAATGGTCTCGGAGAGGTCTACCATTGCACTGAGGATGCGTCTAGTGACCAGTACTTCCCTCACATCAGGGTACTCTATGTCACCATAGTCTGCTTTCTGTTCAAAGTCCTATTCATCTTGAGATTCATATTCTCCAGCTTCCATGATCAGCATGACTCGGTTGTTTGGGCACTCCCTTGAGATGTGACCGCAACCCCTACACTTAAAGCAAGTGATATCATGGGATCTCCGAGGGTTAGAAGACTTACTAGGCTCTCTCTGGTCACGGGTTTGCTCAGGAGGCTTGCTCTTGAACCGTGATTCGATTTCTATACTCTTGCCCTTGTCCACGGGCTTGGTGCTAATGCTCGGTGCCCAAGGCATCTTAGGTTTGCTGCGTATGTCTTGGCTCTTAGGCTTGATGTGCTGTTCAGCCTGGATAAAGAGGTGGAACAAGTCCTTGAAGTCATTGTAGATTTGTCTCTCCACTTTGCGGCTGATCCTTTCAAGCAATCCATCCAAGGTTTGAGCCATCAATGCTTCCTCATTGTCATTGAGCTCTAGCCTGTTCCTTAGCCTCTCAAACTCCTCGGAGTACTCATCTACTGATCTTGTGCCCTGTTTAAGAGTATGAAAACGTCGTTGGAAATCTCTATGTAAATAAGGTGGGACAAACCTTTGCCTCATGAGATCCTTTATGTCGACCCAAGAATCTACGTGCCTCAATCTCCTTCTCCTACGGTCAGAAGCCTCACAATCCCACCAGATGAGGGCATTATCCGTGAGTTGTGCTACTGCCATGGAGACTCTCCTAGGGCCTAGTTTGTTGTAATGGTCGAAGATGTGATCCGTCCTTCTTTCCCAATCTCGGTAGGCCTCGGGGTCTACTTTCCTGCAAAACTAGGAGGTGTTAGCCTGACATCGTGACTGTTTACCCGATTGTAGGCATAGTCATCTCCATCCTCATGATGTCTAAGGGGCATCCTTGGTCTCTAGTGATGACCATAGGGCTCGTAACAATTTCCCTCTGCTTCTGGTTGTAGTGGAGGTCCTCTCGGTCTAGGTTGATAGCCGTGAGGTTGTTGGTCCTCATCTCGTTCCGGTTGGGGTTCCTCCTGTTCTGGCCGTGTCCTAGGGTGATCAGGACCTTCAGCAGGGTCTTGGTCAGCCCTCATGTGCCTTATGGCCTGGAATCTCACCGGCCTCTCCACACGCTCGAGCCTCTCACCGATTGATGCGAGTTGTGTTTGGAGGGTGGTGAACATGGCCATCATGGCCTCGGTTGCATCTTGATTTGCTTCAGCCATCGTGTGCTACAAGAAGAAAACCAAGTTAGTTTGCTCCTAAGAATCCTTTAGGAGGGTTTTCTTTTATAGTAGAAGAAGATGCAAATAGAAAAGGAAAAATTAGAAAAAAGGAAAGATCCTAACAATTAATGTTGCAAATCCTACCAATTAATGCAAATCTCCTATATTTATTTTTTGGTCGATTTTCTTGATTTTCTTTTCTTTTTTTTCATTTTTTATTTAACTTAATTAATAATGGAAAATATGATTTCAACAAAAAGGAAAAATGAAGTTGCAAGAAAAAAGATGAATCTAGATCATAGTGATGCACTTAGGAGCTGATGTACTCGGTTTGAATTTTAGATGTTATTTTTTTTATTTTTTTAATGAAACTTAAACTAATACACGAATTGGAAATAAGGCTAAAGTAAAGGATAGAAAAAACCTGGTTTTAGGAGCTTAAGCTCTGATACCAAAATGATACAAGCCTTGAATCAAGGCCGTAACACTCGTGGACTGGTTGGAGAAGATTAGGCAAGAAACTCGGCCTTAGGATTCTGGATGGGGTTTTTCTGGTGGGTATTGGATGGAGAGGTGAAGTGAACCACACGAGTGGTGATGAACCGTATGATAAATCACAACTTAGAAGCTATAAGGGCTGGTCTCAACTAGGGTTCTAAGCGATAGAGTTTTAGGAGAAAAATTTGTAGGAAAAAGTTCTATATTTATTAATAATCAAATATATTTATTAATAATCAAAATTTATCGAACTAAAATGCTGAATGAGCCTTATTAATATGCTCGGCAGCCTTGACCTTCTAGGGTCGACCCAAAATAAAAATGGAAAAGTTACAAAAGTGCATAAGGAAAATTACAAAAAGGACTAACCGAAAAAGGACAACTACCTAAATTGTTCTTGACTCAAAAATGGAAAACTACTAATTCCTACCCTGCAAAACAGAAAAGAAAAGTGTATAATTGAAAACTTACCTTTCTTACCCTTCGGCCAAGAAATGGAAGGTGTCCGACCTTGTGGGTTGTACGCGCCTAGCTCCTAGTCTTCAACTTGGAGTAGGTTTACGAAATGTTGGGCCTTTACCTCTTTTGCCACGAGAGACCAAGTCTCTGGAGTCCTTTGCAATGTTAAGAAGCCCTTGGATTTTTCCTTGTACTCTTGGCCCAATGCTCCTTGTCGTTGGTCTTCTAGGACCTTGTGTACCCACAAGCTGAACTTGTGGAAAAGTGCCCTTGTTCTCCTCTTTTTCATGGCTCCTGCTGGCACCAATGGTGTAGAGACTTCATCCAGGTTCATGCCTTGAAGCTGGTAGCTGAGTTGATCCGAGTCTTCTTGTGTAGAGGTGGAAATGGTGGCGCAATCACGTGAGCCGGCTGGATTGTGCATGGAGCTGGCCGAGTTGGGATCGGAGCCGGCCAGATTAATTTGTGAGCCGGCGGCATCAACAGTTGCGCCGGCGGTGTCATTCACATTGCTGCCGGAGGTTTGGGCCTCTCCACCGGAAAAGTTGGTCAGCCCAGCCCAGCTAATCATAGGGCCAGCGGTACTGCTTGGCCCGGCAGACGCGCCAAATGGCCCGACTGTCTCGGGCAAGCCTTCGGGTCGGCAATTTTGGTCTTCTCGCTGGCCAGACAATCTGATGTCCTCATCAATAATGCATGACATCACGCAGTTTGGGATATATTGGATTACCTGGAGGCTTTGTCGTATCTATTTGGGTATGAAATAGCAGCCATATGGTAAGCATGTTTGCTTTTGAAGTTACCCTTGGGATCCGTCCCCCCTCTTTCTTCTTTTCCTTCCTGACTTGTCACAATATAGAAAATTCAGCTAGCCTAACAAGGGCATTGGATTCATGTCATTCTGAGATCTAAATCAAAAGTTACGGATGATTAAGTGCGGACATGTCAAGTTGATTGGCCAGTTCTACTAATCATTCTAAGCTGATCATTGGTGCTCATTGAGTAAAGGCTTATAAGTGAAGCACAATGCATGGCATCATGCAGTTTGGGATATATTGGATTACTTGGAGGCTTTGTCGTATCTATTTGAGTATAAAAGTTTGTCACAATATAGAAAATTGAGCTGGCATAACAAGGGCGTTGGATTCATGTCATTTTGACCTCTAAATCAAAAGTTAGGGATGATTTAGTGCGGACATATCAAGTTGATTGGCCAGTTCTACTAATCATCCTAAGTTGATCATTGGTGCTCATTGAGTAAAGGCTTATAATTGAAGCATAATGCATGGCATCACGCTATTTGGTATATATTGGATTACTTTGAGGCTTTGTCGTATGTATTTGAGTCAGAAATTCTGTCATAGTATAGAAAATTGAGCTAGCATAACGTGGGCATTGGATTCATGTCAATCTGATCTCTAAATCAAAAGTTACAGACGATTTAGTGCGGACATGTCAAGTTGATTGGCTAGTTCAAATGATCATTTTTCGCTGATCATTGGTGCTCATTGAGTAGAGGGTTATAAGTGAAGCATAATGCATGACATCACGCAGTTTGGGATAGATTGGATTACTTGGAGGTTTTGTCGTATGTATTTCAGACTGAAATTTTGTCATAGTAAAGAAAATTGAGCTAGCATAATGTGGGCATTGGTTTCATGTCTTTTTTAGCTCTAAATCAAAAGTTACGGAAGATTTAGTGCGGACATGTCAAGTTGATTGGTCAGTTCAAATGATCATTCTAAACTGATCATTGGTGCTCATTGAGTAAAGGCTTATAAGTGAAGCATAATACATGGCATCACATAGTTTGGGATAGCTTAGATTACTTGGAGGATTTGTCGTATCTATTTGAATCAGAAATTTTGTCACAATATTGAAAATTGAGGTAGCATAACGTGGACATTGGATTCATGTCATTCATAGCTCTAAATCAAAAGTTACGGACAATTTAGTGCAGACATGTAAAGTTGATTGGCCACTTAACCTGATCATTGGTGCTCATTGAGTAAAGGCTTATAAGTGAAGCATAATGCATGGCATCACGCAGTTTAAGATAGATTGGATAACTTTCAGGCTTGGTGGTATCTATTTGAGTCGGAAAAATAGTCACAATATAGAAAATTGAACTAGCATAACGTGGGCATTGGATTCATGTCATTCTGAGTTCTAAGTCAAAAGTTACGAACGATTTAATGCGGACATGTCAAGTTGATTGGTCAGTTGAAATGATCATTCTGAGCTGATCATTGGCGCTAATGGAGTAAAGGCTTATAAATGAAGTATAATGCATCGCATCACGCAGTTTGGGATAGATTGGATTATTTGGAGGCTTTTTCGAATCTATTTAAGTCTGAAATTTTGTCACAATATAGAAAATTGAGATAGGATAACGTGGGGATTGGATTCATGTCATTCGTAGCTCTAAATCAAAAGTTATGGACGATTTAGTGTGGACATGTCAAGTTGATTGGTCAGTTCAAATGATCATTCTAACCTGATCAATCGTGCTCATTGAATAAAGGCTTATAAGTGAAGCATAATGCATGGCATCACGAAGTTCGGGATAGATTTGATTACTTGGAGGCTTTGTCGTATCTATTTGAGAAATTTTGTCACAATATAGAAAATTGAGTTAGCATAATGTGGGCATTGGATTCATTTCATTCCGAGCCCTAAATAAAAAAGTTACAGACGATTTAGTGCGGACATGTCAAGTTAATTGGCCAGTTCTTTTATCATTTTAAGCTGATCATTGGTGCTCATTGAGCAAAGGCTTATAAGCGAAGCATAAAGCATGACCTCATGCAGTTTGGGATAGATTGGATTAATTGGAGGCTTTGTCATAATGTGGGTGTTGGATTCATGTCATTCTGAGCTCTAAATCAATAATCATGGACGATTTAGTGTGGACATGTCAAGTTGATTGGTTAGTTCAAATGATCATTCTAAGCTGATCATTGGTGTTCATTGAGTAAACGCTTATTAGGGAAGCATAATGCATGGCATCATGCATTTCAGGATAGATTAGATTACTTGAAGGCTTTGTCATATCAATTTGAGTCTGAAATTTTTTCACAATATAGAAATTGAGCTAGCATAACGTGGGTGTTGGATTCATGTCATTATGAGCTCTAAATCAAAACTGACAGAAGATTTTTTGTGGACATGTGAAGTTGATTGGTCAGTTCAAATGATCATTCTAAGGTGATCATTGGTGCTCATTGAGTAAAGGCTTATAAGTGAAGCATAATGCATGGCATCGTGCAGTTTGGGATAGATTAGATTTCTTGGAGGCTTTGTCATATCTATTTGCGTTTGAAATTTTGTCACAATATAGAAAATTGAGCTAGCATAATGTGGGCATTGGATTCGTGTCATTTTGAGTTATAAATCAAAAGTTATGGACGATTTTGTGCGGACATGTCTATTGGATTGGCCAGTTCTACTAATCATTGTAAGCTTATCATTGGTGCTCATTGAGTAAAGGCTTATAAGTGAAGCACAATGCATGGCATCACGCAGTTTGGGATAGATTGGATTACTTGCAGGCTTTGTCGTTTCTATTTGGGTCTGATATTTTGTCAAAACATAGAAAATTGGGCTAGCATAACGTGGGCATTGGATTCATGTCAATCTGGTCTCTAAATCAAAAGTTACGACGATTTAGGGCGGACATGTCAAGTTGATTGGCCAGTTCAAATGATCATTTTAAGCTGATCATTGGTGCTCATTGAGTAAAGGGTTATAAGTGAAGCATAATGCATGACATCACGCAGTTTGGGATAGATTGGATTACTTGGACGTTTTTTCGTATCTATTTCAGACTGAAATTTTTTGTCATAGTAAACAATATTGAGCTAGCATTATGTGGGCATTGGTTTCATGTCATTCTGAGCTCTAAATCAAAAGTTACGGAAGATTTAGTGCGGACATGTCAAGTTGATTGGTCAGTTCAAATGATCATTCTAAACTGATCATTGGTGCTCATTGAGTAAAGGCTTATAAGTGAAGCATAATGCATGGCATCACACAGTTTGGTATAGATTAGATTACTTGGAGGATTTTTCGATCTATTTGAATCAGAAATTTTGTCACAATATTGAAAATTGAGGTAGCATAACGTGGACATTGGATTCATGTCATTCATAGCTCTAAATCAAAAGTTATGGACAATTTAGTGCAGACATGTAAAGTTGATTGGCCAATTAACCTGATCATTCTAAGCTGATCATTGGTGCTCATTGAGTAAAGGCTTATAAGTGAAGCATAATGCATGACATCACGCAGTTTAAGATAGATTGGATTACTTGCAGGCTTTGTGGTATCTATTTGAGTCGGAAAAAGAGTCACAATATAGAAAATTGAACTAGCATAACGTGGGCATTGGATTCATGCCATTCTGAGTTCTAAGTCAAAAGTTACGAACGATTTAATGCGGACATGTCAAGTTGATTGGTCAATTGAGATGATCATTCTGAGCTGATCATTGGCGCTAATGGAGTAAAGGCTTATAAGTGAAGCATAATCCATCGCATGACGCAGTTTGGGATAGAGTGGATTATTTGGAGGCTTTTTCGAATCTATTTAAGTCTGAAATTTCGTCAGAATATAGAAAATTGAGCTAGCATAACGTGGGGATTATATTCATGTCATTCTTAGCTCTAAATCAAAAGTGATGGACGAGTTAGTTTGGACATGTCAAGTTGATTGGTCACTTCAAATGATCATTCTAACCTGATCGTTGGTGCTCATTGAGTAAAGGCTTATAAGTTAAGCATAATGCATGGCATCACGAAGTTCGGGATAGATTCGATTACTTGGTGGCTTTGCCGTATCTATTTGAGTCTGAAATTTTGTCACAATATAAAAAATTGAGCTAGCATAATGTGGGCATTGGATTCATTTCATTCCGAGCCCTAAATAAAAAGTTACAGACGATTTAGTGCGGACATGTCAAGTTGATTGGCCAGTTCTTTATCATTCTAAGCTGATCATTGGTGCTCATTGAGCAAAGGCTTATAAGTGAAGCATAAAGCATGACCTCATGCAGTTTGGGATAGATTGGATTAATTAGAGGCTTTTTCATATCTATTTGAGTCTGAAATTTTGTCATAATATAGAAAATTGAGCTAGCATAACATGGGCGTTGGATTCATGTCAAGCTATGCTCTAAATCAAAAGTTACGGACGATTTAGGGCGAGCATGTCAAGTCTATTGGCCAGTTCATATGATAATTGTAAACTGATCATTGGTGCTCATTGAGTAGAGGGTTATAAGTGAAGCATAATGTATGACATTACTCAGTTTGGGATAGATTGGATTATTTGCAAGCTTTGTCGTAGCCATTTAAATCTGAAATTTTGTCATAGTATAGAAAATTGAGCTAGCATAATGTGGGTGTTGGATTCATGTCATTCTGAGCTCTAAATCAAAAATTACAGACGATTTAGTGTGGACATGTCAAGTTGATTGGTTAGTTCAAATGATCATTCTAAGCTGATCGTTGGTGTTCATTGAGTAAGGGCTTATTAGGGAAGCATAATGCATGGCATCACGCATTTCAGGATAGATTAGATTACTTGAAGGCTTTGTCATATCAATTTGAGTCTGAAATTTTTTCACAATATAGAAAATTGAGCTAGCATAACGTGGGCATTGGATTCATGTCATTCTGAGCTCTAAATCAAAAGTGACAGACGATTTAG